>CM058041.1:83360710-83803685 GCA_030169165.1 Centaurea solstitialis
CCAAACTTTATCTGCAAACTAAACGGCACCTAAAAGACTTTCAGGTCGTCAATACAATGCATATATCATCAAACCCGAATCTTATTTTGTAACCGTTAAGGTTGTGGCACACTGGTTGGGGAAGTTTGAATCCTGACGTTATCAAATTCTTTACGACCTTACGAGGATGATTCTGGTGTTGTAGAATCAAGAAAAACAAGAAACATGTATACGAGTGTGAATTCGTGTGAAATAAAGTAAACAAAACAGAAATAAAACGTATGTGTACATATAATAAAAAATCTTGTCAAGAGATGAAATTATTAGCTTAAAAAACGTCATTAGAGTTCCAAGGTCCATCTTTTGACCACTAATCTTTGATATGCAGAGCATTCAAAGTCCGATCTAACCTCTTAAATGGGTCATTCGTGATCGTCAAAGGATTAATCGATGAGCAAAAAACTGATCAAGAACCCTGGTTTATAAAATAAAAAAAAGATTTAGAGGATTGGTTGATTTATTTGGTTTATAACATGATGCATACTTTTCTCATACTATTTTAACTACCCATTAATTATAGTTAAATATTCACATAACACTTTTCAACAATGGTAGACTAGCAAATTGGTCAAATAAGAAAAAAAAATCATTTTACACATTTTCAATTAATTGTTATGCAATTGATAAAATGGAAACAATTAGATCAATTGATAATATATAATAACAAATTACAAATAATTGAATTCTTCTTGTTGAAGAGCCTCTTCTAACAAAAACTGAGACTGATCCATTAAGTCAGGGCTTAATCTAAACATAAGAACACAAAACTCCATTTCATTGAGAGCACCATCTCCATCGAAATCGCCTTCTTTCAACATACCCATGAGATCGTCATCGGTCAAATCCTGAAGACCCAAAAGGGAAGAGTTCTTCTTGAGGCTTTCGAAAGTGATTACGCCCTTTTCGGCGTCCATAAGCAGACGGAATCCGTTGCATAATTCTCCGATAAGACCTTCGCCACCGAGCTTATCCGCCATCAACGGCAAGAAATCTTGAAACCCGGATTGATCCATTTAGAGAGAAAGTTGAAGATAGGAAGTATGTATGTGTAAGAAATATATGAATGATGGTAAGAAAGTTAAGAGGATGGATTTATATATATAATAGAGGATGGGCTTAATATATATAGGAGGGTGTTTCTAGGAGGTATCCCATTGGGGAACAACTGGCAAAAAGCCGGCTTTATTATTAAGAGAGCAATTGCCTATGGAGAGTACGGGGAAGGTGTTAAAGGGAGGGGGGAGGAAGGGTGGTGGTGGGTGTATAGGGGTAAAGTTGTCATTTTGCTTATGGAGGTCGTAGGGAAAAATCCAAGAATTTTGGGTGTTTGAAGTCGACTGAAATAGCTTTTTCCCTTTACATGATTGGTTGTCTCTAAATTCTCGTGTCTAAAAAGAAGTTTCTAAACATTGTCGACAAGGGCAGGCATTAATTGTAGCGGTCCACGGTCAATAATGTATAGCTCAGTTAGTAATAGATGGGGGTAACATTTGTCTAAAATCGAATAATTCCGAGTTCAAGCCCTGGAAGCCCCGTAGCCACAAACAACCGCTGAGTGAGTTAGGTATGTCCACCACATTACAGAATTGTCAGATGATTGTGCGTCCCGTTGGAGTTGTCTGTATCAACTTTTTGTCAAAAAAGTAGCGGTCCACAAGTTATGGACTTATAAATTATTTTATAGATTTGATCTATGTATTTGCGAAGCATGTTTAGAAAATTTCTTTCAAATACTTTTTGATCCATCTCCAAATTGGGGAGTCACAACTTGCAAATGCAGTATCATTTTGTTAAAACCGGGAAAGAAATGATTGTGAGACCAATTTAGGGAGTGAAATGGTTGTTTGGGTCAATTTCCCCTGGAGATATTATTTGAAAATAGGATTTGGAACTAAGGTGTTTTATGCGACATGTGATATATTTATTAGAAATACGAATGTGTTATTCCTCATGAATATAAGCTTTATGGTGAAGAATATGTTTATAACATGTTCATATTAATCATGAACGTGTAATTGCTGATGATAATTCATCATGAAAAGGGACGTGTTGTGTTGTGGGCGGATCGTAGGTTTTTAATCATTTTTGGGTTCCCTTGGCATCGATATATGTGCCATATTTATGCCAGAATCAAATCAAATCAAATTATACATCGAAGATATAAAAAGTAATCGTGTAAGAATAAATTAGTAGGTAAGAATGCACTTTACAACACATAAAACAACATATAGGCTGTGATTGACAAAAATAAGCTAGTACATGTTTAGATGAAACATAAGCTAGCTTATTGAAAAGCTAGTTAGAGTAACGTTTCAGGAACTTTTTGTAGTTTTTTCCAATTATACCGTTATCAACATTAACTATTATACCCCAAGATACCCTGTTGGTCATTTTACATACTCATAAGCTAGTTTTGCTAAACATAATTTATTCATAACCTAGCTTATCAGTCAATAGCTACCTTATCAGCTATCAGCTAGTTTACCAAATATAACCATAAATGTGCATTTAACAAACTCCTTATTTAATATTTAGTTGTCTTTTTATAGGTTGATAACTTTACTCCTAGAATATAAAGGGTCCAAGATCAAAATTTGAAAATATGAGAAGGAAAGATGTGTATGCTCACAATTACACCTTTAGCTAACTACTAAAACATTAAAATGCATTTCGTGTTTGCTTCAATCTATTATTAAAATATTTATTTTTTGGCATAAATCAACAGAGGTCGATAATTCGGTATATTTATAGCAGGGGGTAGGCCCCATTAGCACTACTATAGAAATGAAAATTTTACCTTGTTTTTTTTTTCATTTCACTTCTATCTCCTTATTTTGTTTCATTTTCGCAATTCAGAATTTTTTGAAAATGTCGAAAAACCAATTTAACCAACCGAATAACACCCTTAAGTGAGGTAAATGCATAAAATGTATAAAAAATAAAAAAGGTGTAAAATGTAAAAAGATAATGAAGATAGATATAGTCTTGTAAAAAATGCATGTCATGGCACGCATTAGTTGTCATGGCATGAACAACACCTTACACGGACTTTATGGGGCATAACGTGGCATCATAGATGCATTTTGCGCTACCACAAAACGTGCCTTTTAGAACCCATATTATGTCAGGTAAATTCCAACCCCCCTCGTAAAATTCTTGGATCCACTGTTGATTGGACTAATGCCTCTAAATCCACTTACAAAAAAAATAAAAAATTAGAGGTCTTGTCTATTCCAACCCACTATTAAAAATAGACACAGAACAAAAATGAACTTTTCGTCTAAAGTGAATAGACATCAATATATGGAGGATTACCGTGTGTGATGACTTTAAGAGTCTGTGTATAAGTGTCTCAATGGCAGTTCTTTGTTTTTAAGGGGCTGTTTACTAACAGCTTAATGGGATTAATGGGCTGGCCAACTTATTCGCACAGACGAGTTAGGGTGTTTACTAAGAGCTTAATGGGACAGAAGGTGGCTTTTTCGCTCAGCTATGGAAGTAGTGTTGTCCCCATTCAGACACTTTATGGACAAAAATACCCCTTCTTTTGTTACCACATATTTTTATTTTATTTTTTTATTTTTTTTACTTCTTGGGATTTGTATATGTGTTATTTTTTGTGATTTCTTTTGTTATTATTTCTGAAGCAATCTACATGTATTTTTTTTTATGATTTATTGTGATTTTGTATTTAGGTATATACATGATCTTTTTTGATTTCTTTTAAACATATTGTGTATTGTGTTTTTAAAATCTTTGATAAATCGCATAAAACAACAATTGCATATGATAAGAATTAGTTTGATTCATATCATAGGAATTAATTTGATGTGTGTATGTTAGGAATAAACGGTTGCTTAATAAATAAACAACAATTTATAAAACAGTTTATCATTCATAGTCAGGGGTAAATTGGTCATTTTTGACATTCAGACTGTTGATTCAGATAAAAAAGTAAACACCAACATCATTTTATCCAGACAGACAAATTTATCTAGACAGACAAATTTATCCATACAGACAGACAGACAAGATTTGGTAAACAACTCCTAAGTATGGTGGACTCACATTCTATTGTTTTTTGGCAGTTAGAGTTAAAGATGGTCTAAGCAGAGACATTATTTTGTTGAATACCTTCACTTTGTGAAAAAGATTTAAAAAGACATGAGAGTATGCATGAAATAATGTAGAAAAAATAAAATCACAATAAAGAGTGTGTAGAAACAAATAACCATGATGGCAACCATTTTACCACAAGGAACATGTGAAAAAAGAAAGGTTAAAACCAACCACATGAAATATGACATGAGATAATGTACTAAGATGCTGAAGAACTTAAAAATAAGTACTAGAACACCCTCTTATTCCAACTTTGTCACCATGTGTCATCATAGTTGTCGGTTTTTATCTCCTCCGTGACTACAATTAATATTTGTCTCCAATGAAAAATCTGGTACAATTACAAGAAAATTGGTTTTATAAATGTTTAGAATATCTAAACGTTCTAATAGAATACTTTGTAGAGCTTAAGTTTATAGGACGAAATAATGAATTGTCATATCTAAAATTGTTGTAATAATTTTATATGATGATTTTAAAATTTTTTTAACTTAAAAGTGTTGTGTTAACTATTTTATATGATACTTTTAAGATGTGTCTTATAAACTCATCTTTTTATAAGACATTTAAAAAAATAGCTTAATATAAAATAGCTGGTATGACCCGTTAACTTATAAGCATTTTAAAAGTTTGTTGAAACGGCTAAAACGTTCTATAAACATATTATAACACTTTTAAATATAACACTATAACACATTTGGTTTGGCCTCTACAAACATAAGTTATATAAAGTCTTCTAATAGGATATTTAAACATATTAGATGTTCCAAAACTTAATTTTATTATAGTGTACCTTAATTAATTTTTTTATCTCCAAGATATCGATTAAAAGATTAAATGCACATCTATTGTATGGTAGATATATCTTATCTTTTCCTTTGCAGTTGATTTGGTGGGTTATCAAGTGAACAACTCTATAGACCGATTGGTCCTCGAGGAACGAAAATGGTCTTTCAAGCTTTCGGTGCCCCCTAATAAGGATCTAGGACTTAAAATACAACTACTCTCGTTTATCTGAGTCTCTAATCGGATAAAAGATGGTGGCTACTCATGGTCTGCCTGGTGCTATGCACCCTTTTAAAGCTTTGATGTTCATTTCTAGATTTTGTTCTTTTAGGATCTATGGTTTGTGGTTATGTTGGTAAGAATGATGCATGGTTGGTTTATTTTTGATTACTTTAGGCAGTTTGATCTCTAATCTGTCATCATGTTGAGAAGGGGGGGGGGGGGGGGGGGGGATGTTAATCATACACCTCTTGGTCTAATCAACTTCATTGGCGGGTTTCGTATTTTAATGTCATTTTTGTTCGTGTTTTGAATTTTCCTTTATATGGTTTTTGCCTGGTTGTCTGTTGTTAGGGTACTTTTCATCTTATGGGATGCTACAACTTAAACTTTTTTTGTGTTCTTGTTTAATTCTATTTGGTTGGTGGTAAATGTTGCATTTAAAAAAAAACCAGTAAAAATCTCCATTTAAATGAAGGATGATTTAGTCGTTTTACTTATTTTCTTAAATATTTTTAAAAACATATTATATAGTTTATAATATTATTATATTTATTTAATATATAATTATATATATATATTTTATCAACATATTAATAGCCTAGTGATTGGTAACATCATTAGGAGGGACAATGGATGACACATCTGTCTACCCGGGTTCGTTTCATGGGGTGAACATATGATGATTCCCTAACCATGAGTCGACTTTCGGGTCGGTTCATGGTCGCCGAGGATTAATCGGATGCCTGTATGGATCCCAAATACCATATTGAATTTGTGTCGGGATGTATGAGTTTGTTATCTACCGTTCAAAAAGAAATATAATTATATTTTTATTATACATGCATTATTCTATTTTGGGCTAAAAACCGTCGAGATTGTGTCTAATGGACCGAAATTTCCGAACTGGACCACAAAGTATATTTTGGGTTTGGTCTAATCTATTGATTTAACCCTCCGGCTGTTATTATGGACTACTTTTTTTTTCTCTCTCTTTTGAAACTAGAATAAAATTAAATAAGAGGTAAATTATATATTTGGTGCATGTGATTTACACTTTATTTTACAATTGATCCTTATTTTAAAATAATTATAAAAAAGGTCCATGTGGTTTGCATTATATTGCACTGTTGGTCCTATGGTTTACATTATATTGCACTGTTGGTCCATGTGGTTTACACTATATTGCACTTGTCGGTCCCTATGGTTTCCACTATATTGCATTGTTGGTCCCTATTTTGCCAATAGTGTTAGGGACCAATAGTGCAATATAGTGTAAACCATAGGGACCAACGGTGCAATATATTATAAACCACAGAGACCAACCGTGCAATATATTTTAAACTCTAGCGACCTTTTCCATAATTATTTTAATACAAGAATCAATAGTGCAATAAAGTGTAAACCACATGGAGCAAATATGTAACTTACCCTAAAATACATGTAAGAACGAAATTGGATTACTAATCCTTCGTTGGTATTTTAACGGATTAACTAGCATCATCGAATTATTAAGATGTTTATAATACATCATGATTAAATCATGTGTATTAAAACTTAATAAATAATATATTAAAACTTAATAAATAATATATTAAAACTTAACTAGCTTGACCGGAAGTGTTGATGCCAAATCTAAGTATCCAAGTACATCAAGGGAAACAAATTTATGTATAGTGATTTCAGATTAGTATCTATAATTCTATAAAAATAAATCGAGTCTTATTTGAAGAAAATGTTGATTACCGTCAACCCTAACCAGTCCATAGCGAACTCGTCTCCAAAGACACCAATCTGCTGAAACATTTTTTAGCTCATTAGATCAAAGACTGAGGCTAACAATGGGTCGGGATCTTATTAATCAAGTAGGTAGTTAATAACACACACCCGGCCCACATTCTAATAGGAACATTGAAAGGGAAACTTCAAAATAGAGCCTGGGCCACATTCAATAAGAGTTGGTGTTTTCTTTCGACGACTAATTTACGTTAAGGTCTCTCAAGACATGAATATTGACCTGTAACGCTCTTTCCTAAAAAAGTTGAATATTAATTCCTTAGCCTTTTTGGGTATAAAGGTCTTGGTCTTTGCATCAAAACGGGTCTAATATCATATAGTGAAATTTTGGGACCACTACCCTAGACTTTTTGCTTGATTAAATAAATCTATAAGATTTTTTCTTTCCGGACTAATCCATGAATTTTCATACGTTGGCACTGAATAAAACGGTTACATTTTGCATGAATCTAAATAAGTTATCTTACGAAAGAGGACAATATGGTGGCACGTGCCATTGCCAAGGATTAGCCTGGGCCAATGTGGTCTGGGATAACTCTTCCAAAAAAATATATTTTAAACAATGCTTTGAAAAAGACAATATCAAGGTATTGTTTAAAATATTTTTTTTAATATAATATTACCATTCTTGCAACTATTTTTACGGTGCAACTTGGTAAATGGTAATATTATATTAAATATTAGACACAAAAAGTGAAAATAATTATATAATTTTTAGAGTAAGATTATTTTAACCGTAAGACTTCCTATATAATTAGTTTACTAATATATTTATGAAAGTAAAAATGATATTCAAATTCAAACTTAACAAATTTTTCATCCAAAGAAGCATCCATGATTTGAACTACGATATCAAATAGTTGAATAGGAGGTTAACAAGCTAGCTAGTTCCTTCAGTATACCATTCATGTCTACTAAATAAAAACACTATCATTAAAGAAGAAATATGAAGTTAAATAAAATAAACTTAAAATATATAAAAATTTGATTTTATCGTTATTTCATTAGTTGGATATGAATGAAACGAGTAAATTTGGTACAAGGCCCATCTTGAGCTTGATCATATATTTTGGGAGAAGACCGACCACAATAAAACATGGTTCTGATTAGAGGCTAGGATTGCTTAAAAAACCGACCAACTCATCCAACCTAACCCTAAAAAAAGGGGAAAAAACTTAACCCGAGGTAACTAATTCATACATATATAGTTAATTTGACATAAAATTACTTTAAACTGCATCTATTGTGTTGGAATTCAGTTAAGGTTATTCAAACCCAAACCTTAATGAATTTTTGTTAAGCTATATTTTGTCATGGAGTTCAAATTAACATGTTACATAACTCTTAGAACGAGTAGCTCTTTTAATATATATAATATTTTGATCGTAAAAAATTTAAAAGTACAATGGTTTGTAGCAATTACTTATCTAGCTATTAAATTCGTAATCGTATACTTGTTGCATGAGTTTTCTGTTTGTATGTGGTTCGAATTCTCATCCCCAACAACTTCTTCTATGTAGAAATCAGGATGCTTTGGTTCTGGCAATTGACCCTCACTACTCAACATGATAACCACTATAGACATGTTTGGTCTATCTTCTTGGTTATTTTGAACGCATAGTAAGCCTACTTGAATCGATCGTAACATTTTGAAGGTATAGTCTGACTCAATCAAAGATGAATCAACCAATTCCAAAGCCTTTCCTTCTTTATAAAGTCTCCAAGCCTAAAAAAATGATTAGGAAAGACACATCACATTAAAATAGGTCCAATACTATAAAGTTGTGTCCAAATTCCAAACTATCGAACACGCTAAGTTCATGGAACCATCTTACATTTCCAATGAGGTTGTGTCTATTTGGAATCCCGCTCACAATCTCTAACATCAAAACACCAAAGCTGAATACATCTGATTTTACTGAGAAAATCCCCTTCCCAACATACTCTGGCGACATATATCCACTATATCAAAGTGGTTAGATGTGTTAGCAAATTTGACTCTTTTACCATATTTATATCCCATGAAAAAAGAACATGAAAATGTAATTGAATTCTTACTATGTCCCCACCACTCTTCTAGCGTTTGTTGTTGTCTCATTTCCTCCGAAACTTCTTGCAAGGCCAAAATCTGATATCTTAGGGTTCATATCATGATCAAGCAAAATGTTGGCGGCTTTTAGATCTCTATGAATGATTCGAAGTCGAGAATCTTGATGAAGATAAAGCAGACCCCGAGCAATCGCATTGATGATATGCAATCGTTGTAACCGGCCGAGTGTTTTACTTTTGGTTTCATCTGTAAAACATAATTGGCTCATGGGTAATATGAACATGTGATTGAGATGAAGTTTGGTTTTAGAAATAAGCCGAGGAGGTTAAACTTATGAAATAGAAATAAGTCGAGGCCTTTGTTAGGCATATACTCGTAGATCAACATTTTTTCTTGGCCTTCAAAACAATATCCAAGAATCTTAACTAGATTTCGATGTTGAAGTCTGGAAATGAAGATAACTTCGTTCTTGAACTCGTCTACTCCTTGTGAGGAACTCACAGAGAGCCTCTTCACTGCAACTTCTCGCCCATCCTTGAGCACTCCCTTCAGATACATTGTTTTGGAAAACTATTATCGAATCAATATGAATAAACAATAGATCTAATTTTAAGATTACAATGTACCTTGTAAACGGGTCCAAAACCACCTTGGCCAAGTTTGTTATTGATTAAGAAGTTGGTTGCCACAACCAAAGTCGCCAAAGTGAACATCGGTAGGTCTAGAACATCCTTATCAACAATAGGACCATTCGTTTCTATAAGAAGGAGAGCCACAGTTAGACGTCAAATGAAATATATATAGACACACACACACACACACACTGACACACATATTTTATTGGAGTTTTACATTGGCTAGATTACAAGATCATGACCTTTTTTACCATCATAAGGATCTACCCACATCCAAGGACTGGACACACTCTTTTGCGTGCCTCGGTTATAGGAAGAACTCTCTAACCTCCATTTTAAGCGAGTGTCGGATCCCAAATTATAGACAGACTACCAAACCAGCTCTATACACATAGTCACCTCCTAGCTATCTCTACGGTATGCACATGTGCATATATGCGATTTGTCTTGTATGCCTACATAAATAGAAATAAACAAACATCTTCACTACATATGTATTACCTTTCTACTTCCGCTTCCTCTTTCGGATGATTAAAAACAACAGTCCAACTAGAATAACCAAACCTAGAATGGCAGGAATGATGATTATGATCATCTTTTTCGGGTTTTCGGATGCCCTTTCATCTTCCTTTGTAGATGAAGAATACGAATCTGCACCATTAGAAAGATCTTCATTGCAAAACAACTAGATAGAGTCCCGTTCTTATTTAGGGTACGTATATAGGGATATCATATATAGAGGAGGTTCATACAATAACCAACCTCATTTGCAATAACAAAGGAACAAATTATAGCCACACATTGATGTGGGCCCATGTGGGTCCCACATATTAAAAAATCATATATGATTTAGTGGTTGAGACCCACCTGAATCATATATGATTTTTTATTATAGGGAACCCACATGAATCGCGTCAATTCTCCGTGATCGCGTCCACCGTAACCGAAGATGTGTGTTGAGATTCGTCCTCACGTTCACAACCAAAATTGAGTTCACATTTGAATCTGACCCTATATATATAGAGGAAAGTTCAAATGTGAACCACTTTTTGGTTGTGAACGTGAGGACAACCGAGAGTGCGACTCGTGGCGACTTTGAATGTGGTCCCCCTTTTAATTCAATGCCCTCCCATGAATCGCGCCTAGTCACCCGCCATTGATCTGACATGGCGCCTAGTCATCCACCATATGTCGCGCTCTCGGCTGTCCTCACGTTCACAACCTAAAAGTGGTTCACATTTGAACCCACCCCTATATATATAGAGAGATTTTCTTTTGTGAACTTTTTTTGTGTGAACTTGTGAACTTTCTCCAAAACGACGATTTCATAGGTTAAATCAATGAAATTGGTTCATGAAATTGTTTAATATGATGAAATTATATTATATGATTCATTTTTTGATGAAAATGTTTCATATTTCGGTATTTTTTTACGTAACTTTTTCATTTTTAAGAAACTGTTTCGTATATTTTTATGAAACCTTTTGATTTCACGTAAAACCACCAAAATATGAAACAATTTCACCAAAAAACGTATCATATGATATAATTTCATCATATTAAACAACTTCAAAAACAAATTTCATCATATAATCGTCTTTTTGGAGAAAGTTCACAGGTTCACACCAAAAAAGAGTTCACAAAGGAAAATCCCCCCCTCTCTCTCTCTATATATATATAGAGGAAAGTTCAAATTTGAACCACTTTTTGGTTGTGAACGTGAGGACAACCGAGAGAGAGAGAGAGAGAGAGAGAGAGAGAGAGAGAGGAGAGAGAGAGAGGAGAAGAGAGCAAAGTTCAAATGAAAACTCACATTTCATTGCAAACGTGAGAACAATCGATCAAGTTCATCATGTGGCTTAGTCAGTCTTGAATAATACAACATTATTGAGAGTGAATTCGCATTATTCAGACTAAATATGAGCCGAATAGGACATGTGTCGTGCTCTCGGTTGTCCTGACATGAGCAATCAAATTTGAGTTTTCTATTTGAACCTAACCCACACACACGCACACACCAAGGGCTCTTTGTTTTTAAAAAAATACCTCCTAAAACCTTTTAAGTCTGAAAATTAAGAGGTTTGTAGAATTAAGACTATTTATTTTATTTTTAAGAAAGTGTTTGAAAACCCCTTACAGTCCTTGGAAATTTTAAGAGGTGCACCATCCACCTCTTATTTTTTAAATGCAAAATCAAACATCGGGTATTATTACTAGCATTATCAAACGAAATACTAATAATTTTATTGTATAAATTATACCATTCAAGATTTTTTTTAATAATAGAAAATTGACGATCACCCGAATGTGGCGCACCAAACACATCAAACGTGATTATACGTTTGCATAATGACCATGATACAGGGTCAACCCAATGAGCCGTTATGTATAAATACGATTCCGGCAATCCGTTTGGTGCGCTCCACACATCACACGTTAAAGAAACATTGTTGGGTAAGTTAGAAAATATTTCTCGAGTTTCATTTTTAGCTTTTTTCCAAGCTTCCATACCATCGTGTCCAAGAGTTTGACGACTTACCGGATTATATCGTGATTGTAGCGCTTTTTTGGATCAACTTCGTTAGGTGAGGATTGGTGAAACTTTCGAACGGCATCGCGCTTTGGATGACACATTGTGTCGTCATTTGTTGGCACAAATCGGCACTATACATCCACACTTGACCGGTATTGTCAAGTATAAGTTATTTGAAAACATGTGCAGCTATCGGTCCCGGTTATAACCGGTCCCGGTCCGATTATAACCGGTTAAGGGAAAATGGCTAAAACGCGTAACCGATGGTGTCGACCGGTTGACTGACCGGTTACTGAGTGGTCCGGTTATAACCGGTTACGGCTCGGTCCGGTTACCGGTTAACCGGCCGGTCCGGTCCTTTTTGGCCATCTCTAGACTAGAGTAATTTTTTGGCTAATCAGCTAATGTGTAAATTATGTTTAACAAAAGTTAGCTTATGTTTTTGTAAAATAATAAAAAATATTTTGAATAAATAATTAATTATAAATATTTTATAATATAACTATGACAAATCATTAACAATGTAATTACAATAAAATTTTCTAATAATATAATATAATATGTTAGTTAATACTGACAAGATTGAAAAGAAGTTAAATATTATAATATATTGATTGAAAGAATATAAAATTGATTATAGAGTTAATTACATATTTGGTCCCTGTGGTTTACACGAAATTACGATGGAGGTCCCTAAACCCTAATTTTCATGCCTACGGTCCTTGTGGTTTGTATTTCGTTACGATGGTGGTCCTTTGCCCTAACATCTGTTAAAAATGGCTGTTAAAGAAAGGGTAAAAGACGAAAATGCCCCTAATATAAATATATCTCTTTCCCTTCCCTTCTTCCCCAACCCCAAACCCCTTCCCTTCCCTTCTTCCCCAACCTCAAACCCTTTCCCTTCCCTTCTTCCCTACAACCATCACTCTATCCATCGCCGGCCATCTCCACCACCGGCCATCTCTATGCCGGCCATCTCCACCGACGGCCACGGCCGCCGCAGATCCATAACCAATCGCCGCCACCGTCGCTGCATAAACCACAACCAAATGCCACCACCGTCGCTGCATAAACCACCATGGCTGCATCTCTGACCAACACAACCAATCCCGCCCGTCGCTGCATAAACCGATCGCTGCCGTCGCCTGCTGAAAGCCACCGCCGTCGTCGCCTGTAGTAAGCCGTCGTCGCCTGCAGTAAGCCACCGCCACTGTCAGGTAGTGGTGGTGGCGGCAGTAGCACGGGTCAGATCTGAAGGTTGAAGGTCTATTTAGGGGTAGTGGGTTGGGGTGGTTGTTGGTGGTGGTCAGATCTGAAGGTTGGCCGTGGTGGTGGTCGGATCTGGTGGTGGGTGGGTGTTGGTGGTTGTTAGTGGTTGTGGTGTTGGTGGGTTGAAGATGGTGGTGGGTGTTGGTGTTGGTGGGTTGAAGGTGATGGTAGTGGGTGGTTGGTGTTGGTGGTTTTAAGATGATGGTGTTGGTGGGTTGAAGGTGTTGGTGTTGGTGGGTGGTGGGCGTTGATGGGTGTTGGTGTTGGTGGGTTGAAGGTGGTGGTGGTGGTGGTGGTGGGTTGAAGGTGGTGGTGGGTTGAATGTGATAGTGGTGGGTGGTGGGTTGAAGGTGATGGTGGTGTTGGTGGGTTGAAGGTGGTGGTGGTGGTGGTGTTGGTAGGTTGAAGAAGATGAAAGGGGATTAAAAAAATGAATAAAAAATTAAAAAGTATTAAATGACGAAAATACCCCTGCTCTAACGGAGCTTTTTAACGGACGTTAGGGCAAGGGACCACCATCGTAATGAAATACAAACCACAGGGACCGTAGGCATGAAAATTAGGGTTCAGGGACCTCCATCATAATTTCGTGTAAACCACAGGGATCAAATATGTAATTAACTCTTGATTATATATATACACACACTGTATACTTAGAATTTCATAAAGGGTTAGGATCATTACACCCCCTCTAATCTAGAATTGACATATTTACTATTTTCTAGACAATTTTTACTATAAATAAGTTGACTTTTCTATTTTAAAATAGTATTTTCCAAACTTGTAGATGAATTTTGATTGATTTTATAGGTAGAAGGGGGTGTTGATAACAACACCCTTTGATAAAACAAAAACAAGATTTTGAGAAAATCTATGTTAACTTATGATTTAAATTACTATTACATATTTGATCGACTTTACATGTAACTAATTAGTATTAAAAGAATATATAACTAAGAATTAAATTAAATATTTTGTTATTATAATATTTAGCATATTTTAATTATCTATAAAAAACATAGATTTAACTCTATATAACTTACATACAGATTTTAATGATTGTTATATATATATATTAAAACTTAAACCTAAACATATAAATAATAAATAATATAATTAGTAATATTTAAAAATAATTAATATACATAATTTATATTTAAATTTACTTGACAAATTATTATTGATTCTAATTACTATAAAATAATATTTATTAATAATAAATGATTAAAATTTACTTTAATTAATAATAGTTAATATATAAGGATATAATTGAAAAAAAAATCACAAAAATCTATTAAATCATCACTCTAAGTAGTGTCTCAATAAGTTAGCTTATTTTTGTCAAACAATGATCAAATAAAGATACTATTTGATACATCAATATAATTTAGGTGAACTTATTTATTAATAAGAATTAAGAAGTAAATGAATAGAACTAATGTGTTTAACATGTTACCAGTATAAAAATATTTAAGAATGAAAACAAAATGATAATTTGGATTACTAATCCTTCTGAGTTATTAAGATGTTTATAGTACTTCATGGTTTATTTCATATTGAGTTATTAAGATGTTGCAATACTGGGGCTAGCTTAGTTGGTACTTGGTAGTGGTTTTCTTCTTGAAGTAGAAGTTTCAGGTTCGAGCCTGGACATAGGCGTTTAACAAACTAACTAAGCTGTTGTTAAAAATAAAAGATGTTGCAATACTTCATGATTAAATGACGTGTATTGAACTTAATAAATATTTACAAAAATATCCATGACTAAAACTTGCGTTGGCCTAGATAAGCATTGATGCTTTTTGACGTAGCTTGATGCAAGACAGTGCCAAATCTAAACATCCAAGCACATCAAGTGTTGGGTATAGAAAAACAACTTTATGTATAGAGATTTCAGATTAGTATCTATAAGTTTATAAAAATAGATTGAGTCTTATTTGGAGAAAATGTTGACTAGTGTCAACTCGAACCAACATAGACGAAACTCTTCTCCAAAACCACCGATCTGATAGAACATTTTTTTAACTTGAGCCAACCTAGACAAAACTCTTCTCAAAAACCACCAATCGTCTGATACAACATTTTTAACTCGAACCAATCTAGACGAAACTCTTTTCCAAAAACACCAATCTAATAGAACATATTTTAGCTCATTCGAAGCCTGAGGCTTACGATGGTCCAGGATCTTATTAATCAAGTAGGTAGCTATTAACACACACTCAACCCACATTCTAATAACTGAACCAGAAGATTGAGCCCAGCGCACTTTGGAGTGGTGTTAAGGTGTCCCCTTCCCGCATGGTTGTGGGTTCAAGTCTCGTCGTGAACAATGGTGTAGATTTAGGAGTAAATTTTAAGAGTAGTTTAATTTGATATATATATGTATTCTCCTGTTAAAAAATATATATATAATTGAACCAGAAGAATAGTGTCTGGGCCACATTCAATAAGTGTTGATGTTTTCTTTCAACTACCTATTTATGTTAAGGTCTCCCATGACATGGATATTGGCGCGTAATAATACTCTTTTCTAAATAAAATTGAATATTAATTCCATAGCCTTTTTGGGCATAAAGATCTTTGCCTTTTCATCAAATTGGGTCTAAGGCCATCCGCTGTCGACCCACTACTACCCAATGGTTTCAACTGCCACATCAGCGCCACATCAACTTTCCACTATTTTACCCAAAACTACCCAATCCATCCACTATCAACCCACTATCATTTAATTAAAAGTAAAATAAAAAAAATAAATAAATAAGAGAGAGAAAGAAGAGAGAGATAGAGAGAAAGAAGAGAGAGAGAGAGAGAGGGGGGTGGGGTGGGGGTGGGAGTCTTCGGTTTGGAGAAACCGTTCTCTCTCCTACCCGCCTTAGGCACGGTGGTGTTCATAATTGAAGCCGTCGGTTTGGAGGTAGCCGATCACTACCCGATGGCCAAATCCACTCCCACAGTGGATGGCCTAATATCATAAAATGAAATTTTTGGGACCAACGACTTTGGATTTTTGCTTGATTAAATAAATCCCTATGAATGTTATTTCGGGACGCATCCATGAATTTTCATTCGTTGGCACAAAATAAAACAATTATGTTTTGCAAGAATCTATAATATATATTTTATCTTATGAAAGAGGGACAATATGGTCGCACATGTCGCCGTAGCCACCCAGGACAAGTTGGTCATTTTATCTGTTCTATCCCGTTCAGTTTAGTTCTATAAAATGCCAAATAACTGTTCTGTCCAGATTGATTGTGTCCATTCTATTTGGTACGTTCAATCATGTCTGAATACCCAATACACCATAGGTGAAACTGTGAGAATGATGGCTCTTGCTATTAATACCCGTTATACACTTTGGAGTTTGGAGACATTGCCCTAGAACCAAGGTCACGTTGATCCCGATTCTCCCATATATGTTACTTTCTTCTTTATTGATCCATGTCACATTTTTATTTCTTAAAAGGACACCTGCAATTAATTCCACTTATAATCTTGTAAATATGATAAAGGAAAATTAATAAATAATTACGTACAAAGACCGCAACTTCAATTATTTATAAAGAATGTTGTTATATAAATTCCCTTTGACTTTTAATACACTCACATAAAAGTATTTTTTATATTGGCTTCCACTTGTATACTCACATAAAAAGGACCAATCATCTCATGGTAGGGTCTATTTATAATTCCCTTATATATATATATATATATATAGAGGAAAGTTCAAATGTGAACCACTTTTTGGTTGTGAACGTGAGGACAACCAAGAGCGCGACACGTGGCGACTTTAAGTGTGGTCCCCCTCTTTAATTCAATGCCCTCCCATGAATCGCGCCTAGTCATCCGCCGCGGATCTTACGTGGCGCTTAGTCATCCACCGTGGATCTTAGGTGGCGCCTAGTCATCCGCCACGTGTCGCGCTCTCGGTTGTCCTCACGTTCACAACCAAAAAGTGGTTCACATTTGAACCCACCCCTATATATAGGAAAGTTCAAATGTGAACCACTTTTTGGTTGTGAACGTGAGGACAGTCTAGAGCGCGACACGTGGCGGTTTTGAGTGTGGTCCCCCCTTTTAATTCAATGCCCTCCCATGAATCGCGTCTAGTCATCTGCCATGGACATGACGTGGCGCCTAGTCATCCGCCACGTGTCGCGCTCTCGGTTGTCCTCACGTTCACAACCAAAAAGTGGTTCACATTTGAACCCACCCCTATATATATATATATATATATATATATATATATATTAAAGTAGTCTACATGACAACACCCGTTATAAAATCGCTAGCAGTTTGTAGTATATATATGGTAGAGTAGACCAAAAGAAAACCTCAAGCTAAATTTGAATGGAGGAAATAAGTAGAACTACCACCATATTACTTCTTTTACTTCTTTCATTCCACCTTCACAAAATCTTTTCAGCTGAACTGCACACCATTTCAGATTCACAGTTGTTGACAGACAAAGATACCTTAGTCTCGCCGGCCGGAGTTTTCGAACTGGGATTTTTCCGGCCAGATGAGTCTAACGAAAACAGGTACCTTGGTATATGGTACAAGAAAATCTCCATTAAAACCTTCGTTTGGGTTGCCAACCGAGACTTCCCACTCACCGGTCCACCATCCCACCATCTCCTAACGATCTCGGGTGCGGGAATCCTCCTCCTCATGAACAATCTCACCGTCGTCTGGTCATCCAACACAAGGACAACATCACCGAAAGCAACCGCAAATCTTCTCGACACCGGAAACCTAGTCGTGATCGATGAACACAGAAACGATATCTGGCAGAGCTTTGATCACCCAACCGACACCAGTCTTCCGGAATGAAGTTCGGTAAAGATTTCTTGACCAACAAGGAATGGTACCTAACTTCATGGAGAAGTAATCAAGACCCATCACCAGGCGAGTTCACCTGGTCCATCGACACACGAAGTTACCCACAAATCCTACTAAAACAAGGTTCGGTGGTCAAGTTCCGTGGTGGACCATGGAATGGTTTACGTTTCAGTGATACTCTGCTGTTACATAGAAACACAATCTATACTTATAGTGTGGTTATCAACGAAACGGAGGTGATATTTACTTATAAACTTTACAACAATTCCGTTATCTCGAGGCTGACTTTGGATCCGACCGGGGTGGTACAACGTTTGGTGTGGTTGGAAGATGAAAACAAATGGCAGCCTATTTTGGAGTTACCGAATGATACCTGTGATTCATACAACATCTGTGGTGGTTACGGAAGTTGCAGCCATGGGATTGGGAACTCAACAACGTGTGTGTGTTTAGATGAGACAAGATTCGTGCCAAGGAACCCGGAGCGATGGGAGAGGGCGGACTGGTCTGGTGGCTGCGTGAGGAGGACCGCGTTGGATAATTGTGAAGATGGATTCAAATCATCGTCGGATGTGTTTATCAAGTATTCAAATGTGAAGTTGCCAGACACACATAATTGTTGGTTTCACAGGAGTGTGAGCTTGATTGAATGTGAAGGGATGTGTTCTAAGAATTGTAGTTGTATGGCTTTTGGGAATATGGATATTAGAGAGGAAGGAAGTGGGTGCTTGGTTTGGTTTGATGATCTCATGGATCTTAGAGTGTACTTTGATGGCAATGGTGGTCAGGATATCTACATAAGAATGGCTTCCTCTGAATCATGTAAGTATTTCTAACTTAATTCAAAGACTAAACAATACTAAATATTGTATTATTCACTTTGAATAATAAAGTATTCAGTATTATTTTGTATTTAAATTACATATGATTTGTGTACGTTTATACATCCTTAATTTCTCTTTTCTTAAAAAGATATATAGTGTTTTCTGGGTGCATTTGTTAACTAACTAAATTGTGATAATCAAAATATCAACCATGGAAAGGCACAAGGGCAGTTTTAAAATTCAGGCGATAACAACAACAAGGGAATCATCTACCGAATTATTAACGGTGTGTAATAACATATGTGTGTACACTAGCTATAAGTTGCATATGTGCATAAGACACTCTGTTCACATGTGCAAATCACAAACAACAAACTTAGTTCACATATGCAAATAACACCCATCGACATTATGTGACTACCATCAATGAATGCCGACAAATCAACACCTTCACCTTCATCTTCAACATCATTGAACAAATAAACATCTCTCTTCTCACGATCTAAAAATCAATCCTTCTTCGTTCAAAATCCCACCTCCTTCGTTAGAAAGCCCACCTCCTTTGTTAGAAATGAGAAATCTCACGACTTTAAAGATCGTATTGCAACTCGTCATCCACAATCGCATCTCTGAGGCATCAACAAATCAAAATCCTAAACACCTTCATCAACAAAATTATGCACCCCCTCCAAAAAGGCAAAATTAAACCATAAAACCCAAAACCATATAATTGAATACAATAAAATTACTTTTTTTTTATTAAATTAATTTCCACACTTATTAGAGCATGTACAATCATGAATCTCCCTAGAAGTTCATGACCCTGCCACATTAGATTTCTCTCTCTGCCATATCAGCTTTCTTTTTCCTACACGTTTAACAAACCTTTCACTCTCAACCATGAACCGGTTCATGATTTATATAATAAAAATATTATAATGATTAAAAAATACTAATTATAATTAAAATACAATAATTAGCATATGTTAATTCTAGCGGGTTTAGGATTTAGCTTTTATCAAAAAAGTTTATTTTACAAGTTCTGGGGAAAAATAGTTTGCATGTCTTCAAGTTAATTTAAAAATAAAATAAAATGTATAGAATTAATTAAATTATTTATTTTAGTAAGTAATGTAAAATATAATATTATTTTGTCACTAGAAAAACAATAAAATAACTTTTATAAATCAGAAATAACAATATATATGTTTGTTGAATGTGATGAGGCATGTGTACCACTTCTCTCGCGCTTCATTTTTTTCCCTACCGGTTCCTAAGGCCATCCGCTATGGGATATGGTAAGGACTAAGGACCTGGTACCGAACTGGTACTCCCGGCAACACCGCCGAGGGTATCCGGCACGGCACTCCAATGCCGGTTCCAACGACGTGTGTGGCGAGGGTTTTAACGGCTATATAGCCGTTCAACGGCTACTTAATTTTTTTTCTTTTTCTCTTTTACATCTCTCTCTCTCTCTCTCTCTCTCTCTATATATATATATATATATATACCTTATTCACCTATCAACTTATCTCATTCATCTTCCTCTTATTCATCTCTTTTTCCCTCTTATTCACCCCTTATTCACCTATTTTTCCCTCTTATTCACCCCTTATTCACCTATTTTTCCCTCTTATTCACCTTTTATTCACCCCTTCATACCATTGTACATACCCTTGGCAACACCGCCGAGGGTATTCGACATGGTAGCCGGTGTGGCACTCCATTACCGGTTTTGCTACCAATCTCTCTCTCTCTCCTTTGCGTCTATCTCACTCTTCCTTCTCTCTCTCTCTCTCTTCCTTTTTATTTTTTTAACTATTGTTTAGATTGGTATGGAATTGGTATGAATGTGGATGGATTGGTAAGGTATTAGTAAGGTGACGTGGCGTTGAGGTGGCCGCTGGTACCAATTGGTACCATTGGCACCATTGTGGATGGCCTTAGTTCCGTGATTAAAGAAACTTACTCCAAATAAAAAACCAAACCGTAAAATTAAAAACAATAAAATTACATTAATTTTTTAAAATTAAGTTCCATACTTATCAATTAATTATTATAGCCATCCATAAAAATGTAATTCATCTCTTACCCAATCTTTCCTGAAAATACATCAAATACCCACCGGACGGCTATCCGGCAGCCGTTATTGGTGGCTCCGGCGAATCTTCCGGCCAAAGATGGGTGCATTCATATATATATATATATATATATATATATATATGGGTATATACACACATACATGTGTGTTGAATGGCCGCTACATCTTGCCGCTATAAGGCCACACGTAGCGGTGTGTGCGGGTAGGGCGGGTAGAGCCCACCAGCTTCAAAAACACCCACCGGGTTGGGTGCACAACTCTCTTTACCGGCGGGTTAGCTTTGTTGCGGCTTCACCATGCCTCTGTGTTTGTGTGTGTGTGTGTTGTGTGTGAGAGGGTTGGGAGGGTTGGGTATGTGTTGTAGAGGGTTATGGGATGGTTAAGAGAGGGTTGGGAAAAAACTGATGTGTGGCATTAAAAAGTGAGAGGGTTGGGAGGGTTGGGTGTGGGTAGCCTAAGAGCAACTCCAACCATGACATAAAAAAAACACCAAAAACACCAAATTTGATGGGCCCATTAACAAAAAAAAACTCAATTCCAATCACACTCTAAAAACAACATCAATTTATGGACCCCACATTTAAATAACATATTTATTTCTATTAAACTATTTTTAATAATAAGATTATTATAATTTGTAAACATATTATTATAATTTGTAAACATATTATTATAATAAGCGTTCTCGTTTAAAACAATTTATATGTATATATAGATATGTATTATATAGCGGAAAGTTCAAATGTGAACTCAATTTTGGTCGTGAACACGAGGACGAATGTCAATCACTCATCCGATCAATAAAGACGGCTTTGACCGGGTCCCTCCTTTAATAATCTTCACCCTCCCATGAATTTTGTCAATCCTCTGTGATCGCATCCACCGTAACTAAAAATGTGTGACTGAGATTCGTCCTCATCTTCACAACTAAAATAAAGTTTCACATTTGAATATAACCATATATATATATATAATGTTAGATAATAAACATAAAAAACAAAAAAAAAAAACAATTGAATTAAGACGTATATATATATATATATATGGATGATAATTTATTATTATTATTATTATTATTATTATGATATTTAAATACATATATTAGTGAAGAAAGTGGTAGGGCCCATTTATTTGGCGTTTGATTTCTCCACGGCAAATATGCCGTTCATTTACAGCGACCGTCAAAAAGTTTGGGTTTTGCCGGACGGTTGGAAGGGAGAAACGAGAAAACGACAAATCCAAGGATTTGCCGTTCGGTTGGAGACGCCCTAAGGGATATATACGTGTGTTGAATGGCCGCTATATCCTGCCGCTACATCCACACATACATGAATGCCGGACACCAAAGCCATATATATTATTTTGAATATTATAATATTATAATATCTACACACATACACGTGTCTTGAAATGGAAGCTCTGCAAAAGATATATATATGTGTTGATAAAGGATGCACCTCATCAAATATATATATATATATATATATATATATAAATTATAGTATATAAATCGGTTTTTGTTCGGTTCCAAAACCGGAACCGAACCATTTGGGTTTTCGGTTTTTCGGTTCGTTTGCTCACCCTTAAAAGAAATCTCAAATGTGGATGCTCTAATAAATAAACCTGTTTCTCTCTCTATATATAGGACCAATAAAATTGTGTCACGTGGTATTCACTCTGAATATCATGCATTATTCAGAGAATAAAGTTTAGGCATCTTTATTCACTCTGAATAATGCATGATATTCGATTTTTTACGATGAATGTTCGATTTTTTTAACCTTCACAAAGTTTTGCTGTGAAGTTTCATGTAAAAAGTGTTTGTCTCACCGGTCTTACGGAAACAACTTGGTCTCACCCTATATATAGAGGTGGGTTCAAATGTGAACCACTTTTTGGTTGTGAACGTGAGGACAAACGAGAGAGCGACACGTAGCGGATGACTAGGTGCCACGTCAGATTCACGACGGATGACAAGGCACGATTCATGGGAGGACATTGAATTAAAGGGGGGGGGGGGACTACATTCAAAGCCGCCACGTGTCGCGCTCTCGACTGTCCTCACGTTCACAACCAAAAAGTAGTTCACATTTGAACTTTCCTCTCTCTCTCTCTCTCTCTCTCTCTCTATATATATATATATATATATATATATATAGGGGTGAGTTCAACTACAAAACACTTTTTGGTTGTGAACGTGAGGACAGTCGAGAGCGCGACACGTGTCAATCTGAATTTTCTGCGACTAAGCTTATTCATACTGAATAACACTATTATTCAGACTGAATAAGCCTAAATTCGGTATGAATATAGCTTAGTCGCAGAAAATTCAGAGTGACACGCGCGACTTGTCCCGCGACTTAGCCTTATTCAGTATGAATATAGCGTTATTCAGTATGAACAACACTAAGTCGCGTGCTTTATTCAGACTAAATAACACTAAGTCGCATAAGTCAAAATGCCACGTGTTTTACGCTCTGGGTTGTCCTCACGTTCACAACCAAAAGTGGTTTCTATTTGAACTTTTCTCTCTCTCTCTCTCTCTCTCTCTATATATATATATATATATATATATATATATATATATATATATAGAGGAAAGTTCAAATGTGAACAACTTTTTAGTTGTGAACGTGAGGACAACCTAGAGCGTGACACGTGGCGGCTTTAAGTGGGGTCCCCCTCTTTAATTCAATGCCCTCCCATGAATCGCGCCTAGTCATCCGCTGTGGACTTGACATGGCGCCTAGTCATCCGCCACGTGTCGTGCTCTTGGTTGTTCTCACGTTCACAATCAAAAAGTGGTTCACATTTGAACCCACCCCTATATATATATATATGGGTCGTTTCAATTGCAAACCACTCGGTTTGTACAAACTATGGAAACCACTTTTTAACCACCAACTTTATTTTGATTATATTTATTTATTAATATTAATAATAATATTTAGAGGGGCAATATATATATATATATATATATGATCTCCTCAAGAGCATCTCCAACAGCTTCTTTAAAATAGAGAAAATAAGGTTTTTGTTTTCTAAATTACTCCAACAGCTTCTTTATATGGTTCTCTAAAATAGAGAAAACTTGAAAATCTCCAAGTTTAGAGAATTCTCTAAAACTTAGGCATTGTTTGGTATAAATAAGCTAGCTTATAAGCTGACTTATAAGCTAGCTTATTTTTGTGTACATGTTTGGTAAGACCAAAAGTATCTTATTAGCTAACTTATAAGTTAGCTTTTTGATAAGCTACTTTGAATAGCTTATGAGAAGTTTTTTGTGACTTTTTCCCATTATACCCCTTGTTAATAGTTATTATTAATTAAAATTATATATTAATTATTAATAAATAACTATTATTATTAATAAATATTAATTTTTATTAATTAAAATTATATATTAGTTAAATTAAATTATACATTATTTATTTTCAAATGTTATTAACTATTAGATATTATTTAATATTTTTAAATATTAAAAACAAATATAATATCTTTTAAAATGTTATATAGTTAAAACATGTTAAATACTTTAATTAAAATATTTATATCTAGTTCTTAATTATATTCTTTTAAAATTATTAATTATTTAAGATATGTGAAGTTGATCAATTTTATTTTTATTTTTATTATATTTAGTAATTTAAATTATAGGTTGATATAGATTTTTTTCTAAAGTTTGTTTTAACAAATAATAATAATAATATTCAGTTCTATATTGTTTTAATATATTATATTATATAATTCTTTTATTGTTTGTATTATTCTACCTACTGTATTATTGGAAATTTATTTTAATTATATTATTAAAATTTTGTTTTAGTTATAATATAAAATATTTGTAATTGATTATTTATTAAAGATGTTTTTTTTGGTCATTTTACATAGTCATAAGCTAGTTTTTACCAAACATGACTTGTTCATAAGCTAGCTTATCAGCTACCAGCTAGCTTATCAGTTACCAGTTAGCTTATCAGCTATCAGCTAGTTTATCAGTCATCAGCTAGCTTATCAGCTAGTTTGCCAAACATAACCTTAATATGTAGAGAGAAATTACTTTTTCTTTCATTTCCACCAATGAGGTTCAAGCATTATTATTTTATATATATTCTTTTTAAAAAAGTGTATTGGGAAAGTAAATTTGTAGAATATTTTAATAATATAATAGAAGTTGAAATCTCTAAAATAGAGAAACTATTGGAGCTAAGTGTAAATCCTTTTAGAGATTTTGACTATTAAATCCGTATTTTAAAAAAATTATAAGGAACTTGTTGGAGATACTCTAAGTACCGTAAACAATAATGAAATTCAATCTAGTTGTTTTTGGAACGAAGATGATTCTAATTGTGCAATTTCCTATTCTTTAGTTACAAAGGAAGATGAAAGAGCCTCCGGAAGCCAGAAAAAGATTATTATAATCATTGTTCCTGCCATTCTAGGTTTACTTATTTTACTTGGACCGTGCTTTTTAATCATGAGAAAGAGGAAGCTGAAGCTAAAAGGTAATATATATATATATATATAAGATGTAAAGTAGATTTGAACTCCTGATCACTTTTAATCTCTCAAGCACACTCATAAATGGCGTTTCATACGGAGATTGATGTGTGTGTGTATGCACATGTCCGAGTGCGCACACATAAGCATTTGTGTGCTTTTCATCTATTATATTTTTTTGTAGATATATGATATGCGGAGTCCTTTGAATTTCTCTCTAAAAGTGTCTTTATATAGAGATGGGAGGCGACTACATGTATACAACTAGTTTGATGGTCTTTGTATAAGCCATTTTGGGACTCCAACACGTCCTTAAAAAAAAATTAGACTCATCCCTAGAATGAAGGCGCACAAAAGAGTGTTCCTCAAGTCCTTAATTGTTAGTAGATCCCGATATGGTACAAAAGGTCACGATCTTATAATCTAGTTAATTTGAAACTCCAATAATATATATTTTTTCATTTAAGTTACAATTATATAGCTCTTTTTTTTTGTAGAAAGGAATTGTCTAATTGCTCATAAAGATGTTCTAGACCTACCAATGTTCACTTTGGCGATGTTGGTCGTGGCAACCAACAACTTCTCAATTAGTAACAAACTTGGCCAAGGTGGTTTTGGACCCGTTTACAAGGTACATTCTAATCTCAAAATTAGATTCGATTTTTATTCATATTGATTTGGTAGCAATTTTCCAAAACAACATGTGTGAAGGGATTGCTCAAGGACGGCCGGGAGGTTGCAGTGAAGCGGCTCTCTGTGAGTTCCTCACAAGGAGTTGAGGAATTCAAGAATGAAGTTATCTTCATTTCCAGACTTCAACATCGAAATCTAGTCAAGATTCTTGGATATTGTTTTGAAGGCCAAGAAAAGATGTTGATCTATGAGTATATGCCTAACAAAGGCCTCGATTTATTTTTATTTAGTAAGTTTAACCTCCTCAAATTATTTCTAGAACATAAGTCATCTCAATCATTCGCTCTATATTACCCATGAATCAATTATGTTTTACAGACGAAACCAAAAGTAAAACATTCGACTGGTTACAACGATTGCATATCATCAATGGGATTGCTCGGGGTTTACTTTATCTTCATCAAGATTCTCGACTTCGAATCATTCATAGAGATCTTAAAGCCGCCAACATTTTGCTTGATCATGATATGAACCCTAAGATATCAGATTTCGGTCTTGCAAGAAGTTTTGGAGGAAATGAGACAACAACAACCACTAAAAGAGTGGTTGGGACATAGTAAGAATTTAGTAATATTTTCATGTCGTATAAATATGGTAATAGAGTCATATTTGTTAACCCAACCAACCACTTTGATACAGTGGATATATGTCCCCGGAATATGCTGGGAATGGGATTTTCTCAGTAAAATCAGACGTATTTAGCTTTGGCGTATTAATGTTAGAGATCGTGAGTGGGATCCCGAATAGACACAACCTCATTGGAAATGTAAGATGCATCCATTTTTGGACACAACCTTATAATATTGGATCCTTTTTAATATGATGTGTATTTTCTAATCGTTTTTAGGCTTGGAGACTTTATAAAGAAAGAAAGCCCTTGGAATTGGTTGATTCATCTTTGATTGAGGCAGACTATACCTTCAAAATGGTGAGATCGATTCAAGTAGGCTTACTATGTGTTCAAAACAACCAAGAAGATAGACCAAACATGTCTACAGTGGTTATGATGTTGAGTAGTGAGGGTCAGTTACCAGAACCAAAACATCCTGGTTTCTACATAGAAGAAGTTGTTGGGGATGAGAATTCGAACCACATACAAATACGAAACTCATGCAACAAGTATACAATTACACATTTAATTGCTAGATAAGTAATTTCTATGATTTAACATTGTACTTTTAAATTATATGCTATTTAAAATCTTATATTTTAAAAGAGCTACTCGTTCTAACAAATATGTAGAGTTGTTCATGGGCGGTACAACCCGCTAAGCCCGGTCCGTTCGGCCCGTTAGAAAAGCGGGCTTGGACAATCATTGTTGAAAAGATGGGCAGACTTGGGCAATGAAAAAAAGAATTCGGGCTAGCCCGCCCGGCCCGTTATACTTTTATATTTCATTTAAATTTTATATATAAATAATAAGTTAATAGTCTTTATCAAAAAAGATTGAGAAGTAACTTTGGAGTTAATAATTTCATGTATTTTTATAATTTGTTAGAGAGTTTTTTTCTTCGTTCGGGAAACTAATTGAATTGTTGCGAGTGAAACGAATGGGGCTAGAAAATGTTCATAGTTCGTTTATACATTATAGTATTTTTTCCATATGTTATGTACATTATTATTCTTTACATTTTATTTTTATGCTAAAAAATATTTACATAGTTTAAATGATTTACGTAACTTAAAACTATATATTATCTTTGTTTTTTAAATGTAAAAAAATAATCTCGTTAGCCCGTGGGCAAGCCCGTAAGCCCGATAAAACGGGCTTGGGCTTTCTATATTAGGCCCGTTGGAAAAAAACAACGTTAGGCCAAGCCCGGGGCGGCGCGGGCCCACAAACGATCACCTCTACAAATATGTAACATGTTTTGAATTCCATGACACAACATAAGTGTAAATCACATAGACCTTTTTCAAAATATTATCAATATAGGAATCAATAGTGCAATAAAGTGTAAACCACATGTACCAAATATGTAATTTACCCTAGAAAATATGTAAGAACGAAACAAAATGATTATTTGGATTACTAATCCTTCGTTGGTATTTTAACGGATTAACTAGCATCATTGAATTATTTAGATGTTTATAATACTTCATGATTAAATCATGTGTATTAAAACTTAATAAATAATATATTTACAATAAAAAATACAAGTAAACTTACTTTGGCCTTAATAAGCTTTGATGGTTTTCGACGTAGCTTGATCGGAAGTGTTGATGCCAAATCCAAGTATCCAAGCACATCAAGTGTTAAGTTTAGGGAAACAAATTTATGCATAGTGATTTCAGATTAGCATCTATAATTCTATAAAAATAAATATTGAGTCTTATTCGAAAAATTAAAATATTGATTACCGTCAACCCCAACCATCTTATAGGGATCGAACTCGTCCCCAAAGACACCAATTTGTTGGAACATTTTTTAGCTCATTAGATCAAAGACTGAGGCTAACAGTGGGTCGGGATCTTATTAATAAAGTAGGTAGTTATTAACACACACTCGGCCCACATTCTAATAGGAACATTGAAAGGGAAACTTCAAAATAGTGCCTAGGCCACATTCAATAAGTGTTGGTGTTTTCTTTCGACGACTAATTTATGTTAAGGTCTCTCAAGACATGAATATTGACGTGTAACGCTCTTCCTAAAAAATTGAATATTAATTCTTTAGCCTTTTTGGGCATAAAGGTCTTGGTCTTTGCATCAAAACAGGTCTAATATCATATAGTGAAATTTTGGGACCACTACCCTAGACTTTTTGCTTGATTAAATAAATCTATAAGATTTTTTCTTTCCGGACTAATCCATGAGTTTTCATACGTTGGCACTGAATAAAACGGTTACATTTTGCATGAATCTAAATAAGTTATCTTACGAAAGAGGGACAATATGGTGGCACGTGCCATTGTCGAGGATTAGTCTGGGCCCAATGTGGTCTGAGATACCTCTTCCAAAAAAAAAATATTTTAAACAATGCTTTGAAAGAGACACAATCAAGGCATTGTTTAAATTTTTTTTTAATATAATATTACCATTTAATATAACTAGTCAGTATACCCGCACGATGCAGTGGGTAATAAAACTTTATTTGAAACCACATTTTTTTAGTCCAACAGTGTATGGGTTATCGGTATATCCTAAATGAATTATCAAAGCTAACGAATTTTAAAGCGACAAAGAACATTGATAAGACCAAATGATAAGACAAATTAGATTAGATTACACCAAGTGAACAAAATTACATAAAAATCAATAATATGAACCAAATCATATCGAAAACACAAATTATTCAAACTCAAAACAAGTTCTGATCCAATGAACTGGTTCCTAAACATCAAACATAATTTCCAGTAACATTGTTCTTGTTTATACAGGAAAACATGAAAAATCAAATTAACGTATGTTACAAATTACTGAAACTAAAATCAAGTTTTGATCCAAAAAATTGTTGTCTAAACATGTAATACAATCTCCACTAACATCGGTCTTACCAGAATTGCGAGTGACTGGTCGAAGAGTTTTGCCAATTACCAGAATGAAACAGGGGAAAAAACGGAGAAGGAGATGTGGGGAAGAATACGCAGGGGTGGCAGAATCAGGGGTATGAAACGTGGGAGGAAGAAGGAAGGTAGTTTTCAATTTATGCATCCAAGGTTTGTACAAAGTGTTTTTGCAGTTGTAAAATTGAATAATTTAGTTGTTCTTAAAAAACTAATTAAGAGTCTTATTAAAGTAGTATAGATATAAAAAAAATTAATTCATATGAGTTTAAAATAAAAAATGAGAATGTGAGAAGTATAAAACTAATTATTGCATATATATTTGATAATTAATACTATGATTAAATCAAAAAAAATATTCAATATTAGGCTTGTTTCGAAGGTATTAACGAGACCTATACAATGATATAATTTGTAATAAAAAGAAATGTATTTTTTAATTCATTTTACTTTGTATACTATTATTTGTGTTAATATGATAAAGTTTAAAATGAAAAATGAAAAAGTGAAGGATTAAAAGTAAACTAAAAGATTAATCAGAAGGGTGCTAAGTGTAATGTTTAAAAAACGGTTATCTTGACTAAATAACCGATTTTTTGAGTTATTTCTTTTATATATATAGTATAGATATTACCATTCTTGCAAGTATTTTTAAGGTCCAACTTGGTAAATGGTAATATTATATTAAATATTAGACAACAAAAAGTGAAAATAATTATATAATTTTTAGAGTAAGATTTATTTTAACCTTAAGACTTCCTATATAATTAGTTTACTGATATATTTATGAAAGTAAAAATGATAATCAAATTCAAACGTAACAAATTTTTCATCCAAAGAAGCATCATTTGAACTACGATATCAAATAGTTGGATAGGAGGTTAACAAGCTAGCTAGTTCCTTCAGTATACCATTCATGTCTACTAAATGAAAACACATCCTTAAAGAAGAAATATGAAGTTAAATAAAATAAACTTAAAATATATAAAAATCTGATTTATTTGGATATGAATGAAACGGATAAATTTGGTACAAGACCCATCTTGAGCTTGATCATATATTTTGGGAGAAGACCGACCCCAATAAAACATGGTTCTGATTAGAGGCTAGGATTGCTTAAAAAACCGACCAACTCATCCAACCTAACCCGAAAAAATGGGAAAAAACTTAACCCGAGGTAACTAATTAATACATATATAGTTAATTTGACATAAAATTACTTTAAACTGCATCTATTGTGTTGGAATTCAGTTAAGGTCATTCAAACCCAAACCTTAATGAATTTTTGTTAAGCTATATTTTGTCATGGAGTTCAAATTAACATGTTACATAACTCTTAGAACGAGTAGCTCTTTTAATATATAATATTTTGATCGTAAAGAATTTAAAAGTACAATGGTTTGTAGCAATTACTTATCTAGCTATTAAATTCGTAATCGTATACTTGTTGCATGAGTTTTCTGTTTGTATGTGGTTCAAATTCTCATCCCCAACATCTTCTATGTAGAAACCAGGATGCTTTGGTTCTGGCAATTGACCCTCACTACTCAACAAGTCAACATGATAACCACTATAGACATGTTTGGTCTATCTTCTTGGTTATTTTGAACGCATAGTAAGCCTACTTGAATCGATCGTAACATTTTGAAGGTATAGTCTGACTCAATCAAAGATGAATCAACCAATTCCAAAGCCTTTCCTTCTTTATAAAGTCTCCAAGCCTAAAAAAAATGATTAGGAAAGGCACATCACATTAAAATAGGTCCAATACTATAAAGTTGTGTCCAAAATGCAAATTATTGAACACACTAAGTTCATGGAACCATCTTACATTTCCAATGAGGTTGTGTCTATTTGGAATCCCGCTCATAATCTCTAACATCAAAACACCAAAGCTGAATACATCTGATTTTACTGAGAAAATCCCCTTCCCAGCATACTCTGGCGACATATATCCACTATATCAAAGTGGTTAGATGTGTTAGCAAATTTGACTCTTTTACCATATTTATATCCAATGAAAAAAGAACATGAAAATGTAATTGAATTCTTACTATGTCCCCACCACTCTTCTAGTGTTTGTTGTTGTCTCATTTCCTCCGAAACTTCTTGCAAGGCCAAAATCTGATATCTTAGGGTTCATGTCATGATCAAGCAAAATGTTGGCGGCTTTTAGATCTCTATGAATGATTCGAAGTCGAGAATCTTGATGAAGATAAAGCATACCCCGAGCAATCCCATTGACGATATGCAATCGTTGTAACCAGCCGAGTGTTTTACTTTTGGTTTCATCTGTAAAACATAATTGGCTCATAGGTAATATGAACATGTGATTGAGACGAAGTTTGGTTTTAGAAATAAGCCGAGGAGGTTAAACTTACGAAATAGAAATAAGTCGAGGCCTTTGTTAGGCATATACTCGTAGATCAACATTTTTTCTTGGCCTTCAAAACAATATCCAAGAATCTTAACTAGATTTCGATGTTGAAGTCTGGAAATGAAGATAACTTCGTTCTTGAACTCGGCAACTCCTTGTGAGGAACTCACAGAGAGCCTCTTCACTGCAACTTCTCGCCCATCCTTGAGCACTCCCTTCAGACACATTGTTTTGGAAAACTATTATCGAATCAATATGAATAAACAATAGATCTAATTTTAAGATTACAATGTACCTTGTAAACGGGTCCAAAACCACCTTGGCCAAGTTTGTTATTGATTAAGAAGTTGTTGGTTGCCACAACCAAAGTCGCCAAAGTGAACATCGGTAGGTCTAGAACATCTTTATCAACAATAGGACCATTCGTTTCTATAAGAAGGAGAGCCACAGTTAGACGTCAAACGAAATACACACACACACACACACACTGACACACATATTTTATTGGAGTTCTACATTGGCTAGATTACAAGATCATGACCTTTTTTACCATCATAAGGATCTACCCACATCCAAGGACTGGACACACTCTTTTGCGTGCCTCGGTTATAGGAAGAACTCTCTAACCTCCATTTTAAGGGAATGTCGGATCCCAAATTATAGTCAGACTACTAAACCAGCTCTATACACATAGTCACCTCCTAGCTATCTCTACGGTATGCACATGTGCATATATGCGATTTGTCTTGTATGCCTACATAAATAGAAATAAACAAACATCTTCACTACATATGTATTACCTTTCTGCTTCCGCTTCCTCTTTCGGATGATTAAAAACAACAGTCCAACTAGAATAACCAAACCTAGAATGGCAGGAATGATGATTATGATCATCTTTTTCGGGTTTCCGGATGCCCTTTCATCTTCCTTTGTAGATGAAGAATACGAATCTGCACCATTAGAAAGATCTTCATTGCAAAACAACTAGATAGAGTCCGGTTCTTATTTAGGGTACGTATATAGGGATATCATATATAGAGGAGGTTCATACAATAACCAACCTCATTTGCAACAACAAAGGAACAAATTATAGCCATACATTGATGTGGGCCCATGTGGGTCCCACATATTAAAAAATCATATATGATTTAGTGGTTGAGACCCACCTGAATCATATATGATTTTTTATTATGGGGACCCACAGTGGGCCCACATCATATGTGATTTGGTTGGTTCATTTGTTCTTGCAAATTGAATTTGTTCTTGTTTGAATCTACTTCATCATATATATTATATAGAGGAAAGTTCAAATGTGAACCACTTTTTCATCGTGAACATGAGCACGAATCTCAGCCACTCATCCGGTTAATAAAGGCGGCTTTGACCGGTCCCCCCTTTAATAATCTCTACCCTCCCATGAATCGCGTCAATTCTCCGTGATCGCGTCCACCGTAACCGAAGATGTGTGTTGAGATTCGTCCTCACGTTCACAACCAAAATTGAGTTCACATTTGAATCTGACCCTATATATATATATATATATATATATATAGAGAGAGAGAGAGAGAGAGAGAGAGAGAGAGAGAGGAAAGTTCAAATGTGAACCACTTTTTGGTTGTGAGCGCGAGGACAACGAGAGTGCGACTCGTGGCAACTTTGAATGTGGTCCCCCTTTTAATTCAATGCCCTCCCATGAGTCGCGCATAGTCACCCGCCGTGGATCTGACATGGCGCCTAGTCATCCGCCATATGTCGCGCTCTCGGTTGTCCTCACGTTCACAACCTTAAAGTGGTTCACATTTGAACCCACCCCTATATATATAGAGGGATTTTCTTTTGTGAACTTTTTTTTTTTGGTGTGAACTTGTGAACTTTCTCCAAAAACGTACGAATTGTTAATATGATGATTAAATTAATGAATTTAATTTCGGTATTCATGAAATTTGTTTTTTAATTTTTAGACAAATGAAAATTAAACGTATATATGATATTTCATTATTATTGATTTCATCATATAATGTCTTTGTGAAAACAGTTCAAATTTCGGATCTTTCTTTTTAACGTTAACTTTTTCGATTCTTAAGAAACTGTTTCGTAAATTTTTATGAAACCTTTTGATTTCACGGAAACACCAAAATATGAACAATTCACAAAAAAGTATCATATGAATAGATTTCATCATTTGAAACAACTTCAAGAACAAATTTTCATCATATAATCGCTTTGTGGAGAAAGTTCACAGGTTCACACAAAAAAAAGTTCACAAAGGAAAATCCCTCTCTCTCTCCTCTCTATATATATATATATATATAGTAGAGGAAAGTTCAAATGCGAACCACTTTTGGTTGTGAACGTGAGGGACAACCGAGGAGAGGAGAGAGAGAGAGAGAGAGGGAGAGAGAGAGAGGAGAGAGAGAGAGGAGGAGAGAGAGAGAGAGAGAGAGAGCAAAGTTCAAATGGAAACTCACATTTCATTGCAAACGTGAGAACAATCGATCAAGAACATCATGTGGCTTAGTCAGTCTGAATAATACAACATTATTGAGAGTGAATTCGCATTATTCAGACTAGACTAAATATGAGCCGAATAGGACATGTGTCGTGCTCTCGGTTGTCCTGACATGAGCAATCAAATTTGAGTTTTCTATTTGAACCTAACCCACACACACGCACACACCAAGGGCTCTTTGTTTTTAAAAAAACACCTCCTAAAACCTTTTAAGTCTGAAAATTAAGAGGTTTGTAGAATTAAGACTATTTATTTTATTTTTAAGAAAGTGTTTGAAAACCCCTTACAGTCCTTGGAAATTTTAAGAGGTGCACCATCCACCTCTTATTTTTTAAATGCAAAATCAAACTTTGGATTTCAGACCTTTTAAAAAACAAACCACGCCTATAACTATAGTTACCTAATTGTAAATCAGACATTCGTATATATATGTCTTACCCATCTCTCGGAATCGCTCTCATATCGATCAATTCTCCGTACCATAACAAACACCCGGTACCATATTTCACATCCAAAGTAGCGTAAGCCGTACAATTACACTCGTTTCTACATTTTCCATCGCACTCCTCGAGTGTCATATTCGTGTCGTACCATGACCTCTTCGTGTCTGGCACCATAATGAACTGATACCTTTGAAACCCTTCACGAGAACCACAATCCAACGCCACTTCCCTTTGACAACCACTCGTCCAATTCAACATCTCCCATTCAGCCCGACTTTTAGGCGCAAACCCTTCAAGGCATCCGCAAGGCGTGGTCCCTTGTGTCGTGTTACAAGCTGCGTAAACCTCACACATCGCGTACCCTTCGCAACTATCCACATTTAGAGACGAAAACTCGAACCATTTCTGCGTCCCGTTGACCCAAGTGAACCGACCCGCATTGCCCGTTGGTGTGACCGTTAACCTAGTGAGAAGAGAGTCCATAAGAATCTCGAACCTTGTGTAAATCTCTCGTTCGTTGGAAATGTATTCGAGCTTGTAGATCGAAGAGGTGTGTGACCCCTGGACTCGAAGTAAACGCTTGACCATTCCATGATCCAAGTCGGTATTGGATCACATCGCCATTGTTTTGGTAAGCTTGTGGGAGTCCATTGAAGTTCATGTACACCATGAAAGAACCTCGAGAAGGATCGTCATTGCTCTTCCATGATGTAAGGTTCGTCACGATACCCCGTTTCAAATTCCGTCCGAACTTCATTCCCGGTAAAAAGGTATCTCCGGGATGATCAAAGCTCTGCCAGATGTAATTCTCCGGTTGGTTGTCGTCATCTTCATCGTCATCAATGACCATAAGGTTTCCGGAATCTAACAGTCGGGCCACCGGTTTTCGTCTGCTTGATCTCTTTCCCTGTGTTCTCGAAAATGAAAGAGAAGTGAAAAGAAAAGAAATTAATGGATAGAAAAGAAATGAAGAGAAAAGAAAATAATTTTTTTATTTGTGTTATAAAAAGGAAGAAAAAAGAAGGAAAGAAAAAGATAGATTCTTTTTTATGGTCTTAAACAGAAAAGAAATGAAAAGAAATGAGTCATTTTTACAAATATACCTTTTAAATTATATCTTTTACAATGAAAGCTCGGATAGTTTTGTAATTTTAAGAATTCCAGATGTTTTTTTAATTGGTTTAAATTTCTTTTCCTTTGAGATTTGGGATGCTACAACTTAAACTTTTTTTTGTTCTTGTTTAATTCTATTTGGTTGGTAAATGTTGCATTTAAAAAAAACCACTAAAAATCTCCGTTTAAATGAAGGATGATTTAGTCGTTTTACTTATTTTCTTAAATATTTTTTAAAACATATAATATTATTATATTTATGTAATATATAATTATATATATATATATTTTTTATCAAAACATTAATAGCCTAGTGATCGATAACATCATTAAGAGGGACAATGGATGACACCTCTGTCTACCCGGGTTCGTTTCATGGGGTGAACATATGATGATTCCCTAACCATGAGTCGACTTTCGGATCGGTTTATGGTCGTCGAAGATTAATCGGATGCCTGTATGGATACCGAATACCATATTGAATTTGTGTCGGGATGAGTTTGTTATCTACTGTTCAAAAAAAATATAATTATTTTTTTATTATACATACATTATTCTATTTTGGGCTAAAAACCGTCGAGATTGTGTCTAATGGACCGAAATTTCCGAACTGGACCACAAAGTATATTTTGGGTTGGTCTAATCTATTGATTTAACCCTCGGGCTGTTATTATAGACTACTTTTTTTTCTCTCTCTTTTGAAACTAGAATAAAATTAAATAAGAGGTAAATTATATATTTGGTGCATGTGGTTTACACTTTATTGTAGAACTGATCCTTCTTTTAAAATAATTATAAAAAAGGTCCATGTGGTTTACATTATATTGCACTGTTGGTCCTATGGTTTACACTATATTGCACTGTTGGTCCTTGTGGTTTACACTATATTGCACTTGTCGGTCCCTATGGTTTCCAATATATTGAATTGTTGGTCCCTATTTTGCCAATAGTGTTAGGGACCAATAGTGCAATATAGTGTAAACCATAGGGACCAACGATGCAATATAGTATAAACCACAGAGACCAACCATGCAATATATTTTAAACTCTAGCGACTTTTTCCATAATTATTTTAAGAGTAAATTACATATTTGGTCCCTGTGGTTTAATGGTTTTAACACTCTAGGTCCCTCGATTGAAATAATTATGGATTGGGTCCCTGTGGTATGCATTTTATAACGCTCTGGGTCTGGGTCCCTGAAAATGACGCCGTCTATTTTGGTCTGTTAGACCCATCATGTGCCGCGCACATGATGGGCATTTTAGTCATTCTAGTTATTACTTTATCTTCAATTAAAAAACACAGGGACCAATACCGTAATTAAAAAACACCACCTACCACCACCATCTATTACCACCCACCACCACCGCCACCATCTATTACCACCCACCACCATTAACACCATCTATTACCAACCACCACCACCAACCTACAGCCTCCACTACCGCTGCCACCACCACCAACATGCAGCCAACATCGCTACCACCACAACCTGCCGCCACCGCCACCCACCACCACCAACCTGCAGCCACCATGAAAAACTTTGTATACCCAAAAGAAATAAGGAAAAGAAAACCCAATCTTGAATTTAAGAACTCTAAATGAAGAATCCCAAATCAATCCTTAATCAAGAACCCTAAATCAACCCAAAATATGAAAAGAATGGTTGATTGCAAACATTTATAATACAAACTTTTGACTTCAACAAATAGAAAACAAATCTAGATAAGAAACCTATTTGAATCTGGATAACAAATAGACCATATATACAATGTAAACCATAAATTGAAATTATACAAACCCTAATAGAAGAACATATCTAGAAACCGATCTGGATCTGGACAAGAAAGCGATCTGGTGTGGTGGCTTTCGATGTTTTCCAGTGTGGTGGTTTCCGGTGTGGTGGCTTCTGTTCGGAAAGCCTCTACCTTCGAGAAACAACAACAACAGCCACAGGTTGGAGATGGTGCCGCACTCTCCGGCGAATCCCTCACCGGCGCCGAACCCTCCGCCACCACTTCCTCGCCGCTGCTGCCATGAATCGATTACGATTTGAAATCAACGGATCTGAATCGAGATCGGGATCTGAATCGAGATCTGAATCGAAATGGTGTTTACGGTGGTTTCTACAGACCTGATATCGAGATCTACGGATTTGAAATCGGTTACGATTTTTGCAGATCTGGAATGGAGATGGTGTGAATGGAGGCGGTTTAGGGTTGAAGATGATGGTGGCGGTGATGGTGGCGGTGATGGCGGTGAACGGAAAAGATGGTGGCGGTTTAGGGTTGAAGATGATGGCCAGCGATGGGTTTTCCGGCGATGGATGGCTGGCGATTGGTGGCTAGAAAAGGGCGGCCGGCGGTTCGTCTTTGTTCCCTGCAGTTCGTCGGAGTTCGTCTTTGTGACCGGCAAGAGCGGCGGTGGCCGGCGTAAGCGGCGGTGGTGACAGTCAAAACCGGTGGTGACAGTCAAAACCGGTGGTGGTGGAGGAGGAGGGTGGTGGTGAATATGGGTTGTGGAGGAGGAGGGTGGGATGAAATTGAATGGTTGGTATGTACTCTGCAGGAAGGAAGGAGGCTTATCTTTTATTTTGTTTTTTTTTTATTAACTTATAATATAGTTAATTACATATTTGGTCCCTGTTATTTAATTGAAATTAAAAAAATAAGTAAAATGACAAAAATGCCCATCATGTGCCTTGCACATGATGGGCCTAACGGTGCAAAGATAGACGGCGTGACCCAGAGGGACCCAGAGCGTTATAAAATGTATACCACAGGGACCCAAGCCATAATTATTTCAATCGAGGGACCCAGAGTGTTAAAACCACCAAACCACAGGGACCAAATATGTAATTTACTCTTATTTTAATACAAGAATCAATAGTGCAATAAAGTGTAAACCACATGGACCAAATATGTAACTTACCCTAAAACATATGTAAGAAGTAGGGGTGTAAACGAGCCGAGTCGAGCCGAGTATCAGGTAGTTCGAGTCGAGCCGTTAATATCCCGAGTCGAGTTTTTTTCGAGTCGAGTATTGACCGGGTTCATTCGAGTCGAGTTCTTAACCGAGTTTTGACCGAGTCGATTTCGAGTAGCTCGCGAGTTTTACTTGTATTAAGCCGAGTCGAGCCGAGTATCAGGTAGTTTGAGTCGAGTAGTTGGTATCTCGAGTCGAGTTTTATTCGAGTCGAGTTTTGACCGGGTTCATTCGAGTCGAGATTTGATCGAGTTTTGACCGAGTCGGTCTCGAGTAGCTCGCGACCAAGGTCACGTTGATCATGACTCTCCCATGTTACTTTCTTCTTTTATTCTATGTCCCATATTAATTATAACACTGGCACTTTTGTGCTATGCTAGACTAAAGGAAAACCTCCATTATAGAAGCTTGGAAAAGAGGATTTCAATGGAGGAAATAAGTAGATCAATTACCACCATATTACTTCTTTTACTTGTTTCACTCCAAATCCAGAAAACCTACAATGCTGAAATGAACATTATCACAGATTCTTTGTTCTTGACTGAAAAAGACACTTTAGTCTCCCCGGCTGAAGTTTTCGAACTGGGATATTTCCGGCCGGATGAGTCTAATGAAAACAGGTATCTTGGTATTTGGTACAAGAAAATCTCCGTTAAGACCTTCGTTTGGGTCGCCAACCGAGACTTCCCACTCACCGGTCCACCATCCCATCATCTCCTAAAGATCGCCAGCTGGACCGAACCGGAGGGTGTACGTGAGAGTTCGAAAATTATACATACCTATCTTAGTATAATTTTGTATGTTATATTGTCATTTTTTTAAGTGAGTTGATTGTGAATAACTTAATGAAATGAAGATTTTGTATCGAAAATGTCCGAAATATGGTCTTATTTAATTATTTTGTATGTTACATCGTCATTCTAAGAAACTTTTGTTCTTTTATGTTGTACAGACTTTGAATATTACATATGATGTTATTTTATATTTTATTTATTCACTATTTATCTAGTTAGTCTATATACACTCTTAACAGGGCTTCCAAAAAGATTGGAACCGTTCTCGTCCTCATGAACAATCTCACCGTCGTCTGGTCATCCAATGCAACAACCATTACAACATCACCGAAAGCAACCGCAGTTCTTCTCGACACCGGAAACCTAGTCGTGATCGATGAACACAGAAACAATATCTGGCAGAGCTTTGATCACCCAACCGACACCACTCTTCCCGGAATGAAATTCGGTAAAGATTTCTTGACCAACAAGGAATGGTGCCTAACTTCATGGAGAAGCAACCAAGACCCATCACCCGGCGAGTTCACCTGGTCCGTTGACACACGCGGTTACCCACAAGACCTACTAAAACAAGGTACAACGGTCAAGTTCCGTGGCGGACCATGGAACGGTCTTAGGTTCAGTGGCGCTCCAACGTTACATAGAAACACAATCTATACTTATAATGTGGTTATAAACAAAACGGAGGTGGTATTTACTTATACACTTGACAACGATTCCATTATCTCGAGGCTGATTTTGAATCCAACCGGGGTGGTACAACGTTTCGTGTGGTTGGAAGATGAAAACAAATGGCAGATTCTTTTGGAGTTACCGATTGATATCTGTGATTCATACAACATCTGTGGTGGTTATGGAAGTTGCAGCCATGTGAACACATCTACATGTGTGTGTTTAGATGGGTCAAGATTCGTGCCGAGAAACCCGGAGGGTTGGGAGAGGGCGGAATGGTCCGGTGGCTGTGTGCGGGGGACGGCGTTGGATTGTGAAGACGGATCAGAATCATCAGATGGGTTTGTGAAGTATTCATATGTGAAGTTGCCAGATACAAAGACTTGTTGGTTTGATAGGAGTGTGAAGTTGAAGGAATGTGAAGAGAGGTGCTTGAAGAATTGTAGTTGTATGGCTTATGCAAATATGGATATTAGAGGGGAAGGAAGTGGGTGCTTGCTTTGGTTTGATGATCTCATGGATCTTAGAGTCTACTTTGATGGTAATGGTGGTCAGGATATCTTTGTAAGAATGGCTTCCTCTGAATTAGGTAACTATCTCTAACCTAATGTGAGAAAGAATCATGCGAGAAGTTAAATATTTTTCAAGAAGACGAAAAGTCTCAATATCATTTATGATTACGCTTCTTTGGGGTGTTTAATCATAAATGGTATTGAGACTTTTCGTCTTCCTTGTAACAACCCAGAGAGTATAAGTGTAACCTCTTTATAATCATGGGATACTAATAAATTCCACCATGATTTTAAGTTGGACTCGAAGTTTTTGGGCCAGCCTAGCTGTATCTTTGGACTTTGAGGTGTTATATTCCCTTTGACTCCAAGCAGCTCAAAAGGTATCTGTACTGTACATATGCATAAAAACAAAACAAAAAACGTCATTTACTTGTAAGTGCATGTGCATGAATTCGAAAATAAGAAAACAACTTCATTTACTTGAATACACATGTGTATGCCGGTTAATGTTTAAGTTTTTGATATTTAGAGTTTCCACTGAAACCTCTCTCTCTATATATAAAGTATAAACACACAAACTGACTTTGTGCTCAATAGATTCAGGTGGTCAATTAGTTTCCAAAAAGAAGGGAGGAGCAAACATCAAAATCATCTTACCAATAGTCTCTCTTCTACTTCTTGCAAGCTTGATCTTTGCATGGTTCTGGTATACATGGAGAAAAAGGCATCATGCACCAATGGAAGAAGGTAAGAATTTAAAACTTCCCAAACTTAGCAGCAAATTAATTGGTGGGATTACAAAAAAAGAACCATAGTATGCATAATATTTAATTAACTTAACTAAATATGAGTTTAATTAAACTCAGTTATATTTATAATCAGTAGGAGCAACATTGGCTGCCTGTGAAAGCCAGAATAATGAAGCCATGGAGCTCCCATTGTTTAGCTTCTCTACAATTGCTAAAGCTACTGCTGATTTTTCACTCAATAATAAACTTGGAGAGGGTGGATTCGGACCCGTTTATAAGGTAATTAAAATACAAATTATATTTCATTATATATAACATGAACACAAATCTATTGCAGTTTGTATATATAGTCTTTTTTACATTCTAAATGGTAATTAATCTTTAGGGTATTCTAGAAGAAGGGATAGAGATTGCAGTTAAGCGTCTCTCCGCAACTTCTAGTCAAGGGCTCGATGAATTCAAGAACGAAGTCATTTGCATTTCAAAACTTCAACACCGAAATCTTGTTAAGCTCCTCGGATGCAGCATACAAGGAGAAGAGAAGTTGTTGATCTACGAATACATGCCAAACAAAAGCTTAGATCGGTTTATATTTGGTTAGAATCATATATAATTTCTATGGATTCATATTAATTAATAACTATCAAGCTGAAATATGAATACCTAAACCGAGCTATTAATTTGTTGGCTAGATAAAAAGCAAAGAACAATGCTCGATTGGACAAAGCGATTCAACATCATCAAAGGAATCGCTCGAGGACTTGTTTATCTACATCAAGATTCGAGATTAAGAATCATCCATCGAGATCTTAAAGCTAGCAATATTCTATTAGATCTTGATATGAACCCTAAGATATCAGACTTTGGCATTGCTAGAAGCTTTGGAGGGAACGAGACTCAAGCAAACACCGAAAGAGTTGTTGGCACATAGTAAGTGATTCGATCCATTTTTCTTAAGTTGGTTATTCTCTGATAACCATTTTGTTGTTTGCAGTGGTTACATGTCACCGGAGTATGCTTTAGATGGTGTTTTCTCGATAAAATCAGATGTGTTTAGCTTTGGTGTTTTAACGTTGGAGATTGTGAGCGGGAAGAGAAATAGAGGATTTGTACATCCCGAGCATGACAATAATCTTATTGGACATGTAAGTTTGATAGCAACAAATCACTCTTTTGAGTTTATATAACATTAAATGTCTATGTCCCAATAGACTGTTTTGATGTCTTATATTTATAGGATCAAACAATAAAAGATCTTATTTGCAAAATAAGTTTACAGGACGCTTTTGAGCGTCTAATCAAGTTTACTAAATCATATTTATATATAAAGTGCCGTGTTAGATAATTTATAGGACATGATATGAAAAAGTGTCTTAATTATAAACGATTAGTTTATATGAGTATTCTATCTAATAGCTAATATAATGTTTTATTTTTAAAATGTCTTAAAATATTTGTTAAGACGACGTCCAACGAAGTCCTATAAACTAAATTATTATAACACTTTTAAATATAACATTCTATTATTTGGCCTTATAAATGAGGTCCTAAAAATGTTATATTACTGCACTTACATCATTGGCGTCTTATAAACCTAATTTTATTGTGTAGTACGCAGTCGTCTAGTATATAATAAGTTAATAACCATTTTCACGTTATATTCAGGCATGGAGAATGCATAATGAAGGAAGGTCAACGGAGCTTATTGATACAAGTTTGGCTGAATCAAATAACACTCCATTTGAAGTTTTAAGATCGATCGAAGTGGGGTTGTTATGTGTTCAACAAAGTCCAGAAGACAGGCCAAACATGGCATATGTGGTTATGGTGTTGGGCGGTGAGGGTGCAATGCCGAAACCTAAGGAACCAGCATTTTTCACGGAAAGGAACTTACTTTGTGTCGATTTCTCTTCAAGTACTAATCCAACAAATTCAACAACTGGTCTAACCATCACAGAGGTCGTTGCTCGGTAGACAGCACAAACTCTATGTAACTTTAGTCATTATAACAAAATTGGTTTGTGTAAGACACCGAATATGTCTAAATCGCTTCATAGGTTGCTTTCCTGGACTGAATAATTTTATTTTTGCTTGTGGATGTTTTAATAAGTTAGTTTAGAATTTTTCTATATGATATTATTTAAAAAAATGTGAAACCTTGTTCATGGCAATTCTCATGATCAGATTAATTATTTTACTAGTAGTATTGGCATGTGGTTGTATAACTTTGTTCATACGGCATGATATTGATTTAATTATTTTTCGTATTAACCTCCCTCTCTCTCTCTCTATATATATATATATATGGAATGAAAGCATGTCTAACCTAGTGGTAAGGCAACATCTTGGGGGGTCAGTAGATGGTATTTCTAACTATCTGGGTTCGAACCCCGTGCAGAGCACATGGCGATATCTATGATCACGAGACTGTCACATAGTGGTACCCTTAATTGGGTGGGGTCGTGGTCAACGGGGATAAGTTTGGATTCTGGGTACTCCGAAAACGTGTGTGTTTACTTGCCGTTCCGAGAAAAAAATATACACATAGAGAGGGGTTCATTTTGAACTTCAACAAGTATTTTAAAAACCTATGATCTACCTATTTAATACAACATTCATGATAAAATTACCTTATATAGTGTAATGAATATTATTCATCACTAATGTCAATACTAAAAACTATGGACTACGTACTGACATCCGTTACCAATTACTAAAAACAGTCGTAAATTTTCGATTGCTTTCCGATGGTTTAATATTGATCGATAGTTTCTTTTTTATTTTATTGTTTATTTATTTCTTAATTAGTTATCAGAAAATCGTCGGAAAGCCGTTGGTAAATGAAACAATTGGAAAACAGTCGGTAAAAGTCGCTGAAAAACCTGTCGGTAGCTTAAGTTTACCGACCATCGTTTCACGAATTGAAAGTTTTTTTTTTTTTTTTTTTTGCATGCATGCATGCATTTATGGCTTTTGTGATCCACCAAGTGCATGTAAACCATCACTTGCACGAGAAAGTTGCATATTTTCGGCGATGAAATCCACATATAACACGAAAAATAAATGCAAGGCTAATTTACAGATTAACGTATATATAATCAGCTTTGCCGTTCAAAAAAAAATGTATATATAATCAGTAACATAAACTGAAAAATCACAAAAAGGAATGTAAGCTATAAATTTGTATATATTCTTTTCCTTTACGCTGTGTTCTCGAGTTTTTTTTAGGGAGGAAAGAGAGAGAAATGAAAGGAAAGTAGGAGAGAGAAAAAAAAGTTGTGTTCTTGAGTTTTTTTAAGGAGAGAAAGGAAGAGAAAGGGAGGGGAAATAAAGTGAATTTTCCTTCCAAAACTTTCCTTCCAAATGTGGGAGGAAAAGGAAGGAAAGAAAAGGAGGGGATAAAAAATAAATTAAAAAAATTAAAAAGATTTATAAATTTACACATATACCCACAACTTACATTCTCCTGCTGATAAGTGCATTTTATGTACATAATTTTGTTAGTTTAAATTGCATTTTTTATTGTATTTATTAGTTTGTATATAGTTTGTATATAGTTTTTATATGATTTTTAGTTAATTTTCACTTAATTATTGATTGAGGATATTACATTGGCATTTTGTGATTTTATTGGATTTTGATAGGTACTTTGAGTTAAAATGTTGATTTGGACGAAGATGGATTCCGAAGTATCTGATCAATCGATTGCGCGGTGGATTGGTTCAAGAAAAATGACACAAAATTGGATCAAGTTTGAAAGAAAGAGTTTTTAAAGAGATTAGATGAAATAAATGAAACCAAGAGGATTGCTTTTGAAAGAGCCTAAACTCTAGGGGCTGTTTTGAAAATTTTGTATATAAATAAGTTACTAGAGGGTTTTTTTTGAAACCTCTCTTCTTCCCCCACGGCTTCGGCCGTTTCTTTTTCTTCCTTTTTTTTTTAATTTTAGTTTTAGGTTTTAGTTAGATTTTGATTTCTTTTAGTTTACGAAGATGCAAGATGACGGATCGATAATGAAGTTGACAATCTCATGATCATCACCTATTGTATTGTATTTTTATCCTTCTCCCTTCACCTTTTAATTTTATGTTTTAGTTTAGTTTGTTTATGTAATTTATTGCTTTCGTAGTTTAGAAACGATTCTTGGAGAGTGACACTCCTTGGAACGTTGTTTACCGTTTTCTTAGACTAATGTTATTGCTTTCGTTCTATTTATGTTTATGTGTTGTTTTGTAGTTTAGTTTCCGTTCATCTGGGTAATCGTTACCTTGGACCGTTGTAATGATATTGATCAATTGTTTTTATAACAAATATTGAGTTTTAAATTGATTGATTTTTACGTAACGATAGTTAACGTTTGGCTAATTGATTTTTATAAAATGTTTGGTTAATTTGGTGAATTTTGATTTGAACGATAGTTTGATCTTAATTTGAGACTAAATGGATCAATGACTACGGTCCTAACATGAAAATAGTTAGGGACGTAGATTGGGGAAAATATTTGTTTTTAATCTTAATGTTTCTTTCTAATGTTCTCATACTGCGAAAGTAAGTATGAGTTTTAGTTTAGAAAAGCTTTTCCGCCTCGAAAGAGGGTTAAAGTAATTTTGTTTGACGAATCCTCATTGTTACTGAAAATTCGAAGTTGACATTACCCAATGTTCAGTTTTATTTGTTTTCTTGTTTATTTATTTTATGTCTAGTTATTAAAAAAAAAAACCAAAAGATTGATGACTTTCCCGTAGATAGGTCATAGTCCTGAACGAGTCTATGTTTAGTCCATCGTCTCCCCGTGATCGACCCGTATGCTACACACCCGTACGCTTGCGGTATAAATTTAAAATACATCACCTGCAAAATAAATAAGGGTATATCCGTAAAAGTAGTATATTTTCTTTCCTTTCTCTCCTACTCAAGAACATGAAAATTTATTTTTTTCCATTTCTTTTCCATTCTTTCCTTCTAATCTCAAGAACACAAATAAAATTATGTTTTTCTTTTCTTTTCTTCCTCCTTCCTTTGCTTTCTTTTCTTTCTTTACAAAACTCGAGAACACAGCGTTAGTTCTACATCTCTTGTATTAGTGATTATTAGGCCATTCGCAGCCGTACAGGTCATACCACTAGTACAGGCTGCCACCTCAGCGCCACATCAGCTTTACCACCACCTTACCATTACCTTATCATTTCATCCACAGCCGTACAGTTCATACACCTGTATTATTTAAATAATAAAATATAAAGTTTATATATATATTTTGTATGTATATACATGTGTGTGTGTGTTACCTTATTGTTGCCGGGCTGCAACTACTGACCGTTCGGTAAGGTTGAAGCTCCCTTGCAGGTCACCCTCGGCGGTGTTACCGCCTACAAGGGAACGGTGCAGGAGCCCTTCACAGCCGGCCGCAGATGGCCTTACATCATCTTTCAGGATTATATGAGGGTCAAAATTTATAAATTGTATACTAGTGTCAATCACCTTTTTATATCTTATAAAATAAATACAAAATTTAAATTGACATATATATATATATATATTTATTAAAGATTTTATATATTGGTCAAATATTTTAAACAATGCTTTGAAAAAGACAACATCAAGAAACAAAGATAGTGCACCAAAATCAATATTCTTGCAAGTATTTTTAAGGTGCAACTTGGTAAATGGTAATATTATATTAATAAATATTAGACAACAAAAAGTGAAAATAATTATATAATTTTTAGGGTAAGATTTATTTTAACCGTAAGACTTCCTATATAATTAGTTTACTGATATATTTATGAAAGTAGAAATGATAATCAAATTCAAACTTAACAAATTTTTCATCCAAAGAAGCATCCATGATTTGAACTACGATATCAAATAGTTGAATGGTTAACAAGCTGGTTCCTTCCGGATAAAAATCATCTGTATCAGATTTTCGTATACCATTCATGTCTACCAGATGAAAACACATCATTAAAGAAAGAATATGAAGTTAAATAAATAAATTTAAAATATATAAAAATCTGATTTATCGTTATTTCATTAGTTGGATATGAATGAAACCGGTAAATTTTGATCGTATATTTTGGGAGAAGACCGACCCCAGTAAAACATGGTTCTGATTAGAGGCTAGGATTGCTTAAAAAACCGACCAACTCATCCAACCTAACCCGAAAAAAAAACGGGAAAAAAAACTTAACATGAAGTAACTAATTAATACATAGTTATTTTGACATAAAATTACCTTAAACTGCATCTATTGCGTTGGAATTCAGTTAAGGTCATTCAACCCCAAACCTTAATGAATTTTTGTTAAGCTATATTTTGTCATGGAGTTCAAATTAACATGTTACATAACTCTTAGAACGAGTAGCTCTTTTAATATATAATATTTTGATCGTAAAGAAATTAAAAGTACAATGGTTTGTAGCAATTACTTATCTAGCTATTAAATTCGTAATCGTATACTTGTTGCATGAATTTTCTGTTTGTATGTGGTTCGGATTCTCATCCCCAACAACTTCTTCTATGTAGAAACCAGGATGCTTTGGTTCTGGCAATTGACCCTCACTACTCAACATGATAACAACTATAGACATGTTTGGTCTATCTTCTTGGTTATTTTGAACGCATAGTAAGCCTACTTGAATCGATCGTAACATTTTGAAGGTATAGTCTGACTCAACCAAAGATGAATCAACCAATTCCAAAGCCTTTCCTTCTGTATAAAGTCTCCAAGCCTAAAAAAACGATTAGGAAAGACACATCACATTAAAACAGGTCCAATACTATAAAGTTGTGTCCAAAATGCAAATTATTGAACACTCTAAGTTCATGGAACCATCTTACATTTCCAATGAGGTTGTGTCTATTTGGAATCCCGCTCATAATCTCTAACATCAAAACACCAAAGCTGAATACATCTGATTTTACTGAGAAAATCCCCTTCCAAGCATACTCTGGCGACATATATCCACTGTATCAAAGTGGTTAGATGCGTTAGCATATTTGACTCTTTTACCATATTTATATCCCATGAAAAAAGAACATGAAAATGTAATTGAATTCTTACTATGTCCCCACCACTCTTCTAGTGTTTGTTGTTGTCTCATTTCCTCCGAAACTTCTTGCAAGGCCAAAATCTGATATCTTAGGGTTCATATCATGATCAAGCAAAATGTTGGCGGCTTTTAGATCTCTATGAATGATTCGAAGTCGAGAATCTTGATGAAGATAAAGTAGACCCCGCGCAATCCCATTGATGATATGCAATCGTTGTAACCAGCCGAGTGTTTTACTTTTGGTTTCATCTGTAAAACATAATTGGCTCATGGGTAATATGAAACATGCGATTGAGACGAAGTTTGGTTTTGGAATAAGTCGAGGAGGTTAAACTTACGAAACAGAAATAAGTCGAGGCCTTTGTTAGGCATATACTCGTAGATCAACATCTTTTCTTGGCCTTCAAAACAACATCCAAGAATCTTGACTAGATTTCGATGTTGAAGTCTGGAAATGAAGATAACTTCGTTCTTGAACTCGTCAACTCCTTGTGAGGAACTCACAGAGAGCCTCTTCACTGCAACTTCTCGCCCATCCTTTAGCACTCCCTTCAGACACATTGTTTTGGAAAAATGTTATCGAATCAATATGAATAAACAATAGATCTAAGTTTAAGATTACAATGTACCTTGTAAACGGGTCCAAAACCACCTTGGCCAAGTTTGTTATTGATTGAGAAGTTGTTGGTTGCCACAACCAATGTCGCCAAAGTGAACATCGGTACGTCTAGAACATCTTTATCAACAACAGGACCATTTGTTTCTATAAAAAGGAGAGCCACAATTAGACGTCAAATGAAACACACACACACACACACACACTGACACTCATATTTTATTGGAGTCCTACATTGGCTAGATTACAAGATCATGACTTTTTTTTACCATAATAAGGATCTACCCACATCCAAGAACTGGATACACTCTTTTGTGTGCCTCGGTTATTGGAAGAATTCTCTATCCTCCATTTTAAGGCCGTGTCGGATCCCAAATTAAAGACAAACTACCAAACCAGCTCTATACATATAGTCACCTCCTAGCTATCTCTAAGGTACGCACATGTGCATATATGCGATTTGTCTTGTATGCCTACATAAATAGAAATTAACAAACATCTTCACTACGTATGTATTACCTTTCTGCTTCCGCTTCCGCTTCCTCTTTTTGATGATTAAAAACAACAGTCCAAGTAGAATAACCAAACCTAGAATGGCAGGAATGATGATTATGATAATCTTTTTCGGGCTTCCGAATGCCCTTTCATCTTTCTTTGTAGCTGAAGAATACGAATTTGCACAATTAGAATGATCTTCATTGCAAAACTAGATAGAGTCCCATTCTTATTTAGGGTACGTATATAGGGATATCATATATAGAGGCAGGTTCATACAATAACCAATCTCATTTGCAAGAACAAAGGAACAAATTATAGCCATAAATTGATGTGGGCCCATGTGGGTCCCACATATTAAAAAATCATATATGATTTAGTGGTTGAGACCCACCTGAATCATATATGATTTTTTATTATGGGGCCGACAGTGGGCCCATATTATATGTGATTGTGGTTGGTTCCTTTGTTCTTGCAAATTGGATTTGTTCTTGTTTGAATCTACTTCATCACATATATTATATAGAGGAAAGTTCAAATGTGAACCACTTTTTTATTGTGAACATGAACACGAATCTCAGCCACTCATCCGGTCAATAAAGGCGGCTTTGACCGGTCCCCCTTTAATAATCTCTACCCTCCCATGAATCGCGTCAATTCTCCATGATCGCGTCCACTGTAACCGAAGATATGTGTTGAGATTCGTCCCCACGTTCATAACCAAAATTGAGTTCACATTTGAACCTGACCCTATATATATATATATATATATAGAGAGAGAGAGACAGCAAAGTTCAAATGGAAACTCACATTTCATTGCGAACGTGAGAACAATCGATCAAGAACATCATGTGGCTTAGTCAGTCTGAATAATACAACATTATTGAGAGTGAATACTTTGCATTATTCAGACTGAATATGAGCCGAATAGAACATGTGTCGTGCTCTCGGTTGTCCTGACATGCGCAATCAAAATTTGAGTTTTCTATTTGAACCTAACCCACACACACGCACACACCAAGGGCTCTTTGTTTTTAAAAAAACACCTAAAACCTCTTAAATCTGAAAATTAAGAGGTTTGTAGAATTAAGACTATTTATTTTATTTTTAAGAAAGTGTTTAAAAACCCCTTACAGTCCTTGGAAATTTTAAGAGGTGCACCATCCACCTCTTATTTTTTAAATGCGAAATCAGACTTCGGATTTCAAACCTCTTAAAAAACAAACCACGCCTATAACTATAGTTACCTAATTGTAAATCAGACATTCGTATATATATGTCTTGCCCATCTCTCGGGATCGCTCTCATATCGATCAATTCTTCGTACCATAACAAACACCCGGTACCATATTTCACATCCAAAGTTGCGTAAGCCGTACAATTACACTCGTTTCTACATTTTCCATCGCACTCCTCGAGTGTCATATTCGTGTCGTACCATGACCTCTTCGTGTCTGGCACCATAATGAACTGATACCTTTGAAACCCTTCACGAGAACCACAATCCAACGCCACTTCCCTTTGACAACCACTCGTCCAATTCGACATCTCCCATTCAGCCCGACTTTTAGGCGCAAACCCTTCAAGGCATCCGCAAGGCGTGGTCCCTTGTGTCGTGTTACAAGCTGCGTAAACCCCACACATCGCGTACCCTTCGCAACTATCCACATTTAGAGATGAAAACTCGAACCATTTCTTCGTCCCGTTGACCCAAGTGAACCGACCCGCGTTGCCCGTTGGTGTGACCGTTAACCTAGTGAGAAGAGAGTCCATAAGAATCTCGAACCTTGTGTAAATCTCTCGTTCGTTGGAAACGTATTCGAGCTTGTAGATCGAAGAGGGTGTGACCCCTGGGCTCGAAGTAAACGCTTGACCGTTCCATGATCCAAGTCGGTATTGGATCACATCGCCATTGTTTTGGTAAGCTTGTGGGAGTCCATTGAAGTTCATGTACACCATGAAAGAACCTCGAGAAGGATCGTCATTGCTCTTCCATGATGTAAGGTTCGTCACGATACCCCGTTTCAAATTCCGTCCGAACTTCATTCCCGGTAAAAAGGTATCTCCGGTAGGGGTGTTCAAAAAAATCCGAATCCGATCCGACATCCGAATACCCGAAAACTTCCGATCCGAAAATATCCGAAAATTCGGATATCCGGATTTTCGGATATCCGAAAATCGGATATCCGGATTTTCGGATTCGGATTCGGATAGTGTTTTCGGAAAATTTCGGATATTCGGATATCCGAAATATCCGATTTTTATAATAATATATTATTTTATATATTATTTTATTAATAATAAATATATATTAAAATATTAAAACCCTACTCAAAGTCTCATATGCATTTTATTAATAATAGATATATATATATTATTTTATATATTATTTTATGTTCTTATGTTACTTTAAACTTTCGTATTATTATTAAAACACGTAAACTAAGTATTTGATGTCGTATTAGCTTGTGGATGATTGGAAACATGTGGACGATTATAATGTACAAGAATGATATATATTTTGGGGTTTTTTTTAGCTAAAAATGACATTTTTATCCAATATTTCGGAATTTCGGAATTTTCGGATTATCCGGTATCCGAATCCGGAATTTCGGATATCCGGATTTTCGGATATCCGGAATTTCGGATTCGGATTCGGATAGTAAATTTCAGTATCCGAAATTTTCGGATATCCGAAATTCGGATATCCGAAAATCCGGATATCCGAAAATGAACACCCCTAATCTCCGGGATGATCAAAGCTCTGCCAGATGTAATTCTCCGGTTGGTTGTCGTCATCTTCATCGTCATCAATGACCATAAGGTTTCCGGAATCTAACAGTCGGGCCACCGGTGGTCGTCTGCTTGATCTCTTTTGCTGTGTTCTCGAAAATGAAGAGAAGAGAAAAGAAAATAAATTGATAGAAAAGGAAGGAGATAAAGGAAAATAATTTTTTTATTTATGTTCCGAAAAGGAAAGAAAAGATGTAAAGTTAAAGAAAGATTTTATTGTTTCTTGAACAAAAAAAAAAGGAAACGAAATAAATAAAATGTCATTTTTATGAGTATACTCTTTAAAATATATCTTTTATAATGAAAGCTCGGATAATTATGTATTTTTAATAATTTCTAATTATTATAATTGGTTTAAATTTCTTTCTTTTCCTTTTCTTAGACATTTAGTAGGAAAGTTTTGTAATGGAACTTAGCATTATTTTTCTTCCATTTCCTTTTGTTTCTCTCCTAAAAATGTTTTAATAACATGAATGTTTTATACTTTCCTCCGCTTTCCCTCGTTTTCCTTTCCTATTAGTTCGCAAAATAAGTTTCGAGAACATATATAGCGTTAGTGTGTTTACCGTTGACCAAACGATTGTGTCGGTGGTGGAGTCCCGGAGGACCAAAACTCCGTTGGGAAGGAGAGTGAGCTCGCCGGAGTTGTTTTTGATCGGAGTTTCTCTGTTGGCAACCCATGCAACCGTGCCGGTGGCTTGCCGTTTGTACCAGATGCCTAAGTATCGGTTTTTCGAGGTGTTTCCGGGGCTAAAAAAGCCGAGTTCGAAGGTTCTTTTGGGTGAAACAATGGTTTGACCATCTTTAAGGGTTTGATTCACAGCTATGGTGTTTGTTGGTATGGCGAAAGGGTATAGTGGATGGAAAGAAATGGTGAAACAGAAGAGGAATATGGAAAATGGCGCCATTGATGAGGTTGCTATGATGATTGAGTGATGGTTGTTGGTGTCTTTATGTATTAGGAGACATATTTCAATTGGTCAAATTGTTAGGGATACCCCCAACAGTTATGGCACTCATGGCACTTGGCAGGCAGGTCCCAGCAGGATAAGACCATGAGGAGAGACCCTCCTTATTTAGATGTCACCTTAATGTATATTGGCGTTTTCTCTTTACTACCCTTCTTGTCCTAAGACTATCAATACCGCTTTCTTTCGTATCCTTATACTTTCGTTGCCACATCAGCGGCACATTAATTTTTTGCTTCCTATCCTCTGAACCCTCAAGTAGAGTACCGCAACATTTCATTCCTTGATACCCATAATCCGCTTTTTATTATTAAATGTATATGTATATATATATATGTACATATACATTTAGAAATCCGCTTTTTTCCTTGATACCCATAATCCGCTTTTTTGCTTCCTACTCGCAGGTAGCCACAACCTTACCCGCTCTCTTACCCTCTCACCCGGTACGGGTGGCCAAAGTCTACCACCACCCTAACTATCCCGGTACAAGTTCACAACCAAAAAGTGGTTCACATTTGAACTTTCGTACATATATATATATATATAGAGAGAGAGAGAGAGAGGAAAGTTCAAATGTGAACCACTTTTTCGTTGTGAACGTGAGGACAACCGAGAGCGCGACACGTGGCGGCTTTGAGTGTGGTCCCCCTCTTTAATTCAATGCCCTCCCATGAATCGCGCCTAGTCATCCGCCGTGGACGTGACGTGGCGCCTAGTCATCCGCCACATGTCGCACTCTCGGTTGTCCTCACGTTCACAACCAAAAAGTGGTTCACATTTGAACCCACCCCTATATATATATATATATATATATAGAGAGAGAGAGAGAGAGAGAGAGGAAAGTTCAAATGTGAACCACTTTTTGGTTGTGAACGTGAGGACAACCGAGAGTGCGACACGTGGCGGATGACTAGTCAACAAAGGCGGCTTTGAGTGTGGTCCCCCCTTTAATTCAATGCCCTCCCATGAATCGCGCCTAGTCATCCGCCGTGGACCTGACGTGGCGCATAGTCATCCGCCACGTGTTGCGCTCTCGGTTGTCCTCACGTTTACAACCAAAAAGTGGTTCACATTTGAACCCACCCCTATATATATAGAGGAATAATCAAATGAAAACCCATTATTTGTGGAAAACTTGAGGACCAATCTTAGACACTAAATTTTTTTAATCAAGGGTTAATAATATAGATAACATTTTTTTGTAACTTTCCTACAACCACATGTTCCACACCTGATTATAACCCAAAAGGGCAATTTGGGTATTTTACCAACTACATATATCTTCTTCTCCAACCCAAACCCTAACCCCCAATCTTCTCAATTACAAGTTTACAACCACAATCCTAACCCCCATTTCTCCCCCATCTAAGTTCCACCACCTGCCGCTATCTCCCGCCGCCACCACCGCACCACCGTCGCACCACCACCACCACGTCGCACAACCACCACCACGTCGCACCACCATATCTGAAAACGAGCATCTAACTTCCACCACCTGCCGCCACCACCTGCCGCAACCACCGCACCGATCCGAACAGATCTCGAACAGATCCGAACAGACCTCGAACAGATCTCGAACACCACCACTACCACAGATCTCGAACAGATCCGGCGTCGCCGCCGCCGTCCTCAGCTTCTCTCTCAAGCTATCGATCTCCGCCTCCTTGTTCTTCACCAAAATGCACCGCCGCCGTGGACGGTGGACGGTGGACGCTACCACCGCCGCCGGCGCCACCACCACCACCATTATCTTTTTATTCTTCTTCTCAACCGCCGCCGCCACCACCGCCTGCTGCTGACGTGAACGTGAACGCTTCCCTTCTTCTCGGCGGTGGTGTTAGGGCGGTGGAGGCTTCGGATTTAGGGTGAGGCTTGTGGTGAGGGTTGAGTATGAGATCTATCTTAAGAGAGATTTAGATGTGTTTGTATTTCTGTTTGTATTATTTAAATGTAAATGAGTATTTTATTTTGTATTCATTAGATAAATAAAAACGTAAATGTATATTTTATTTTGTATTCATAATGTGAATATGAACATTCATATTATGAATGTTCATAAGGTGAATATGAGTATTCATAAGGTGAATATGAATATTCATAAGATGAATATGAAGTTCAGATTCATAATATGAATATGAAGTTTCAACCGAATTTGAATATTCAGATTATGAATGATCCGTGGACCTTTTTTGCAAAATGACAATCATGCCCTTTATGTCCATTTTCAGATCAAAGGCTTAGATTGGTCCTCAAGTTTACACAAATAAAATGGTTTTCTTTAGAAGGCCCCTCTATTTCTGGATTTGTATGAGTATGAAGTTTCATGTAGTGAATCGAAGATTCATAAGATGAATATGAGTTTCATCTAGTGAATATTCATAAGATGAATATGAAATTTCATATTATGAATCTGATTTCCATATTGTGAATCTGAAGTTTCATATTCATATTATGAATGAACCGTGAACTTTTTTTGCAAAATGACGATCATGCCCTTTATACCTATTTTCAGATCAAAGGCTTAGATTGGTCCTCAAGTTTTTACAAATTATTTGGTTTTCTCTAGAAGCCCCCCCCCTCTCTCTCTCTATATATATATATATACATATATATATATATATATATATATATATATAGAGAGAGAGAGAGAGAGAGAGAGGAAAGTTCAAATGTGAACCACTTTTTGGTTGTGAACGTGAGGACAGCCGAGAGCGTGACACGTGGCGACTTTGAGTATGGTCCCCCTCTTTAATTCAATGCCATTCCATGAATCGCGCCTAGTCATCCGCCGTGGATCTGACGTGACGCCTAGTTATCCGCCACGTGTCGCGCTCTCGGTTATCCTCACGTTCACAACCAAAAAGTGGTTCACATTTGAACCCACCCCTATATAGAGGAAAGTTCAAATGTGAAAGCATATAATTTTTGTGAGAAATTGATCCAAATGCCTATTTATCTTCTCAATAGTTGTTTTGGTAGCTATTTATCTATCGTTTTAACCAAAGTGTCTTTATTTCCGAAGGTGATACCTCTGCAAATTACATAGAAAGAAAAATAGTTTTTTCTTCTTCTAAACATGGTTCACAACTATCACAAGTATAAAGATCAAATCATAGTTTTGTTAATTTATGTCCACAAGTTACTACTCATGTTATAAATATTTTACATTTCGGCCCCTATATTTGAAGAGCATTGCAAAAAAAAAAATATCTTTTTGTATTTTCATTTTTACATAATTTGCAGATATGTCATTTGCAAAGGTGTGACATTTGGCTAAAAGGAGAATGGAATGGTTAAGACAACAATTAAGTATTAAGAATAGTCATTTAGGTCGATTTCACCATCTATTGCTCAAAGTTGGATAATTAATATGGTGGGTTTGTTTGTTTTTTTTCCTTTTTAATTAGGAAGACATAATTTATGTTACGGTGGATAATTAATATGATGGCTTATAATTTATCTCGATTGACACCTTCGCTAAGCCACACGCGGTTAGCCTCTTAGTTTAAGGAGCAAGGTTGATCGTGGGATCCTCTAATTTCTCACCCTCCAGAAAGTTTGGAGACCTTTTAGGCAACAAAAGTCGCTCTAGAGATCGTGTGAGGCAATTTTTTCTCCTTTTTTTGTTGGTTTGACTATACTTATTTCATTCGTTGATTTTGTAGGTGGACCTATATGTGTCAGTAGTTAATTTTCTTTTTGTTGTAGCTGATTTTCGATTTAAAAATAACAAAGATATTTTCATTTTTTTTAAGTTAGTTATGCCCATTTTTTAATTCTATCATCATAGGTGATATTTGCTTACTTTTTAATGGAACCATTTAAAAAAGAACCTCTTTCTTGGAAAAAGGTTCATATTGTTTAGAAGAAAGAACCCATCTAAACCATGACAACATTCTCTTAATGGAACACTTAAGTTGTCATGACTTACCACCCATCATGCAACATTAGAGCGTTTAGGTCCCATCCAAAATGTGTCCCCCCATGTAAAGCATTTTAGTAGGTGCCCCTCTTTTTTTATTAGAAAGTTAAATTAAATGAGTTAAAGAAGACTTTTCTAAAGATAGCCTTTGCTCCATTTCATTAATTAGGAGTTGAAAATTGACTTCAGAGACAGAACTTATTTATGTGAACCATATGTGGTAGATATCACATATGCCTCTACTTTAACATATGTGCTAGAAATATCTATGAACTTAGATTCTATGGTTTACACTTTATAACATTCTAGATCTCAGAGTTCTAATTCTTGTTAAATTTTTCTGTTAAGCATGTTAACTAAAAAGGTATTTTAGTCATTATACTCTTTTTTATTTTCTATTAATATCTTTTGTATACTATTATTATATTTTTTTTTATCTAGAAAAGATCATCTTCTTCCCCCTATGCCGCTCCATCCCCATCCCCTTTCACCATTATTCTTCTTCTTCCCCCTACTCCCCCACCCTCCTCCTCTTCCCCTATTGTTTTTAATGAAAAATAAAAGACCAAAATACTCCTGTATTAAATCAATTTAACATAGAAATCTAACAAAGTTAGAACTTAAAGACCCACTATGTTATAAAGTGTAAACCATATATACTAAATTTATAGATATTTTAAATGCACCATCACAATACGAGTGAAAGTATACGATAAAGTAAATAAAATCTATATATAAAAAGGTGGAGTGGATGCTACTTTTAGTCAACGTGGATTTGAGAAAGAAAAAAAAAAGACAAAATAAGAGTATTTTTTTATCATTGAATTAATTAATAGAATCCATTAAAATGAAGAACCTTAAAACCACCAAGAGTCCAAGACCATCTCCATAATTTTTAAGTTTAAAAACCTTAAACATAAATATTTTTAAACCATAAAAACCAAGCTCATAATTCACTAATAAAATAATAATAACTTTAGCCCGTACAAACAACTGAACAAGTCCAAGACCAGTTGGGTTCAAAACCTCGTTATGGCCCAAATATTTTATGTTACAGAAATATTTGTCTCTAATAAGATTGGCCAAAAAACTAAATAGTTTTACTATAAAATTATTGAAAAAGAAACTAATAATTTTTTTTCTTCTAACAAATACTTCTCCCTTTCTGATATGAATTCTCAGTACAATATTTTTTATTTTCATTTTTTATTTATAAAGCTACTTTATTTTCATTCTAAACATATTATGAATATTGATACCATTGTTTAATGGTTTTTAACAGTATAAATGAATTAAGGTATTCAATTATCGTTTGCACAAATATATTTAATATATTAACACGTGGTATCAATCTAAAGATTAATACATCAAAAAAATTTGAAGTTAAATTCTATCTAGGCTTCAAAAGTGTAACGGTAATTTCATTACTTGACTTTTCTGTTCGCATACTAGTAGAATTCTCGGTCCAAATTTAGTGTCTTCTGTATAAAAACCCGGTTGTGTTGGTTCGGGAAGTGAACCATCACTGCTCAACATCATAATCACTGTCGACATGATCGGTCTGTTGTCTGGGTTATTCTGGACACATAATAAAGCCACATGAATCGATCTTAAAACTTCAGACGTCGACCCATCGAGAGAAGCATCAACCAATTCCAAAGTCTTTTCTTCTTTATAGAGTCTCCATGCCTAAATTTAAAAAAGGTCAACGTAAGTCAAAAGTTCTTTGGTGACTAGAAGGTAATTTATTTAATAAAATATCTTCTTTTATCTTACATGTCCAAGGAGGTTGTGATGGTGTTCTTGATGAAAGAATCCCCTGTTTCTCTGCCCACTTACAATCTCCAAAACCAGTACACCAAAGCTGAATACGTCTGATTTTACAGAGAAAATCCCATCCCCAGCATACTCAGGAGACATGTATCCGCTGCATCAAGTCGATCAAATGAGCAAATCGAATGTGTATATGGTCGTTATTTGTTGGATGCAACGAGAAAAAGAAGAAGTTATAAATGATTATGAAATATTAGACAAAATAACACATTCATAATAAGTTCTTACTATGTTCCAACCACCCTGTTAGTGTTTGTTTCGTTGTCATTTCCTCCAAAACTTCTTGCCATGCCAAAATCTGATATCTTCGGATTCATGTCATGATCAAGCAAAATGTTGGCAGCTTTGAGGTCTCTATGGATGATTCTTAATCTAGAATCTTGATGAAGATAAAGTAGACCTCTAGCAATCCCATTTATTATATGGAATCGTTGTGCCCAATCAAGTGTTTTTCTCTTGGCTTCTTCTGCAAAAAAAAAGGACTTATGGTTAGTTATGATTTTTGAATACTCAAGTTGCCTACATTACCAAATTTCATAATGTTATTACTTACGAAATAGAAACAAGTCGAGTCCTTTGTTAGGCATGTACTCATAAACCAACATCTTTTCTTGCCCTTCGACGCAACATCCTAGAATCCTGACAAGATTTCGGTGTTGAAGCTTGGAAATGAAGATTACTTCGTTCTTGAACTCTTCAACTCCTTGTGTGGAACTCTCAGAGAGACGCTTCACCGCAATTTCTCGTCCGTCATCTAGAAATCCCTTCACAAGTTTGTTTTTTCAACTATTAATTAAATAATAGGAGAAAATGCCAGAAGTAGGTCTAAACACTTAATTAATGTTACCTTATATACCGGTCCAAAACCACCCTCACCGAGCTTGTTATTAAATGAGAAGTTGTTTGTCGCACTCAACAATGTTGACAAACTAAACAAAGGTAGGTCTAGATCGTTGTCCCGAGATTCATATATTTGACTTTCTTCTCTATCTTTCGCAATCGAATCACGTCGCCCTATTAAAAAGAATTATATATTAGCAAGTTCATATGACAACTCTAATAAAAAAACGTTTAGAAAACTTTCCTATATATATATATATATATAGAGAGAGAGAGAGAGAGAGAGAGGAGATTAAAGGGGAAAAACGGAAAACTAAGAAACACCCTCCGAACACTTTATTTGGAAGGTATACACTTGTATATAAAGTACTTCTATTTTTTATTTTTATGCACATGTGGATATCCACATATGCATATTACAAATTACTTCTATGTAAAAGTTCATATGGTTCAGATGGATGGACATGTTGGATACGATGGTGTTTTTTAGTTTTCTGTTTTTTCCTTGAGATATTAAGTCTGACCTTGTGTGTGTGTGTGTGTGTTGGGAGAGGGGGGGGGGGGGGGGGGGGGGGTGTTGGAGAAAGAAATAGAGATGTTCATAGGATAATCCTTTTAAAAGAACTAAGAAACACCCCAATATGACCCGCTTGCACATGTGCATACGAGACAATGCTTGTAAGAATGCGTAAATACCATACATTATACATATGGACATTTACTATGACGTTCCTTTATTTTTTCAATTTTTTTAAACTTTTCGTGAACATGATCCTATATATCTATATAAACATTTTACCTTGTGACTTCAACTTCCGTCTCTTCAAGACCATCAACAAGCATACTCCAAGTAAAACCGTTAACCCGACCATTACCGGAATAACGATCATCCTCACCTTTTTCTTACGCCTTGACGTCTTTTTGTCCTTTTCTGTAAATTAAAAAACAAACATCAACCAACTTCACAAATCCCAAAAAAAGCCGAAGATTCAGTTCCACTTTTGTGACACTTCGTATCACAAAAATCAAACCGAACCCGTTCCTTTTCTATTTATAGTTTTATGCCAAAAAGACCAAAAACATACCTATTTCATCACCGGCCAATCTTATGTATATATCTTGGCCAGCATCCGAATACGTTCTCATATCTATAAGTTCATCATACCACAATAAACACCCTTTGTTATACTTTATATCCAAACTCGAATACGCCGTGCAATTGCACTCACTCTTACACTTCACCTCGCATTGTCTCAATGTCATATTCGGGTCGAACCACGACCCGCGGGTATCTGGTAATTTCACCGATGAATACAGCCGAAACCCTTCCCGGGGCCCGCAATCCAACTCGATTTCCCGCCGACACCCGCCACTCCAATCCGACACCCCCCATTCTCCCGGATTCTTTGGTGTAAAACCCCGCAGACACCCGCACGACGGCGATTGCTCGATGTCGCAACTCCCGTAGGCCCCACATAATTTATACCGGACGCAGTTATCGACCGTGGGCGTTGAGAACAGAAACCACCCTCCGGTTCGGCTAATCCAGTTTAACCGAACCATATCGCCCACGGGTGTTAACTGCATCCGCGTGAGGACCGACCGGTCGATCAACTCGAATTTATAGTAAATCTCGTCATCGTTCGAGACGTGCTCGAACGTGAAGATCGGATTCTCTTTCAAACTCGGCATTCCCGTGAAACGTAACCCGTTCCACGACCCGAGACGGTACTGAATCTCGTCTCCCTTTTTCTGGTAAACCTGCGGAAGCCCGTTGAAGTCCATATAAACCGAAAACTCCCCTTTCGCCGGATCGTCGTCCGATTTCCACGATGTGAAATTCGTCACCACCCGTTTCTTTAAATTCCGCCCGAACTTCATATCCGGTAGAAACGAATCCGTCGGATGATCGAAGCTCTGCCAAACGTAATCTTCTCCGGCGCCGGCACCGGCGCCGCCGACCATGAAATTTCCGGTATCCAGCAATTTTCCAACTGGGTTTTCTACGGTTGAAAACGAGCTAGACGACCAGATGATTCTATCGGTATTTGAATCGCGAAGAACCAAAATTCCGTCGGAATGAAGGGTTAGCTCGCCGGAGGTGTTGTTGATCGGAGTTTCCCGATTGGCGACCCAGGCGACGGTGCCGGCGGCTAGGGTTTTGTACCAGATTCCGAGATAGCGGTTGGTGGTGGTGTTGGTGGGCGAAAAGAAGCCGAGCTCGAAAGTTTGTTGGGGGGAGACGATGGTTTGGCCGTCGTCGGTGAGGGTTTGGTTGACGGCGATGGTGTCCGCGGCGGTGGTGAAGGTGAGGATGGTGAAGAGGGTGATTGAGAATAGGGCGGCGGGTGCCGCCATTGATGAATTATTTTTTAAACGGCAGATAACTCACGCACACGTTTCGATAAAAAATCGATTATGTATCCGGGATCTATTATTGATGAATAGTGGTGGTGAACCTGTAAAGGGGATCATGATTTTTATGATAGTGGATGATTATGGTGGTTAAATATAGAACATAAAGAAAAAGAAGTGGGAATGGGGATGGTGTGAAGAAGGGTCCAGAGAGGTTGAAGAACCGACCCGACCCGACCCGGATTGACCATGACTGTGAAGTGGAGCCCCCAATGGATGTGGATGTGACTTCCGTTGAATGCCATAAAATCTTTGTCCAACCCTCCATGGAGTAAACCATACATATTTGGTCCATGATCCGAAAAGGGTCGTCAAACTTCAATAACTACAATGGGCATTCCTATTGTTTACATTTTAACTTTATTTTTTTGAACGACAAGCTAACATATACACACATTTCTGGGGTATTTGGGCTTCCACTTAAGGGTGTCATTCGACTAATTTCTGTCGACTATGGCTCAGCCCAATTAAGGGTACTACTATGTGGCACACCATTGATCTGGATATCGCTTCATGATCACCATGGGGTTCAAACCCGTATAGTCAGGGATACCATACACTGACCCTCCCAAGGAAACAACCTTACCACTGGCTAGATATGATTTGATTATTTACATTTTTGTTTGAAAATTGTCCTTGGTCAGTAGCTTCGTTAAAAGACTCGGTAAGTAAAGGGTATTTTTGTCTTTTTTCTTTTTCAAGAATTAATGTTCAACTAAAATATTTATAGTTTTTATATTATTAAATATTTTTTCTGCCGCCATCATCCCTCTATTTCTAGGGACCACCTTCTTTCTCTTCTCTACGTCAGAATATACAAGAAAAGCCCACCCGGTTGCCCACCCTTTCTCTCATAATCTCCTTTTTATGTGTCTGAACTCTACCCCGATAAAAATAAACAAATCTTTGTTGTCTGATCTAGACCCTATGGTAGTCACGGTCCCATACATATCGCCCACTATGAGCTTGCAGTTTAATTCTTTTACTCAATATGTTTCGGTATCTCGGTGATTCACTATTCAACACATCGATCCCAAGAAATCATTATTTAAAACTCACTGTGCCGATTCGCGTTCAACCGGTCGTCCCAAGCTCACAAGCATTATTTAAAACTCACCATGCCGAGCTTTTGTTCAACAAATTGATCCCAAGCTCACACGTTGATTCAGTGCACCACCATGATTCAAACTTGGTTTGGATTTGTTTTCAGTAATCATGAATGGAGCAAGTAGGGTCGTTAGAAACAGTCATTGGAGAATCACCAGTTTTACCTCGTCTATATATATAGTGGCAACCGTACTAATATATATTATATTTAATTAAATAGAAGGTCCCTAAAATTTTGTGGCTTTTAACAAAATAGGAGAAAGAAAACGAAAAATTGCAAAAAGAGAAAAAGAAACATGGCTGGATGAAATACCTCTGACTCTAACGGATAATTTTAACGGAGTTAGTGACCAGGGGCAATTTTCATAGCAAAATATAAGCAGTAGGGACGCTCATTGTAGTTATTGAAGTTTATGAACCATTTTCGAAACAAGGGATAAACCTCAAGGACCAAATTTGTAGTTTACTCTTGTTCAAGTTTATCTTATCTGAAATTTACTACATAATTCGTCACTATTGGATCATTTTTTAGACAGACTGATTGAGTGTTAAATAGAGTTAAATGTAAAACTTAATTGTAAACCAAAATTAAAGTATTACTATGGTTATTATTGTTATAATACAAAGTCAAACTTGAAATTTATGAGTAAACAAAAATAGAAGATTATAAAGTTTTTGACGTGTATCTCACTTGATAAAGTGGTTGGAAGACATCTTCATGGTTTAATAGTTGCCATCAGCTGATCTGAATTAGTGAGTCAAAAATTGTCTCCACATTAATGTTCTTGGCGGTAGGCTCTATGTAAGAAAAATAATTTGGAACCTACACATGTGTATAAAACTAAAAAAGTTTCAATTTTTTATATACACATGTGCATATCCTTCAGATGAAATGGTTCTTAATTTTTCGTTTTTTGAGTTTTTCCTTAAACCTCCACCCTATACATACGTACATATATGTTTTCTACTATTAGTTATTGAGATAATGATATTAATTAATCTACATTCATATCAACAAAAAAAATCATATATAATGACATCCTATACGGTTTATGATCAAATATTCAAAATAAAACAAGGAAAGTCTTATGGCTTGATTTTAATAGTGACTCTATGACATGTGTGTATGTGTGTGTGTGAATAGATAATCATGTGAGTGAAATAATTATGTAAATCTATATAAGTGTCAAACGTAAAATTAAAAGTGTAAAACACAAAAAAGTCATTAAATTTTAAATAAGAATGACAAAAAAAAAAAAAAAAAAAAAAACAGTGACAAGTTCTAAGAATGTGCCTTATGCCACCATGATGTGAGTCATAATTCACTTCTTAGGGTCTGATTATTAGCAGCTTGACAAACTTAGTGAGACGCATAGATTATTTTACCAGTTATACATGACTATTTAAGAGTAACTTAATTGTATAGGAAGTAGCTTATCTAGTAAGCTTCTAAAGAGGAACATTATGCAAAAAGCCTAGAAGCTTACTGAATATACAGATTAAAAAAACAAATTTCCTCCATCTATTAAATTCCCAACAAAAACCATCATAGTTTATAGGGTTAAGTTCCCCAAAATGTATCCAACTTGTCATCTTTTGCTATTGTATGTATTGTACTTAAAAAATTACCATTTAATACATCAAACTTTCAAAACCTACCATTTAGTGCATCATGACCTTTGATAGTAGGTTACTAACAGGTTACCATCTTCTCCGGCGACCACCATCTTCTCCGGCGAGTTCTCCGGCGACCACCATCTTCTCCGGTGAGTTCTCCGACGACCACCATCTTCTCCGATGAGTTCTCCGGCAACCAATATCTTCTCCGGCGAGTTCTTCGGCCACCATCATCTTCTTCAACGTGTTCTCCGACGACCACCATCTTCTCTAGCGCGTTCTCCGGCGACCACCGGCTTCGACCTTCTTGTTCTTCGGCAGCCACCATCTTCCATCTTCTCGTATGTTCTCCGGCGACCACCATTTACCCTGACGACCACCTCTTCTCCGGCGTGTTTTTCGGTGACCATTTTCTCCGGCGACAGAAGGGTGGGGGTGTTCATTGGAGTAGTGAGAGGGTAACAGAAGGGTACGAATGTGGTGTAGGAACAAGGAGAAGTTCGAAGGAGACGAAGGAAGATGGGTTTTTGATGGGAAAAAGGGTTCGTCGGAGAAGATTATTGGACTTCGCCGGAAAAAAATGGCTGGACTTCGCCGGAGAAGATGACCGGAGATGATGACTAGAGGAGATGACCGGCTACCTGCTAAACAAGTTTCATGATACATGAAACGGTAGATTTTGAAACTTTGATGTATTAAATGGTAATTTTTGAAGTACAATACATACAATAGCAAAAGGTGACAAGTTGGATACATTTTGGGGAACTAAACCCTAGTTTATATATACAGATTAATTCACACAGACTTTTCCAGTGTTGTGGCGGATTGGTTATCCCTCGCTGGGGTTCATAGCACCCTAACTGAGTTGAAGCCTTCACGTACGCATGTCTGTGGACATTTAAGTGGGGCTATGTTTAGCTTCAAATTGTCGAGGACAATTTGGCCCCAAATTGGCCCGAACACCCTTTCAAAAAAAATTCACACAAACTTAATAAAAAACCAACCAAACAGCCCTTTTGCGCATACATTATAAACCTTAACATATTGGTCGAGACGTTTCTTATACCATACGTTTTATGACAATTTTTTAAAACAGTGATTAATTTGTACTAATTGACAATTACAACACTAAGCCAATTAATGATTGTTTTAAAGTTTCCAAACAAAATATTCTAAAATATATATCTGTATATACTTTTGTTCTAAATATTAGGTGAAGACCAAATTCATGTCAAAGTTGATCAATTCTAGAGATTGGAATAGTTCTCAGTTATCCTGTCTGTGAATCTATTGTATCAAATCATTAAACATGTATACTTTTGTTGCCCAAAGTTATATCATTCTTTTTTAATAAAAATATATTAATAGATTAAGTTATTGTTTCCCTTTAATTTTTTTATGCCAAATTGGAAATAAAAAACATTGATTCATTCAACATTAAAATGTGTGCTATCAGGTGAAGGTGTGCCATCTTCCAATCAATCACAACTTAAAGTCTCCACCACAAAATATTGGTCAAATGAGACCATCAATAAAAGTCACAGACCGCCAAATAAATAACATTTAAATCATTTTTCTTTATATATTTAGATTTATTAAATTATTTTATGTTCATATATATGGTCCAAGAACCAAGATGCTTGATTTTATGATCATAAATCGACACTAATCATTTTTCACCCCACCATAAAATTAATATAGATTGCCTTTTTGAAAGTATGTTGGTGGATCTTAAATGATATTTGATTGTTTTAGTTAATAGTTCATAAAAAAGTTCTGTTCCACTAAAATATATATGTATATAGACTTTGATTTTGTGAATTTAGTAGGTTACAAATTAGATATATACAATGATCGTCTGAAGAGGTAACATGTGATAATAAATGGATGTCGATACGAGAACGTTGAGCTTCGTTTTCCCTTATATTAGTATAAGTCAATGGTCAAGTATCAAATCATTCTTAGATTTGATTTTTTTCGGATCGGTGTAGTTTTATTAAAAAATATATTTTTGTAATTATGTCACTCATAAGTGTTTCACAAAAAATATCAATTGAAGTTTTGTAGTTGTGAGATTGACATCAGTTAACCCCGTTGATAAACAAATAAATATTGTTATTTAATTATTTGTAAGGCTGAAGACTTCGGAAATTAGCTAAAAAAACTTTGGAAATTTAGGAAACACCCAAACGTATAATGTATAACCTTTTATGGGATGAAAAAAATGCAAGAAATGTTTGCATACATGATTTGTTAGGTCATGAGTAGCGGTTGCCTTAGGTTGGGCTTGGCCAGCGGGCTCCAATGAGCTCGGCAGCTTCCGCTACGCAGATGATGGGTTTTCGGCGGGCTAGCACGAGCGTTCTCCCCACACCAACCTACCCGCTTCTTTCCCTATCTCATATTCTTTTTTTTTCTTTTTAATTGTATTGGTTATTTGGTTTGGTGAGTTCGGATACTAACAAAGAGCTTTCCAAAGGGCTTATATTGGGTTTATGGTAAAGTTGATATGACACTGATTTGGTAAATGGCTCAAAAGGCTCGGTTATCGATAGCCTTATAATACAATAATGCCTCCTATCTTAATATGAACTTATATATATGTAATGATATGTAAGCAGGGTCGTTCTTAAGAAGATAAGCCTGACGCACGTTCATGAGACCATGACTTACAAAAACTAGGAGCCCAAAAATGTTAATATATAATAACAATAAAAAAAATAGTAAATATAAGAGACAAACTTTTTTAGTATACACCCAAAAAAGAATTTATTAACTAATACACAAACTTAATATTATATTAAGAGCCAACACATGTATTATTGATTAATACATTGTAGACCGAGTATATGCAAAAAAAATTAATTACTTGTTCATTTTATAATATTTTTTTTATTTAGTCTAAGTTTTTTATACCTTGACATCATTCATCATTGATAATATTAATTTATAAAAACAAATCGGTGGCTTCTATGTAAAAACGATATAATTGAAAATATTAACTTAAAAATAATTATTGATCGATTTTACTTATAAGGTTATTTAAAAAAATAATTTTATATGAATTATTAATATTTTTTAAGTTCAATGTTATTCTTAATAATAAAAATAACACATTAAGGTTTTTTTTATACTTAAGATTAGAGGTGCACACGACCGGTTAAATAGCCTAACCGGTTATTTCAAAACCGGTTAGGAAAAAAACCAGTTAGGAAAAAAACCGAGCGAACATATAACCGGTTATGGATCTCGAATACAATACTACTTGCAACCGGTTAGGTTAGAGTAATAACCGGTTAGGACAAAAACCGGTTAGAAAAAAACTTCTTTTGTTGGGTTTTTTTTGGGCTTGGGTTAAAAATATGATTTTTTGGGCTCTTTTTTGTTTAGTTGTTTTGTTTATTTAAATTTATAATTATATAATAATTATATTTAATATAATTATACAAATATATATAAATATAAATATAATAAAAACAATACATATAATTATATAAATAACATTATACCAAATTGCCAATTACCAGTTACTAACCATTACTATAAAAATATTATAAATATAATTTCCAATAGAAATACATATAAATCCAAATAAAAATGCATATATATGTATATATATATATAAGTTCAAAATTTTGGATTACAAATTACAATAATATTAATTAAAAGAGAACACTATAACGGAGGTTCGGCATGACCATCACCCCACATGTCACCCAAGTGACATGAGTTTGATCTCCCTTGGCCACAACAGTATATTTCTTAATTTTTTAGTATATTGAAAATAACCAGTTAAAAACCGGTTAAAAAACCAGTTAATAAAAAATCGGTTAAAAACCAGTTAAAAATCGGTAATTATATAAAAATTCTCAAAATTTATAACCAGTTAGAAAACCAGTTAAAAAAATAACTTGTTCGGTTAGAATTGTAACCGGTTATTTTAAAACCAGTTTCGGTTATTTTTTTCGGTTTTTCGGTTATTCAGTTATTTTGTGCACCTCTACTTAAGATGGCCTATTTTTACATCTTGTACGATGTCTACATGTAAGAAATATGAGTTTCTTTTCAAAATATAAAATTGATTTGATTATTTTACTTATTAATTTATATATTTTGTTGTATTTATTTGACACACTAGCAGATTTATATATAGATAATCTTAAAATCATTCCGACCGACATGAACACCTATGGTCGATATTATAACGACAACTTTTAGTTTTGTCAATTTGATCCACCTCGAGTGCAAAAGCAATTTTCAAAAAAGTGGGTGGCAATTTTATATAAGAACTTGTAATGTATTTTGAACTTTATAAGGCCAAGCGTATCACAAACGGGTACGTAGGTGAGTTGGTCAAAACTTTTCAACGGGTTCAAGCTATGGGTTTGGTGGAGGGTTCACGAACCCGTCCAACCCGTTCTCTTTATCTACTTCTTTCTCTCTTTCTCTCTCTTATTATTATATTTAAAATAATAAAAAAAAATCGTAAGGTTATGAGGCTATGCAAGGTTTGTGGTAGTGGCAATCTGAGACACGAACCCGAAACCCGACCTGAACCGAACCCGAAATGGGTCGACACGAACCTGATTCGAAATTAAAATGGGTATAAAGTGGGTCGACACGAACATGATACGAAAAAAAATGGGTCTGGTTCAGGTAAAACCTGATTACCTGAAAATGACCTGATTAACATGAAATATTTAAATAGATAAATAATTAATTACTAAAATAAATATTAAATCAAATTTCTAAATCAAATTACTAAATCTATATTTTTAATTATTAATTTATTTATTTGATTAAAGTGGTGGGAATTGAAATTTTCATTTTGTTTTCGTTTCCAATTTGAAAGAAAAAGGCTGGGAATTGAATTTTTGGATTTATGATTTATCTTATTGACTTATTCTAATTTCTAAGAAAGTGGAATTCTTGTTTGTTGGTAAAAGAAAGTCGGTTCAAACAAAATGGATTTGGGTCAACACGAAACTTGACCCGGTTTTTCCCCCGGTAGTAAAATGGGTCGACACGAAACACGACCCGAACCGAACACGAATGGAAGTGACACGAACCGAACCTGACACGAAATAGATTTGGGTCAAAAATGGGTCGACACGAAAATAACACGAAAATGGCCGACCTGAAAGTAACACGACCTATTTTACTTGAACCTGATCTGAATTGCCAGCCCTAGTTTGTGGTACGGAATTTTAGGGCAAGGTGAGGGTATGAAAGTGGAAAGCTGATATGGTTCAAACCTTTATCTATAGAGGGTTTAACGTGTTCAAATTCCACCTAGTAAGTGCCAACAGTGGCACGTGCCACCGTATCGTTCATCCGTCATAGTGTAACAAAATATATGATTGTAAAAAGTGTTACCATATTAATTTGTTGTGTACCACCGTATATTTTAAAACTACAATAAAGACATAACTTTCCCTTGATAGAATTGGATAGTTCTTTGTAGGGCCCTTATTTGTAATAGCAAAACCGAGACCTTTTATTTGAAAAGCAAGGATCCAACCACTAGACCAACAATGAATTTATAAAAAATATCTTTATATTTGTTTTTTATAGTCAAATGATTTCATTGTTTGAAAAATTCCATCCTTAATTTATGGGGAAATTGGATCTACTAGTCAACTCATCCAACTCAATTGTTTTTTTAGTCATTCCTTTTTACCCAAATATCATCATGTTCGTAAATTAAGTTCTGATTTGATGAAACTAGCTAAAAAACATAAAAAAAATCAAATATATAGAAAGAAAAAAAATCCCTCTATGTGCCCAAATCCACACTTTATTTTTATGTTTTTGGCTAGATTCATAAAATTCCCCACATTTATGATCATTCCCATGAGTCAAAAGCTTTGCATGTACGTAGTTCGTAAACTTACCAAGTTAAAGATGTCACATATAATATAAAATACAAGCCAAAGTGTGGTAGCCTAGTATGAAATGAGAATTCAACATTTTGTCTTGTTAATGGAGTAGCAAAAAACAATTTGAATTTGAAAGTTCCATTTTGTAAGCTTATGTTGAAATATTTATCTTTTTGTACAAGAAAATCATGAAAAATGGTTTTTTTTTATAATTTAGTCAAATTTCATCTATTTTAGAATGCAAATCTTTTTCTATATGACACGTCAATAAGTTGTTTTCATAAAGTACCAAAGTTTTTCAAAATTAGTAACATATTAAGTTCAATCAATAACATCATGAGTTTTTAAATCTTTGACTATAGACATCACACCGGTTAACACCTGTTGCACGATGGAATTAAAAGTTCTTTTAGTTACAAGAATGATAAAATGAACCAAGTTACATAGTTGAAGAACTCCATAACCTAATGGAGTAATCTAGTTGATAAAACAAGCTACATTCTTTATATCTACACGTTACTAATTACTATGGTTTTCCGGCTATTAGCATTCTATCAGATCAAATCTCAAAAAAATTGGGGTGGGATATATGGAAGTTCGATTTATCTTGGCTCCAAAACTGTAATTGTGATATCGCTGTTTGACTCTTGTGTTTGCATGCTAAATGAATTCTCAGGTCCAAATTTACCATTTTCAATGTAAAAGCCAGGTTCTTTTGGTTCTGGAAGTTTACCATCGCTGCTTAACATCATAACCACAGTAGACATGGTTGGTCTTTCATCCGGGTTGTTTTGAACACACAATAAACCCACATGGATTGATCTTAACACTTCACATATATAACTTGACTCTATCAAAGATGCTTCAACTAGTTCCAAGATATTTCCTTCATCGTAGAGTCTCCATGCCTAAAGATCAATAGGTTAAGATAAATTTAACTAATTAAAATTATAAATCAGTTGACTCTAAAAAAAATGTTAAATTAGTTTTTTTTTATTCTTACGTGTCCAAGAAGGTTGTGGTTGTGAGTCACATGAATGAATCCTTTGTTCTTCTTTCCACTCACAATCTCTAGCACCAAAACACCAAAGCTGAATACGTCGGATTTAACTGAAAAAATCCCGTTCCCAGCATACTCTGGAGACATGTATCCGCTGCATCAAATTGGTAAACTTGACAAATTAAATATATATGTTTTCTATTTTGTGGGTCTTAAATAAACTATAAGCATTACTTACTTGGAACAATGAAAACCACTAAAACCTAAACATCATAGAATAATATTTAAGATATAGAATTTGTTCATAAATATACTTACTATGTTCCAACCACTCTTTTAGTATTTGTTTCATTGTCATTTCCTCCGAAACTTCTTGCCATGCCAAAATCCGATATCTTTGGGTTCATGTCACCATCAAGCAAAATATTGCTTGCTTTAAGGTCTCTGTGAATGATTCGTAATCGAGAATCTTGATGAAGATAAAGTAGTCCTCGAGCGATCCCATTGATGATGTGAAATCGTTGTGTCCAATTGAGCGTTTTTCTCTTGGCTTCTTCTGCCAAAAAAGAAAAAAAAAATTGATTTTCTTTCTAGAAATGTTGAGTTGGCTTTGATATCATATATTTTGTCAAGTTATACTTACGAAATAGAAACAAGTCGAGTCCTTTGTTAGGCATGTACTCGTAAACAAGTGTCTTTTCTTGGTCCTCAACGCAACATCCTAGAATCTTGACAAGATTTCGATGTTGAAGCTTAGAAATGAAAAGAACTTCATTTTTGAACTCTTCAACTCCTTGTGTGGAACTCTCGGAAAGCCGTTTCACTGCAATTTCTTGTCCATCCTTCAAAAATCCCTTGAAACATTTATTTGAATAGATACTTGTAAGCAATCCATAAGATTTTTACCCTCCCCAAACCTTAGTGGGATTTAGCAAGTTCATTTGCTTTGGTTTGAAAAAAACCCATATGAATAAATAAATGAATACATAATCATTTACAAACTCGGTTATTCCTAGAAGCTTACAAACCACTTTTCATTATGTTATTTCACATATGAAATCATGTTTGAAAATTCAATGTTTATACAACGTGTGAAACATCCATGATGGTTTTATGTGCAGAAAATAACAATCATGAGACTTTCAACATGAAACAACATTGTATAAATATTGCATTTTCACACTTGTTACATATCTGAAACGACACATGAAAACTGGTTTATAAATGTATATGAGTTATTGGGTTTGTAAAAGAAAAGGACTCAAAATATAACACGTACATTTTAAGACTTAATACCTTATATACCGGTCCAAAGCCACCCTCGCCGATCTTGTTGTCATTCGAGAAGTTGTTTGTCGCATCCAATAGCGTGGACAAACTAAATAACGGCAGGTCATGTAGATTGTCATTTTGCGATTCATATCTCTGGCTTCCTTCTTTGTCTTTTGCAATTGGATTATGTCGTCCTACAAAAAATATAGTATTATCTAGAAATCGATTCATTTGACAACACCAAATGAAACGAAAAATACTTAGGAAACGTGCATTAATTACCTTGTGGCTTTTGCTTCCTTTTTCTAATGATCAGCAACACGGTTAATCCTAGCAGAATGGCTAATCCTACCATTATAGGGATGACGATGATCTTCACTTTGTTTTTACTGCTCGATGTCTTTTTATCTTTCTCTGTAAATTTAAAACAAATGTCAACTAATTTAACCCATTCAAAGATTTCTTGACTTTAAGTTTTTCTATGGCTACAGAGAATTTTAAATCTACGTCTAATATATTAAGGGTCCACTACAGCAAATTGAGTTTATAAGATGCCTAAAATAAAATAAAATAAAATATCTTAATAGAGTGTTTTATAGGACCCTAATTTATAGGATCAAATGAAAAAACGTCTTATCTAAAAGTGTTACAAAATATTTATAGGATGATTTTTGGCATTAAAAAAAATTAGTACATTTTTTTTATATAAAACGTCATACTAACTATTTTTATAGGACATAATTTGAAAAAGTACCCTATAAACACAATTGTCTTCTAAAAAGATGAGTTTATAGCACACTTCTAAAAAGTATCCTATAAACAAAATTGTCTGCTAAAGTATCTATAAAACTAGTTAATATGACATTTTATTTTGAAAATGTCCAAAAAAACTTGTCACGGCGTTCGAAAACATTATATAAACTTACTGCAACACATTTAGATATGATGCTTTTTTGTTTGGTTCTATAAACTAAGGTACTATAAAACACTTTATTAGCACGTTTATTTATTTTAAGCGTCATAGAGGTGTTTGAAATTGCTTATATAAAACAACTTATGGTTTTTGGTAAAGTTGTTTATCAACTTATATAGTGTGGAAAAGAAATTGTTTAAAGGTATTTGGACTTGCTTATTTGTGTAAAATGACCAAAATGGATAAATATGAAGAGATAAGAAGTGAAAGTTCTATAAAATAAGGATAAAAAAGTCATTTAATTTTGAAAAGTTATAAATTATTTTGAAAAGTTAAAATGAAACAACTATTGAAAATGACTAATTAGCTTTTTGAGAAAAGGGTTAAAAGCAGTTTTTTTTAAGCCTCCATCCAAATACAACCAAATAGCTTACTTTATTTTTCAAAGAAAATAAATAAACCATAAACACTTATTATTCAAAACACCCCTGACTCAATTTTGCTGTGATTTAAAGGTAATATAAACCCAAACAGATGCAATTTGGTGTTTATGGACCTTTTGGCACAAAAGTCAGTACTTTGATTTTTCTTGTTTAAGGTAACAAAAAGGTGTGTATATATACACAATCCTGTTTATGTATTAATCAGATCAAATCATGCATTAAAAGCAAAAAATTTAAATCTTAATGTTAATGTACGTACCTAATTCCGCGGCTGTCATCCGTATGTATATATCTTGTCCCATATTTAGAAACGATCTGATATCGACCAATTCACCGTACCATAATATACACCCGATATTAACTTTGATATCCAAAGGGGAATACGCCGAACAATTACACTCGTTTTTACATTTCACCCGACACTGTTCGAGACTCATATTCCGGTCGTACCACGAGCCTCGGGTGTCGGGCAACTTCATCGACGAATACTGCCGAAACCCTTCTCCAATGCCGCAATCCAACGGTATTTCCCGTACACACCCGCTCGCCCAATCCGCCGCACCCCACTCTTGTGGATTCTTAGGCACAAACCCTTCCAAACACCCGCAGGCTGGGAATTGCTCGGTGTTGCAACTCGCGTAGGGCCCACATAACGCGTATTGCGAACACTTATCCACTTCGGATGCCGAAAATAAAGACCAATCATGGACACGATCGTTCCAATTCAATCGAACTAAATCCCCACCTGAAGTTACAAACATCTTGATCAAATTAGAGCTGTTAACGAGCTCGAACTTGTAGTAGGTCTCTACTTCGTTCGAAACTTGTTCGTATGTGAACATCGAGTTCGGTTTCAAATTCGGCTGGCCGGTGTAGCTAAACCCATTCCATGATCCAAGTCTCATGTGAATCACATCTCCTCTATTCTGAAAAATTTGAGGCACCCCATTGAAATCCATATAAACAATGTGCTGGCCTTTAGAAGGATCGTCGTCGGCTTTCCACGATGTGAAGTTTGTGATGGCACCCTTTTGCAGGTTCCTCCCGAATTTCAAACCCGGGAGGAACGTGTTTCCGGGATGGTCAAAACTTTGCCAGATATAATCATCCGGATCGTCCACGACCATAAGATTCCCAGAATCCAATAGCTGAGCTATTGGATTCACTGGTCTTCTGGTTGTATTTGTATTAGTATAACCAGAAGACCAGACGACTGTGTCAGTGGTGGTGTCACGGAGAACTAACTCTCCGTCTGGATGGAGAGTCAGTTCTCCGGATTCGTCAGCTATCGGGGTGTCTCGATTGGCGACCCAGGCAACCGTGCCGGTCGCCAGCCGCTTGTACCGTATTCCCAAGTAGCGGTTTCGGTTGGTCGGGCTCGGGCTAAAGAACCCGAGCTCGAAGGTCTGTTGCGGCGAGACGATGGTCTGGCCGTCTCGGATGGTTTGGTTGACGGCGATGGTGTTTGCGGCGACGGAATGAGTGATTAATGCGTAGAAAGAGAAGAGGAATGGAATCAAGAATTCCATTGATGGGTGGTTTCTGTTGGTTTAGTGATGGATGATGATATATGGATGAATGACAATGGAAATGATTGGGGGCAATTGAGGAATTTTGGGATGGTGGTGTGAATGAAGAAGGTTCACCAAATGGTCAAAAAGGTTGACCAGTGTGTTGACTTTGTGGTCCATGAAATGGTGCACACTTGGATGCGATGTGACTGCCATTGATTGAAAAACAATTATTGGGGTCCAATGTGGGCCCCTTTTCGAATATTTTTGCTAATATTTTCAAACGTTAGTGTAAAGTCCTTTCGGTCTATATTTTTGTAATTCCATATGGGACCCTTTTCGAATATTTTTGTTTAATAATTTTTGTTAAGTCGTGGGTTGGTTTGGTTTTTTGTACCTATTTTTTTGTCTTTTGGTTTTTAGAAAATAAGTTAACAATATTATACATCCATAAGCTCATAAGTTGGTGAGAGAGAGAAAAACGGGTCGAGCTGGGGCGAAACAAAAGTTGAGCGTAGATCTGAAGGTAAAGAAGTCATGCTGACTGTCACGTTAGCTCAGCAGATCTTGTTATCAAAGCAATTTTGATATTTTATAATCAAGGTATTAGTAGTCTAGTGGCCGCTAACATCCTTGTGAGGGACAATGGTTGATATTGTTGTTTACCCGGGTTTAATTCATGGGTGAGCATGTGGAGATACCCTAACCATGGGTAGGCTTTCAGGTTGGTTTATGATCGCCGAGGATTAGTCAGTGTCCGTATAGATTTCGGATACCTTGTCGACTTCGTATCAAAACATGTGCGAGAGTTATCTGCCATTAAAAAAATTTAGATATTTTATACAAAGTTTGTTGGGTGGACCTCCCATCCGCCAGTCCTGATTAGATTGCGTTTTAAATTGTAATAATACTTTTCTGTTAATTGTCAGAAAATATTTTGTATTTTTTGTTAATTATGGATAATAGGTGTATATATGTATAATTGTATGCATATGGGTCCGTGACTCTTAAATATGGGTTGGATCTATCTTTAGGCATTGTTTGGTAAAAATAAGGTGACTTATAAGTTAACTTATAAGTCACCTTATAAATCTTTAAACCGATCTTTTTAAGGCCCATCATGGGTGGAAATTTTTTTTATTTAACTTTATTACTAATAAAGTTATATGTAAATACATTTACATATAAAGCTTCATCCGTATCATAGTTACACTTTTAATACACACTTTAATTATTTTAGTAGAATAATAATTTTTAATCAATATGATGTTATTCGGGTTTCAGATTATTCTGTCATGAAACAACATTTTCGGATGATTCAAGACAAGGAAACTCATTACCATTATCTAAGCCATAAAATTCAAAATGAGTTGATTCAAATGTTGGCATCTGAAGTTAAGAGTGTGATTATCAAAAAAATCAAAGAGGCAAAGTATTTTTCTGTGATTCTTGATTGTACTCCTGATGCAAGTCATAAGGAACAAATGACTTTGATTGTTAGATGTGTTGATATGTCATGTGCTCCTATAAGTGTGGAAGAGTTTTTCTTAGAGTTTTTGGTTGTAGATGATACAAGTGGTTTAGGTCTTTTTAATGTGTTACAAGATGTTTTAAAATCTCTAGATTTAGACATTGATTGTGTGCGTGGACAAGGTTATGATAATGGATCTAACATGAAAGGAAAACATCAAGGCGTTCAAAAAAGATTGCTTGATGTAAATCCTAGAGCATTTTATATGCCATGTGGTTGCCATTGTCTTAACTTAGTTTTATGTGATATGGCAAATTCGTGTCATAAAGCAAAAACTTTTTTTGGAACATGTCAAACAATATACAATGTGTTTTCTAATTCTACCAAGAGATGGAGTGTTTTACTTGAGTTTATTGATGATTTGACTTTGAAATCTTTGTCTACTACCCGTTGGGAAAGTCATATCGAGAGTGTGAAAGCTATAAAAAGCCAATTTTCTCAAATAAAGAAAGCTTTGTTGAAATTATCTCAAGTTAGTGATGATGGAAAATTGTGTAGAGATGCTGAATCTTTGGTGAATGGTGAACTTTCAAGTTTTGAATTTATCGTAAGTTTGGTGATTTGGCATGAAATTTTATACAAAATCAATTTGGTTAGCAAAAGATTACAATCTAAGGATATGTTACTTGATGTTGTGGTGCACAATTTAGAGTCATTGGTTTGTTATTTTGAGAAGTATAGGGAAACTGGTCTTACTTCTGCCATTGTTGAAGCTAAAGAAATTGCAAATGAAATTGGAATTGAACCTGAGTTTCCTATAAAACGTACTTGTTTTAGAAAAAAACAATTTGATGAGATTCCAAATACTGAAAGAGACCAACAATCTGCTCAAGAGTCTTTTAGAACTGATTATTTCCTTGTTTTAGTAGATATGGCTCTATCTCAATTGAAGACTAGATTTGAGCAAATGAAAGTTTTTGAATCAATATTTGGTTTCTTGTTTGATGGGGCAAAGTTGGTTCATTTGGATGATGATGAATTGAAAATTTGTTGTATGAATCTTGAAGCTGCACTAACAAATGGCAATGATTGTGATGTTGATGGGAAATATTTGTTTATGGAATTGCAGATTCTGCAGGAAATGTTACCGTCGGAAGCATACGAAAGAGAGAAGCCATGGACATCAATTCAGATTTTGGAGTTTGCAAAGAAGATGGATATGTTTCCAAATGTTTTGCTCGCATATCGGATTATGCTGACTGTACTTGTCACGGTCGCATCGGCTGAAAGAAGTTTTTCAAAGCTAAAGTTATTGAAGTCTTATTTACGGTCAACGATGAGTCAAGAAAGGCTAAACGGGTTAGCAATTTTGAGTATTGAAAGTAAATTTTTAGCAAATGTTGAGTATAAAAAGTTGATTGAGACTTTTGCTTCAAAAAATGCACGAAGACATCGTTTTAGGTGAAGTAGATTCATATTTTGTAATTTGGGGTATTTTGTAATTTGGGGTAGATTCATATTTTGAGACTTATGTCCCCCCCCCCTGTACTTTTTATTTCATTTAATGAAGTCGTCTTTTGGTTGAGTTACAAACCTTTTAAAAAATCGTTTCTTTCATCGTTTTATTTGGCTTAAAAGATAGACATAGGGGCATAATTTTGCAATCTCGCACAGGGCATCAAAAACTCTAGGAACGGCCCTGAATAACTATATATCAAAGCATATGTATTCTTTGTTTGTGACCATACATGTTTACGTACTCTTTAATAGTATTATTATGTACCTATGTTGTGGACATATACAAACTAACTTACATTGTGTTTTATCTCTCAATCTCAGCACACGAATAAGGGATTTATGAAAGTTGATATTGTTAAAACATACCATTACTTGATCAATATATCTCTATCTAAGATCTCCTCTTAGACATATAAGCCAGAATTCAAATCATTTTTTAAAGACAATTTAGAACCAATAAATCACTTCATAGTTGATCAAGCTATCAGTGTTTTAAAAACATTATATCCAAACTTATGTTTCATTGAAAAACCAAGTAAACATCCTTACATGGCCATATGATAACAAATAAAAAATCATCTAACCAACAAATATCTAAAGATTACTTTATGATGGGAGCGGTGAAAAACAAGGTGAAAATAGGGGAAATCATAAGTTTAGATATTTTTTCTTAATAAAAAAAATGTAAGGACCTCCTTTCGTGATGGAATACCCATGCACATGTAATGACTCTGGATTCAGATCTTGAATCCCGTCGCAATCCCAAGCTTTTTAGTGGCTCCAAAATTACTTCAGAATGCCCTTAGAATTTACTCCAAATAGCAATAATCCATATGTAATATAGAGCTCGCGCAAAACCTAGTTAACTAGGTTCTTAGATTAACATACATAAGATTGTGTGGCCTTGTGAGCCACTTGAGGCCACAGAGAAGGTCGCAAGACTTCATGCAACAGAGAAGGTGGTGCAATTCACTTTTGAACTCTCATTTCAACTTTTTTTTTTGGATTGAATTTACCTCGGTTAGATATCTTTTACCCTTTATCACTTCTTGCTTTTGATAACCCCTCCTTTCCTCTTATTTAAGCATCAGTGCACAACTTTTATTCAGTTCATTAGATAACAGACTCATGTGCTTAAAATTGCAAGAAACTGTCAAAACACTAAATTTACATGGGAATTAACAATACCTTACGAAATGTGGTGATACAGCTCGGTTTCAAGCATTAACGAAGATTTTTAAAGAAGCTTGGAGCCTGGCAGTGATACAAAAGTAACCTTGCGATGCGAGGATGTGGTTCGCGATGCGAGATGGTCTTTAGACGATTCCTAGATTTGATCAGTCCAAAACATATCAATTTTATTTGTTTATTGAAGTATGCATTTCTTAATTAGTTTAAGAATAAGTATTTGGTTTTAATTATTATTTAGATTAAGATTGTTATTATTTACTTTCCTTTTAGCTTTGAATTTATCTTTAGTAATAATTTTATTTGATTTCGTAGTTGGTTTAGAATTAGGATTAGTTTAACTTGTTTAGTTATCTCATAGCTAGTTTAGATTATAAATAGGATCATTCCCTTTCATTATAAATCAGATTATCAGAGTATGAGATTCAAGTTTAATATAGTTATTCTCTTTGAGAGTTATTGAGAGTTTTCTCAATTATTGTTAGTTCTTTCGCTTGAAAATTCTAGTTATTTTGGATTAGACGTTCCGTTCCACGAAATTCCTACTGCGTCATGTGGCATGTCAATAACGTTAGAATCAACGTTATTAAAAAGGAGTCATACTAACTGTATCCTTTGCTCCAACAAGAGCTTGAACTTGGCGGTTAAGCTCTACTGTGGCGACGTCTATGTAGGGGTAAAAAATAGCTTGATGTGTAGAGAATTTTACAGAGTGGTTCAATTATACCATAAATGTTTCATGTAAAATCACTCGTAACTTATGGATTCAACATTGAATTTGTGTTGTCTATTTTCCTACAAGGTGGGACCTATACGTGTATGCCAAAAACAATTTGAGTTATGTAACATAAAAGCAATACTTTTATAATAGAATATGCTTTTCAATTGCGATGAAGAGAGAGTCGCTGTTGAGCTAGAAGACAAGATAGAGCAAGCCCAGGTCAAACAGAGACGACGTGAGTTGCGGTCCGAATATGGTTCACATATATGGTTACACGAGGGTAGCATATGTAGCATATATGGTTCACATAAATAAGCTCTTCTTTCTTTGAAGTCAATTTTCAACTTTTAATTATTGAAATGGACCAAAAGACTTAAAGACTATCTTTTATTTCAGCAGGAAAAGTCTTCTTTGAGTCATTTAATTTATCAACTAATAAAAAGAGGGAACCCATTTTGGATGGGACCCAAACGCTCTAATGTTGCATGACGGGTAGGTCATGACAAATTGACAATTTAAGTGGTGTCAAATATAATTGATGTTTGGTTATCTCAATATAACCAATCAAAAAAAATTAATATTAAAAAAATATATTTTTTCAACTTGAAAATATAAAAGGTGTTACATATAACATTGATAGATGGAAAAATGCATGGAAAAAACAATTAAGTAGAAACAAAATTTTCATTCATCCCAATTTGGTTAGGAATGAAAATTAATGGATCTACAAGAATGATTCCATTATATAATATCAAACCAAACAACAATTTTCATTATCATTCCTATTCCTGACCCCTCAATACCCCCAACCAAACGCCCTTTAAGATTGAATGGGAAGGACTTATTTTAGCATATATTGTTATTTTTTTCATATTTTTTGATTTTTATATGGACTCCTTCAATCTCAATATATTTGTATATGTTATGTTTAAAATAAAAATTAGAAGATTTGTTCATCACAAGCTCATAAATAAATAGTTGATACTCAATCGAGGATGTTTGGGCTTATATTTTTGATTAATCTAATTTCAAGTAATTTATGTAAGGATAAATTTTGTTGGTTTAATTGTATATAAAGATGGACTCTGATCTTATAAACTTCAAATCGTATACTACAAGTCTATAACTAACAAAAAGAAAAGTGTTTGGTTGGTATAAATGCTATAAAAGAAATACCTTTCTATCTTTTTGTTATCACAAATGGTGTTCAAAAGTAAAGAAAATAAATTCTAAAATAATCCCTTTCATATGAATATTTTTACAAATTTGATTAATCAATTATTCATACAAGATAATTCTAGAATAAATTTAAGTAAATCCCTCTATATTTCCAAAGATTATATTGTGTGAATTGATGAAATCCAATATCTAGAGGTATTGATACTTTCATACGTTTGATTTCCTCTCACAAAGAAATTAATCACTTTCTTATATTTTCAATATATTAATATGATACAAAGGGGCTAATCGTAGAGATCTGTCACATAAACTTTAATCATGGAATATAACAAAGTTAAAAAGAAATTATTTGATTTAAGCATAATAATTAATTGGAAATTCTGTAACTTTTGATAAAGATTAGATATATCCTTTCCTAGTTATTTAGGCTATAAATTAGAAAAACGATATCTAAGATTTGATATAAGATATATCCTTATTAATCTAAATACACACCATTCTACCAAAATCATGTCATGTTAGTACCAATTGTGACAATCTTACATTATCCGTCAACAAATTCTTCAATATTAACACTTCTTATATTAAACCCAAGTAATTACATACCTAAACATAAACCATTAATAAAGTCTTAGGCCATCCGTTACGGAACTGGTTGGGCACTGGTTGGTACCGGCGGAAACACCGCCGCGGGTGACCGGTAGGGTGACTGGTACCGGCCCGAGCGGTACCCCACGCCGATGCAAAGACACCCCTTCTATTTTCTTATTTTTGGCAAAAAACACCCCCCAACGGTCATATAGCCGTTGGGGTCAAATTTATTTTTATTTTTATTTTTTTTTTTCATTTTTATCTCCATATATATATATATCTTTATCTCTTTATTAATTTTTACTTTCATCTCATCTCTTCCTTGCTCTCTTCTTTATTACTTTTTACTCTCTTAATCTCTTCTATACTCTCTCTTAATCCCATTTTAATCCCATAGATCTATACGGTAACGATTCTGGTTCGAGGCGTACTCACCCGAGAGTTCCAAATCTCTCGGTTCCGTCATCCTCAACGTCCCCAACGCCTCCCCACACGGGTGTATACTTCCCCCAAATGCCGAGCCCAACCGGTTTTACGAACATTCAGTATCACCAACCTTCCGCGGATTATTGGGCTTACTTGCACCACCACCACCACCACATTCATATCCCCAACCTTCCGGTTTGCACCAACACTCGCTGACGGGAAGGTGGGCACTCGAGATGAGGACGACGACGATGACGACGACCTTGTACCCGAAACCCAACCTTTGTCGTCGTCGTCACCGCCGCCACCACCACCACCACAAAAAAACAAACGTAAAACACGTAAAGATAAGAGTGCGGCCACGGACACGAGTGCGAACCCGACGGGTAAAGCCAAATGTAACACGTGGACGTTGAATGAGGAGGTCGAATGTAACACCCCAAAATTTGGAGTCAACAAAAACTTTCATTTAATGAAAGGTGGTATACAAAATGTAACGCCATAGCGCGAGCTCTTCCCAAAAATAGGGGTATAAGTAATGTAATTGAATGAATAAATACAATAACCAACTAGTCTAGTTCCTATTAGGAAGAAGACTACAAAAGGGTTATTGATCTACGGTCAATCTCGCGGTCTTAGAAGACCGGCCTCTCCAATGTCCCCCATGCTCACTCTACGCCCGAAGCCTACTTGGGAGCGGCATCCTTAGTACCTGAGAGACACATCGACACCAAACAAGTGTTAGGCTAAATGAGCCTAGTGAGTTGTATCAAATATACTATACACGTAATGTATATTAAGACATACGAGATATACAAGATCATATCAATAACAAAAGTAGCATGCTAAACCGGTTTATTATTTATCTTCGGAAACAATGGGAGCGACCCATTTCCCCCAACCAATACCCCATCACTCGTTACTTCCAAACACCTCGATGTCCTGAATTTAGCATGGCAACATCATCCGAGGCCCGCGCACCAAGGAGCCACCCGAGGTGCCGGCGACATAGGTACAAACCCCAAGACTGTTTGGTGTGGAAATATTGCGTTGGTTCGTCCATGTTATTATCACACAAGACTTCGATACTGAATTTAGCATAACATCTCGTCCATGTTATTATCATATAAGACTTCGATACTGAATTTAGCATAGCATCTCGTCCATGTTATTATCATATAAGACTTCGATACTGAATTTACCATAGCATCTCGTCCATGTTATTATCATATAAGACTTCGATACTGAATTTAGCATAGCATCTCGTCCATGTTAATATCATATAAGATCATTTTATAAGGAATAGAGAATAAGGACGATACTGAATTTAGCATAGCATCACGTCCGTATCATTTACATACAAAAACCTCGACACTGAATTTAGCATAGCATCATTAATAGAGGTATGTATCGAGGGTCTCAAGCCCTTTACGCCATTTCATATATGTCAACATATTCGGATATCAAATCCCCTTTTTATAATTCTATGGCACACATACTTGTAAGTATTCCACGTAAATACATTCATCCTACAATTTCATGGATTTAACACATACGATAGTCACATACGATAATCCACCACACGTATACAACCATACAACCCAAACCATTCATGTAGGCATAAATCATCATACGTTTCATGAAAAGCTTTAAACTCGACATGATAAGTAATTCATACCAAAAATCACATTCATCCACAAAATCAAGTAAGGTATGTAAAATCATCAAGATGATGTGCTCTCAGATTTAACAAAACGGTTTAACAACTCACCTTAGGGTTTACACCCAAAACCCCCAAATCTTCCGATTTAGGTCAAATACGAGAACGAACCTAGAATCAAGTAAATCGAACCTTAGGTTAGTTTCATAACTCCTATCGCATAGATTAACCAACCTCAAATGGTTTAGATAAAGCTTACCTAGCCAAATCTTGAACAAACCCTAGATGAAGAACACCTTGCAACAATGGTGATGTGAGGTTGTGAGAGGTGGAGAAGATGAAGCCATGGAAGTCTCCACCCTCCAAACGAGTAGATCTAGCCTCCAACACTCCTCAAAACATGAATTCCACCTAAAACAATATTAGATCTAAGCCAAGTATGGAAGAAAAGGTTTGGAGACGAAAAAACCACTCGAATCGAAGCTTAAATTCGAAAGAGATGAAGAGAATACTTACACCAACGTTTTTGAACCACCAAATTAAGTAAGTTTACGAATCGTCAAAATACAAACAAGATGTTTCAGGCGTTAGGATTGCTTGTTTCGTGAAAGATCAAGGGGAAATCGATAACATATATATATATAAGATGTTTGAACCTTCCCTATATATATATTATAAAATTTTAAAATAATATAATATTTTCGGTTCGGTTCGGTTTTTTTCGGTTCGGTTTTTGAGCCAAAACCGAAACCGAACCATTTGGTTTTTCGGTTTCGGTTTCGGTTCGGTTTTTCAGTTTTTTTTCGGTTTTTTCGGTTTTCGGTCCGGTTTTTGCTCACCCCTAATACAACTCACTAGGCTCCTTTGGCCTAACACTTGCGTGGTGTCGATGTGTCTCTCAGGTACTAGGGACGCTGTTCCCAAGTAGGTGCTGGAATTGAGAGTGAGCTTTGGGGGATGTGTGAAGAGACCGGCCTATCTAGACCGCGAGTTGATAGTAGAAACTGTTGACCTTTTGTAGTCTTTTCCTTGTTAGGAATTAGACTTGTTGGTTATTATACCACTCCATTAAAGTTCAGACTTTGTAATTGTACATTACTTTATACCCCATTTTTGGGAAGAGCTCACGCTTTGGCGTATATTTGTACTAACACCTTTCGTAAATGAAGGTTTTTGTTTGCTCCAATTTTTGGGGTGTTACAAATGCGTCGAACTCGCGAGGTTGCGGGGGAAATGACGTTATTGTGCTTACCATCGCGAGCACGGCAAAAGTTTTCCATACGAACACGCTTGGAGAGTTGTCAAAGACTCTCCTAAGTTCAACCCGGTCTTAATGATGGACCCAAGGAACATAGGGCGGCCGAAAAATAAACGGTCGAAAACGTCCGAAACCCCAACCGATTCTCCCAACGAATCCGATGCTCGCACTCATTACGTGAACGTCGAAGAGGACCCCCCTCACAAACGGAGCGCACACGACCGATGGGTCGAAACGTCGCAAGACGTGCGGCGTCTTCCTCTACGGCACCCGCGTCATCCGATAGCGTGTCGAACATCGCGAGCTCATTAGGTTCCCTCGTGACCACGAATACTAGGCTAATCGATTTGCTTGCCGCACGACAAAGAAGTATAGACTTCAAGACATACATGACACTACACACCGGGCTTGAGGGTTTAGAGTTGGAGGCCATGTTGGAAGAGAAAGACCGGTTACGCGAACAATGGGGGTTTAAAAAATATTATTAACTTTTATTTTAATGTAATTTTTAATTTTAATTATGAAATTTATTTTTAGTTTTAATGTTAATGTAATTTTAAATTTTAATGTTAGTTATTTTAATTTTAATGTTTGTTATTTTAATATATTTAATAAATTAAAAAAATAAAATGAGGGGTATGAGGGATACCATAGTGGATGAAAGGTATGGAGTTGGTAAGTAGTGGTAAAGATAATGAAAAGCTGATGTGGCAACATGTATGAAAAATACCACAGATAGTCGGATACCATAAAGGATGGCCTTATATACATACATAACAAATTAATTAACGGAGCCTATCAACGCTTTGCTCTTGCTCTCATGCATTCCAAAATTAATAATAGAAATGCCACAAAATAACCATATGGTGTAGTTCATACAAATTGAAATGGTCTTTTTCTACCTAGGCTCCAGAAGTGTGACTGTGACATTGTTGTATGAATCTTTTGTTTGTATGCTAGAAGAAGTCTCACATCCAATTCTGTCTCTTTCATTATAAAACCCAGGTTGTTGTGGTTCTCGCAGTTGACCTTCACTACTTAACATCATAACAACTGTAGACATGTTTGGCCTGTCATCGGGGTTGTGTTGAACGCATAGTAAACCCACATGGATTGACCGTAACATTTCAAGATTGTTATGTGACTCGACCAGACACGGGTCTCGTAGTTCCAAACTTTTTCCTTCTTGGTATAGTCTCCATGCCTAAAGTTAGATATATCAAAATAATTAGTCAAAGTTCAAGATGAAAATGTCACTTATTGAAGCTTCAAAGTCAAATAACAACTCTTTTATCGTACATGTCCAAGAAGGTTGTGGTGGTGAGCTTGATGAAAGAATCCTCTGTTTCTCTTCCCACTTACAACCTCTAGTACCAAAACACCAAAACTGAATACATCTGATTTAACTGAAAAAATTCCACCTCCTGCATACTCCGGAGACATGTATCCGCTGCATAAAGGCGTCAATCGGGTTAGGAAGCTATACATTTTCCTTAAGGATCTTGTTTATGTTAGAGTCTCACATTGGCTAAATTTCAATCACTTATGTTTTATATATGTTGGAACTTTCATTCACTTCTCAATACTCTTTTAAAGAGTGATCTGATTGGGTTCCACATATTCTCACACATTACCAAATCCAAGGTCTACCAGGACTCGATACTCTAGGCCATGTCTACACGTTTATCCCCTTCACCCGTCTACCCTTCTCTCGACACTATGGAAGAAGCTATGTTCTTCTATCATTTGTTGGATGAGGCATGTTAGAGTCCAAAATCCGTTAGATTTGGAGCATTTCTCTTCTATATATGATGGAAGCTTTATTCTCTATCAAGGGAACTTTTGAAGAGTAATATAATGGCGTCCACATACTCTCACAGTTTAGGACCGTATATTGGGCTTGTCTAAGCCGAATTTGGTGAGGCGTGACTTGTGGAGGTTAGAACTTGCTTCTATAGAAGCAATAATCATCTTAAAGAACACACGGAAATCAAATCGGTCCCATGTCTAGGACTAGTTAGGTCTCAATGAACCGAACTGAGCACCACTTTGTGTGCATCTCAATATGTGGGACCTGCTTTGCAACATATGTAGCAAACTATTTGGTAGAGAGTTTTAACGAAGCCTTACTATGTTCCAACCACCCTTTCAGTATTTGTTTCGGTCTCATTTCCTCTAAAGCTTCTTGCCATTCCAAAATCTGATATCTTCGGGTTCATGTTATCATCAAGCAAAATATTGGCAGCTTTAAGATCTCTATGAATTATTCGTAAACGAGAATCTTGATGAAGATAAAGTAGGCCTCGAGCGATCCCATTGATAATATGAAATCTTTGTGACCAATCAAGTATTTTGCTCTTGGTTTCATCTGCATGCAAAAGATGAAATGTTATTTAATTTCATGTATGGTTTAAATAAATATCATTGACAAGTGAACTTACGGAATATAAATGAATCAAGGCCTTTATTAGGCATGTACTCGTAAACCAACATCTTTTCTTGCCCTTCACTACAACATCCTAGAATCTTGACGAGATTTCGATGTTGAAGCTTGGAAATAAAGATAACTTCATTTTTGAATTCCTCGGCTCCTTGTAATGAACACTTAGAGAGCCGCTTCACTGCAACTTCTCGTTCATCTTCCAGACATCCCTTGCAAGCCATTTAGTCATATAAAAAAATGTATACAAGTATTTATTGTATATAAAAACTTTATGATTAAAAGGGTTGGGTCACCGTTGAGAAGTGTCAAATTTGCTGAGAAGTGGTTATCAACTGTTAGATGAGAAATGGATAAACATTATGCGAGGTGCATTGAGATACGATGCATGGAGATGTACTAGATCAATTCCCTATTAAGTTGCAATTCACGGAAGGCATCGGCAAGACTCCTTTGCCGATCGGCAAGCCCGGCAACATCGTCGTGGTTGATTGTTACCAATGCCCTTGCCGACTTGTTAGACTTCCCCACCCCACCCTCGCTCTCCTTTCTCTCTATCTCTCTTCTTTCTTTCTCTCTCTTCTTTTCTTTTTTTTTCTTTTTTTATTAACTATTTCAATTGGTATGGGTGTAGTTGAATTGGTAAGGATTGATAATGTTTGGTAAGATAGTGGGAAGCTAATGTGGCGCTGATGTGACGACTGGTACCATTGGCAAGACCATCTACCACTGTGGATGGTCTTACAAAAAATGACACTTCTTAGATGATATCCAGTGGCGGACCCAGTAATTTTCTTGAGCGGGTTCACCTTTAAGGTAAATCAAAGCCTCGCAAAGTTTGAATAGAGGGTAAAGTAAACACGATTTGACTCGAGGAAAAGTCAATTATACCGATTATAAGAATAGTACAATTTGTCAAATTGAATTGACTTTGACCTTTTAAGCAAAACATAATACTACATCTTATAGCCACCGTGTGTTTTTAGATAAATTTCAACATTAACATAATTTTTTTGTTTTTCTAGCAATTTCATAAAATATTGTAGGTTTTAATATGATATTAATTGTTACCTATTTTTTTTATGAATAACTTAAACAAATTAAAAAAAAAAATACAAAGTAATTTGTTTAGGGAAAATAATAATATGCATGATTAATAATAGCCAACTGAATAACTTAAACAAATTAGAAAATACAAAGTAACTAAAATAAAAATATAAGCAAACTTAAAGTTTTAGGGAAAATAATAATGGTCGACGATGAAATTTCTTGAGTATTAATCATTTGTTAGTATGTATGTTATCAAAAAGTTTTATTAAATGTGCTGAATTTAGGACTCGAATCCTGGACCCAAAAGCGTTTGAGAAGCTTTAACTCAGCCGTGAGAACCATCACGCCAAGCGATTGTTTTTGTTAAAGGTTTCATTCGAAAATATTTATGGATCACCAACAAATATCAACCGGGTGCACATAGACAACGTAGATTTTTTCCCTTTACAACAATTTAGTGAGCGGGTGCACGGGACCCCCATGGTCCTTAGTGGGTCCGCCCCAGATGATATCATATTCAACTGAGTTGAGTTGTTAGCACTTACCCAAAAATTAAATTATTTGACAAGGCTAATTACTTATCATTATCTATATATCCTTGAAATAGATGGATAACACAAAAACGTCTCTAAGATCATTGCCGTGTTAAGACGGTCACAAGGGTAATTAACTAAGAAAGTATGTGGACCCTTAGACCAATTCTAATTGAAAATTAAAAAAGTTAAAGTGTATTAAGATACACTGGATCAATTCATATGGAAATCGTAATTTATGGGTGAGTGTGAGATTAAAATTGATTAAGAATTCGGATCTCTTTTTATGTTTCTCTCTGTACCCTTTCTTCTCATAACACAATCCTTTGTCTATACATATATAGGGGTTTTTTTAAGGAAATTCTAGGTCATGAGATCTCTGAGAACTAGTGTATCATGTGCTAATTTATATGATTTTTTTCCGTCTATAACTAGAATTTATATAGTAATTAACATATATTTTTCCCACCATATAATGTGTTTGTTTAGATGTAATCGGTTCACAATGTGAACCTTTTTGTGTGTTTGTGAATCAATAAATATACATAAAAAGTTTTACATTGTGAACCGAGTACATATAATGTTAATACATTATGAAATAAATATATATTAAAGATACATTATATATTATACTTGGATGAAGACAATTCAAGTGAAACAAAACCTTAAAAGAGAAGTTCTTACGGTTCTCACAAAATCTAAGAGTTCTTAAATAGTTAAGCCATCTCACCGCACACAAATATAGGATTTGAGCTGGTAACTATTTTAGTATAATCATTTGGTGTAATTATGATTTGCACACTATCACAGTAGATTACCATACGGTAGAGATAAAAGGGGTGGTGCCCCCTAGCAGGCCATCCTTGCTGGGTTTGGGGCAACGCATCAAAACCTCCATGAATTTTGTGAAGATGCTTTCTTTAAGAACTTTGAGTTTTTTAGTACTTTTGGTGAAACTCAAAAGGTTATATCCTTCTTAACTTCGGTTAGAAAATTAGTGTTTTGGAGCTTATGAGTTGCATTTTGATTGAGAGATTCCGAGTTGCGTTCTAAATGAGAGCTTCTGAGTTTGCGTCTGATCTCTTTCAACCTTATCCACAAGTAGTTGAACTCATATGTAGTTATCTACTAACTGCTTAAATACCCAATAATCACTGATCTCTCATATAAATATATATAACATGCTTAATCTAGGGTGATATATACTCGATTGTTCTAACTTACAACGAGGGTGATTTCTTGGAATATCCCAATATAGATTTCGTGAAACCTTGTAGAGGATCGAAATTTAGTATATAGAAAGTGCAGTTGATATACGATTCAAGAATTTGTATCAAGTAACAGTAACCACCATACCTAGTTTCTTAACAACTATTTGATCTAATTAGGTTTTAAGATGGAATATTACCTTGTATACAGGTCCAAAACCACCTTCTCCAAGTTTGTTCTCGGATGCAAAGTTATTGGTCGCATTAACTAACGTAGATAAGCTGAATAACGGGAGGTCTAGATCGCTTGTTTGTTGAATAGGAATACGCCTTGCTACAAAAAAAATCAGAATTACAATTACAAAAATTAGTACCCAATGAAACGAGAAAGAAAAAGATTGTCGCATTGCTTTTTACCTCGAGCGTTTTTCCTTTTTTTAATGATCAACAACCATAGTCCAAGTAGAAGAATGATTAATCCTGGAATAACGACTATAAAAATGATCATCCTTGGTTTTTTCTTAGTTTTGACGCTTTTATCTTTCTCTGTAAACAACGATAACAAATGTTCGGTTAGTTAAAGATATTAAATAATAACAAATAAATTAAAAAATGCTATAGTTTTATATATATAATACATTCATTACCAATTTACCATATGAACCCAAATTTTTATTCCAAACATCATTTTCATTTCCCCATTCTCACGCGTTAACGAAACACCACATAAATTTCATTCATTATTAGTTCCCAAAACAATTAGTCAAAATCACAGAAGTCAAATTGCTATGTATTTGAGAAATGGTCAAAAAATAGCTTATCTTATCATCCATTTACATTTGAGCTACTTTTAGTATCGAATTCTCGTTTAAATCAAAGTTTACGTAAAACCTATTTTCATATTAGAAAAAAAAAACAAAGAAAAAATAATTACACAAATGGATGTCTTATGTAAATTACAGAAATTTGCGTAGAGAGTTTTAATTTTCTCAAAATTTGGGTTGACATAAATGCATAAGACATTTACATAATGGCTAAAAAGTGAATTTGACTATGATAAATCCGCTATTTGAGTCAATTTCTCATATATATTTTTGTAGTTTAAAACTTAGAATCGAGTTCAAAAGAAAATCTAAAAAACGGAAAATCGAGGAACATTCTCGTTACCCTCCATCTGGACTGTATGCACTTGCACATAGTCGTAATTCATAATATGCACATGTGCTAATGCATAAGTGCATAACACATGTGTTTGCACACCAAAAAACAATTTAAGTTACTGTTAGGCACAAATGCATACGGTTTAAATGGAAGGGCTACAAGGGTGTTTCTCGATTTTCCTTTTTTCAAAGGTTTTTTCTTTGAACATCCCTCTTGAAACGTATTTACCTAATTCAGCAGCAGCCATTCGAATGTATATATCTTGTCCGTTCTCCGCAAACGTTCTCATATCGATCAATTCATCGTACCATAACAAACAGCCGATGTTATAACTAATGTCCAACGTCGTATAAGCCGTACAACCACACTCGTTTTGACACTTAATCTTACATTGCCCCAAGGTCATGTACTTGTCGTACCACGATCGCCGGGTGTCCGGTAATTTCAACGACGAATACTTCCGGAACCCGTCCCGGCCGGCACCGCAATCCAATGCCAACGACCTCCGACACCCGCTCGTCAAATTCAACTCGTCCCGCCGGTTCGGCTCAAACCCTTCGAGACACCCGCACGAGGGGGACCGGGTTGGGTCGCAACTCGCGTAGGCCCCGCATATCTCATACCCGGTACAATTGTCCCGTGGGTTACTCAAATACGGGAACCATCCTTGGCTGTCGTTGACCCAATTCAAGCGGCTTGCGCGGCCATCGGGAAATACCGTGATCCGGGTTAAAACCGAATGGTCAATCAACTCAAATACAGCGTACGTCTCGTTTTCGTTCGAATGGTAATCATACGTGAATACCGGGTTCGGCGAGAAACTCGGATTGCCGGTGTACCGGATCCCGTTCCACGACCCGATTCGAAACTGAACCACATCTCCCTTTTTTCGAAAATTTTGTGGGTATCCGTTGAAATCGAAATAAAGCATGTATTGGCCTTGAGACGGATCGTCGACACTCTTCCACGATGTCAAATTCGTCACCACGACACCCCCTTCCGACAAACTCCTTCCGAACTTCATTCCCGGTAAATGGGTATCTCCCGGATGATCAAAACTCTGCCAAATGTTATCTTGGGGTCCATCCTCTTCACGGTCATGGACCACAAGATTCCCGGTGTCCAGCAACCTGGCCACCGGGTTCCTCGTGGCCCGAAACGGGCTCGAGGACCAAACGACAGTTCTGTCGTTTGGCGAGCTATAGAGCACCAATGCGCCGTTCTGATCGAGGGTTAACTCACCGGATCGGTTCACGATGGGTGTCTCTCGATTGGCGACCCAAACGACGGTGCCCGTTGCTTGCCGTTTGTACCAAATGCCCAAGTATCGGTTTTCGGAGACGTTTGGGCTAAAGAAGCCGAGTTCGAACGCTTGTTGGGCTGAAACGATGGTCTGGCCATCTTTAATGGTTTGATTGAGGAATATTGTATCTGATTCAGTGATACAATAAACAAGTAGTGTATTAAAAGAGATGATGAAGCAAAAGTAATAGAAAAATAAGGAAATTGACTCCATTGGAGTGTTTTTTTGTTATTAAGGGTTTGAGACTTATTAAATATTAATAGAATGAAGAAAGATAAAGAGTGTACTAAATATTTAAGAAGTGGGGCCTATTGCAAATGGAGGACGACGACTATATATGATAAGGTATCTTGGAGCATCCACATTTCATATGGTTGAAACCAAGGTTAATGAGATCACGATCTTACTTAAAATCGTTTTCGTTATTGTAAGATTGAATTGTAAGATCCTATTACAAGTTACTTAATTTTTTTCGTTTTTTATGTGTTATAATTTTTTATTGTAAACAAGCTATATAGTATTTTATTGATGATTGATACTTCAAACTTCAACTTTTCAAGGTCAAGTCTAAACATTCAGCTTCAATATATGTTTTTTATAATTTTAATCTCTTTACGTATGATCCTATGATCAGGATTCTAATCCTATCAACGACATACGATACTGCTGTGATCTTATCATATTATCCTAGTACGATCCATAATATAATAAACAAGTAATGTATTAAAAGAGATCATGAAGCAAAAGTAATAGAAAAAAAGGAAATTGACTCCATTGGAGTGTGTTTTTTTTGTTATTAGGGGTCGGGGACTTATTAAAGATATTAATCGAATGAAGAAAGACAAAGAATCTAATATTTCAAAGTGGGGTCTATTGAGAATGGGGTCTAATATATTTTGTTATTATAAAAATCTTCGTCGACTAGAAAATGGAGGTATTATTTAGGGTTGTGTGGATATACAAAACATAGGTTTATTGAAATTTTACATTTAGGTTAATGTTAAACCGAATTATTTTTGTGAGATTCTGACTTTATGCAGAAAACTTTATCAAAGAATATTATGGATGTAAAAAAATTCGAATATTCATAATAAAAAACACTATCGAGGTAAAAAAAATTCCAAAACAAGGTAAAAAAACGAAACTTTTACAGCGAAAATGACGTGGAGGTAAATCTGAACCTTCACAACGAACGGCTGTAAAGGTTAAAAAAATCGAATATTTACATCTAAAAACACCGTGAACGAAACATTTAAAGTGTTTTACCATGAATATTCGAATTTTTTTTTTACTTTCACAATGTTTTGCTGTGAAGTTTCATGTAAAAGATGTTGGTCTCACAGCAACAGACCCTAATAAGCTATTTAAATTATGTTAATAAGTTAGTTGGTAATTGATAAGTTAATTATTTAAAATTATGTTTTATAAAAAATAGTTTACAAACATGTAAAATAACTAAAATCCTATTTAAATATAAATAATTAATTATGAAAAATATCTTGTTATACTAGAAAATGGGGGGAATTTTTTTTAGTAATCCTTGCACGTAACATAATTCATAAGATAACTTAATGATAAGTTATTTATAATAGGTTATAAGTAATTTTTTTAACATTTTTTTTAATTATGTCCCCTAATTAGTATAATAATAATTATTAATTATAAATATATATTAATTAGTCATAAGTAACATTTTTTTAACTATGATTGTTATTTTTTTCATTTTTGGTCTCCCTGACGAACTCCGGTAAAAGTTTTAGTTAGCTTTAGGATATTTTGGTCATCAATAATAGAAAAACTATTAATTTTTATTTATTTTATTTTATCAGATGAAAAAGTTTAAGGGGCTGTTTGGCAAGTGCTGAATGGTTTGATGCTGAATGGTTGAGAGGTCAGAATGCTTAAGAGGCTCTGTATGATATAGTTCAGAATGAAATATAGTTGTTTGGTAACTGTTCTGAATGAATACTTTGAATGATAATAAATTACCATTTTACCCTTCTATATCACAAAACCAAAACCAACAGCAAATCATGATAGCATTAAGCAAACACATTTGACCCAAACAAATTTCCTATTAACCAATCACATTTTCCATCAACACTAACAGTACCAATAAATCAACAAAATTTCAATCAAAATATTTTTTGCATTTATTAATATCTTTCATGGTATGCAGGAAAGAACCAAAATATGCCATCTGTATCTTCATATGATAGGTAAATATGCCATCTGTATCTTTGTATGCAAAGTACTACTAGAAAGGGGAAATTGAGGGAGGTAAACATCCAAATACAATAGCTGCAAAATCAACAAATAATCGAAGAGCAAAATCAGTGGAAATCGATATGGAAATCGAGAAAATCTAATAGCAAAATCAGGAAAATTGAAGAGCAAACACAGTACTCATCGATTTGGACACAAAATCGATTTCAACACAGAGAACTAAATCGGTTTCAGCAAATAAAAAATGTGTTCAATTTCATTGCAGTTGATTTCACCCACGCTACTGGAAACAGTTAACAAAATCGATTTCAATTTCAAACTTTCGAAAACAAAACTCGATTTCACTGCACTCAGAGCATAAAACAAAAATCAATTTATGTTTCAAACTCGATTTTACCATCCAAAACAGGAATCGATTTGGACACTCGATTTCTGTGCTCAATTAAACTTGAGATGTTGCCGGAGAAGATGTGGGAGGAGACCAAAGGCAGTAATCGTGGGTGGAGATGACGTGAATCTCTTGGAGAGAATGGAGGCGATGAGAGCGTGGAAACAAAAGAGGAAGGGCAAATGTCGAAAAAACATACCTCTGAATCATATGCCTTCACCCTGGATGCAAAACCATACAGAGGATTTCGTCATGGTTCAGATGTTCAATTTTTTTTGCCAAACAATAATAGCCTCTACACGATTAAGAGGCTGCCTCTTAATGTAACCATTAAGAGGCAAACAAATAGCCTCTAATACTATTCGAGAAAAAAATGTAGTTTTTATGTTATACCAACTGGCTATTTTTATTAAACATTTCCATCATATTAAACAACTCCATGAACCAATTTCATTGATTTAAATTATGCAACCATGATTTTACACGGTTTACAACATTTTTTGGGTATACAAATGAACGTCCATCTATTATATATATATATATATATATATATAGAGGAAAGTTCAAATGTGAACCACTTTTTGGTTGTGAACGTGAGGACAACCGAGAGCGCGACACGTGGCGACTTTGAGTGTAGTCCCCCTCTTTAATTCAATGCCCTCCCATGAATCGCGCCTAGTCATCCGCCGTGGATCTGACGTGGCGCCTAGTCATCCGCCACGTGTCGCGCTCTCGGCTGTCCTCACGTTCACAACCAAAAAGTGTTTCACATTTGAACCTGCCCCTATATATATATATATATATATATATATATCGGGGTGGGTTCAAATGTAAACCACTTTTTAGTTGTGAACGTGAAGACAACCCAGAGCGCGACACGTGGCAATCTGACATCCGCGGGTCAAGGCTTATTCAGTTTGAATAAATATGCGGGTTAGTGTTATTCATACCGAATAAAGCGTTATTCAGACTGAATAAAGGGTTATTCAGTATGCATAAGGCTTAGTGCGACTAAGCCTTATGCATACTGAATAACGCTTTATTCGGTCTGAATGATAGCGTTATTCAGTATGAATAACACTAACTCGAAATTTTTTCAAATTGCCACGTGGCGCTCTGGGCTGTCCTCACGTTCACAACCAAAAAGTGGTTCACATTTGAACTTTTTTTCTCTCTCTCTCTCTCTCTCTCTATATATATATATATAGGGGTCGGTTCAAATACAAACCACTTTTTGGTTGTGAACGTGAGGACACCCGAGAGCGCGCCACGTGTCACTCTGAATTTTCGGCGATTCTGAATAACACTAAGTCGCCGAAAATTCAGTGACACGCGCGACTTTGTAACCAAAAAGCCCGCGACTTAGTGTTTTTCAGTCTGAATAACATTATTATTCAGACTGAATAACACTAAGTCGCGGGAAAAGTCGCGCGTGTCAGAAATTTTTTTGCCACGTGTCGCGCTCTGTGTTGTCCTCATGTTCACAACCAAAAAGTGGTTTGTATTTGAACTTACCTCTATATATATATATGTAGTCTATTAAAATGTATGTATAAAAATATTATCTTTTAATAATTGCTCTCATGATGGTACGCTTTCTTTATTGCTTCCATCAAATCATCACCATATACGAGTTTAAACCTTTTTTTCCCAATTCAACGTTCTTCAATTAATATCTTATCAGTAGCTTAAATGGTTTTACGTACACATATATATTTGGTAAAGATAATAAATACATATGGAAGTATATGTCGTGGTACTCATGGATCCATTAAAGAATGGTAAACAAGGAAGTATGGTCAAACCAGGAGCTTCATGGTCAACGATTACGGCTTTGGTTTCATACTGATTTGGAACCAAGCAGTGTAGTAGTAGGCGTTCTTGTGTTTGAGATTATAAGATTATTGACTTGTTCTTTGATTTCCAGTAGTAATAGAATAAAAAAACCAACGAAGGTCTAGCCCAGTGGTGATAGGTAACATTCTTGCGTTTGCCTTGAAAGATAGGTTGGCGCGGGTTCGAGCCCCGTTCGGTGCAAAAAAAGGCCAGGGCCTTATAGACCTCTTCTGCGGTATCCAGCTCTTGATCGGTCTTCGGGTCGGTTCAGGGGCGAGTCCATGGGTTGGCCTTCGGGTCGCTCATGGGAGCGGGGGATTAGTTGGTGCCCGTATGGATCCGGATACCCCCGGAACGTGTGTGTGTGTGAGTTAAAATGCCGTTATAAAAATAGAATAAAAAGATAAATGTAATATGTACAAGACACGAGATAAGTCGTGTAAGCGACGGTTTCTTATCTTGTGAGACAAGATTTCGGGCTTCTCTCGGGATCGTTTTCTTTGTTTTCAAAGATCTTTAAAAATCATCGTTAACATTTGAAACCTTCCTATATCAGTAAGTGCTTACTACGTTGAGTAAATATTGCTCTTATTTACCTTACAATAACAGTTTCATTCATCACAATTGCTCTTGTTTTCAAAGATCTTTAAGAGAAATATTTTTATAACTAAGTGCTTACGTGATACGTATTTGATAAATGATTCATTAGTCTATAAAATTTAGCTCTTAAAATAAAACAAAAGGAATGTTGTTACATTAGAAAAATGTAAAAGTTGAAGTCAACTCTATCAATCGTTTACGTGGTCATGGTTAATTTGAAAATAAAATTAAAGGTCAATGAAACAAAGTAATAAAAGTCAGCTGAATTGACTTTTCTCCCATATCATTTATTGCAATATAAATTTTTTTGGGCGACCAATGGATGCCAATTACTAATAACTACTTGAGTAAATTTCAGTTTTCGTCCCTAACGTTTAACCATTTTAATGGTTTTATTTTTGTCCCCTATCTTTAATTTATTTCAACATATATTTGTCCCTCACCTTTCATATATTTCAACGATGATCTTCGTCACCCCTTTTAACGACCGTTAACTTTTTTGGTTAACTACAATTTAATGTGAGACATCCTAGTCATTTTACCTATTTTTAATTTTTTTTGTTTTTTCCAAAACAATCAAACTTTAGGGACTTGCTATGTAATTATGTATAATATTTAAAAAAAGAGTAAATTACGGATTTGGTTCATGTGGTTTGATGGTTTTTATGGATTTGGTCCCTAAACTTTATTAATTATGGATTTGGTCCCTGTGGTTTGCAAGTTCTTTTGAATTTGGTCCTTGGACCTAACGTCCGTCAAAGTGGTCTGTTAACTTGGAGGGTATTAGTGTCATTTCATCATGTTTTTTAAAACACACTTAAATCTTTGACAAGTGTCGTATGACTCAGCTTTGACCGTTGACCCACCTCCCACCCTCACCCACCCACCCCTACCATCTCCTTCCCTCTTCTCTTTCGTCTTCTTTTCTTTCTTAACCTGCAATTACACCCATATGTACACACCTACACATTCATATATATATATATATATATACCTGCAACTAATATAAATATATACACACCTCACACACACACACAACATATAAAAAAACGCACCTCTCTTTTACCTATATATATACACACCTGCAACTAATATAAATATATACATTTATATATACACACCTCTCACACACACATAACATATAAAGAAACCCACCGAAAAAACCCACCGAAGAAACACACATAACACACACAACATATAAAAAAAACCCATCGTAAATATATACATTTTCTCTTCTACTTTCTCTCCCCATCTGCTCAACCCCTCAGAATGTGCAGGTTGTCGGAGACGATTTCAGAGCATCGTCTGCCTCTAGCCAGATTAATGTAGTGGTGGTGGTGTATGCCTGTTCGCCGGAGAAACGTGGTGGTGGTGATGTGTGCGTGTTCGCCGAAGAAACGTGGTGGTGGTGGTGTGTGTATGCTCGCCGGAGAAACGTGGGGTGGTAGTGTGTGTGCTCGCCGGAGAAACGTGGGGTGGTAGTGTGTGTGTGTGTGTGCTTGCCGGAGAAACGTGGGGTGGTAGTGTGTGTGTGTGTGCGCTTGCCGGAGAAACGTGGGGTGGTGGTGATGTGTGCGTGTTCGCCGAAGAAACGTGGTGGTGGTGGTGTGTGTATGCTCGCCGGAGAAACGTGGTGGTGGTGGTGTGTGTATGCTCGCCGGAGAAACGTGGGGTGGTAGTGTGTGTGTGCTCGCCGGAGAAACGTGGGGTGGTAGTGTGTGTGTGTGTGTGTGTGTGCTTGCCGGAGAAACGTGGGGTGGTGGTGTGTGTACTCTCACCGGAGAAACGTCGTGGCGGTGGTGGTGGTGTGTGTGCTTGCCGGAAAAACGTCATGGCGGTGGTGGTAGTGTGGTGGTTTTTGAAGGAGAAAGGTGGGTGTGGGGTGTAGGTTTACATGGTCAGATCTAAATTTTTTTGGGGGGAAGATGAACAAGAAATACAATTTCCAATAGATATAATTTTGGTCTTTGGTTTAAAAAAACAATTAAAAAAAATGTTAAAGTAAAAGAAAATAGAAAATGACTCTTATGCCCTTGGGTTTAACAGACTTAATGGATGGCCATTTGGTTCAGGGACCAAATCCAATAGAAAACGCAAACCACAGGGACCAAATCCATAATTAATGAAGTTTAGGGACCAAATCCATAAAAACCATCAAACCACAGGGACCAAATCTGTAATTTACTCTAAAAAAATAAAAATAAAAACTAAATTACCCCATCAAACTTCAGTGGAGATGGTGATGGGTTAAAGATGGAGTTATAGTCATCTGAGATTGAATTTTTCTTCTAAATTGTATTTTGGTTATTTTTAATGTAATTTTTATTTTAAGATCTCAACCATTAAAAATGTTGAGTTTGCATACATTAATTGGCTAGATAAGTAGATAAACATATGAGATGGAGGGGTTTACCTGGGGAATATGGTGAGGAAGATGATTGGTGGGACCACTACAGGTCTTTAAAAGTTGATTGTCTAGTAAAGTATAAGAAATTGTAAAAAAAGGTAAAATGACTAAAATACCCCTCATTAAATTGGAGTTAACAAAAAAAAGTAACGGCCGTTAAATGAAGGGACGAACAACGTTGAAGTATATGTGAAAGGTGAGGGACAAATATGTTGAAATAAAGGTGATGAACGAAAACCGTTGAAATGATTAAACGTCAGGGGCAAAACTGAAATTTTCTCTAACTACTTAGAAATTTAGCCTCCAACAATTTTGATTTAAGACGATCATGATTTGTAAGAAATGTTTTGTTTAATTTCGTGTTCTATAACAAGTAATTCAGAATTCGATTACCAAGTTTTTATCAGATAAACATTTACTAGCATGAGATTCATATTTAATTACCTTAATATGTAACATCTTTGACCTTGAAAATAAATTGCCGTTAAACATTTTAAATCCAATAAACGCTTACGGGATAATAATTGTTTACAGGCTTACTGATCCTTGTCTCTTATCGGATAAGTTTTTTGATCATGGTCTTTCTCAATCAATTAGGTAAATGCTATTGGTAACTGTTTACGTCATTAAATGTTTAGAAAATGACCCCTTCTTATGACAATTTACTATAATAAAATGTGAATGATAAATCTCTATGACGCTATGGTAACAACAACTTTCTGCTCCCATATAGTCTTGAAGTATTTTGCTTTTGAGTTTTGAATTACAATAAAATTTAGTTTACGTGACACTTAAAAATAATTAAATGTATTATTTATAGGACCAAACAAAAAAAATGTTTTATCTAACACTGTTAGAATAAGTTTGTAGGACACTTTTTAACGTCATAACAAGTTTTTTATAGTATTTTCTAAATAAAATGTCATATTAGTTATTGGACGTTTTTTTTCTAGAAATGTCTTGTAAACCGCCTTTTTTATGGACATTTATGTTTATAGGACAATTTGTGAAATAGTATCATATTAAACACTTAATAAGACACATTATATGTAAAAAAAAACTTGTTACGATGTCCTAAAACGTCCTAGAAACTTGTTGTAACACTTTTAGAAAAAAATGCCTTTTTATTTGACCCTATAAATTTAGATCCTATAAACCATTATATTAGGACACTCGATCATTTTAAAATTTTATAAACTTAATTTTGTTTGGTTACATGGACAATTTATTTACCTCTTAATAATGCTATTAGGCCATCCGCGGCCGGGCTGCAAGGGTGGCTGCACCGGCCCCTTGCAGCCGGTAACACCGCCGCGCCTCAGCGGTGAGGTGCCGGTGAGATGGGCGAACGGTGAGAGCATGCCGTTGCAAATTTTTTTTGACCGTTATACAACGGTTATATATATATATATATATTTTTTTTTCTTTTTATCTATATATATACCTCCAAACCCCAACAAAATTTTCTCATTCTTTCACCTCTAAACTTCTCCTATTCACCTCTATATTCTCTTAAACTTCTCCCCTTCTTCCAAATAATGAATCCTTTCGGCGACGACGAAGAATTTGATCTCATCGTGGATCAAATTCTTACGAACACCATTCAAGCGACGCAATTGATTATTCAATACATCGAAAACGGAGAGGCGGAACCGTCGAACCCTAGACCGAGAGGGCCGAATAAAGATAGAGGTCGGGAAGATGGACACGATAAACTTGTCGCCGACTACTTTTCGGATAACCCGGTGTACGACGACGAAGACTTTAAACGGCGGTTTCGTATGAGTCGACGACTATTCGTAAGGATAGTTTCCGATCTTGAAAGAGAGTTTGATTGTTTCAAGCAGCAGTGGGATGCAAGAGGCGTGAAGGGGTTTTCTCCGCTTCAAAAGTGTACGTTCGCTATCCGACAATTGGCGTATGGGACTTTTTCAGATTCTATGGACGAGTACCTAAGGATGGGCGAAACGACCTCAAGGGAATGCCTAAATTTTTTTTGTCAAGGTATTATTAAACTCTATATGCGACAATATTTACGAAAGCCAACTGCTAGCGATATTCAGGCTATCTACGCGTTGCACGAACAACAACACGGCTTACCCGGCATGCTTGGTTCGATAGATTGTATGCATTGGGAATGGAAAAATTGTCCCGTCGCATGGAGGGGTCAATTCCATAGAGGTGATCATCAGGGACCGACGATAATTCTTGAAGCCATCGCATCATACGATAAATGGATTTGGCACGCATTTTTCGGGGTTCCGGGTGCCACGAACGACATAATCGTTGTGAATCAATCACCGATTTTCAACGATTTATTCGAAAATAAAGCGCCTGATAGTTCGTTCGTAGCGAATGGCACACACTACCATCACGGGTATTATCTTGCCGACGGGATATATCCCGAGTGGACGACTTTCGTGAAAGCATTTAGGTACCCAACGGAAGTGCCACGGTTGCAGTTCACGACACGTCAAGAATCGGCAAGAAAATACATCGAACGGACATTCTCCACGCTTAAAAGTAAATGGCACGTCGTTGCTAGAGCGACACGGGTATGGTCACGAAGGAAATTACAAGAAATCATGTACACGTGTATAATTTTACACAACATGATTCGTGAAGACGAAGGGTTTTCACATTATCCTTTTGATCCTACGGCGGTTTTACCGAGCGAAGTCGAGACAACGATCTCGGAAGAAGAACGAGCAAACAACGTCAACTTCGTAAAAAACCGAGAGAGGCACGCCAACCTTCGCGCCGATTTATCTCAATATTTGTGGGATTCTATGCCTCATAATTAGTTTTATTGTATTTTTTATTTTTAATTAGTTTTTTAATTTGAATGAAATTTTAATTTTAATATTAATGTAATTTTAATTTTAATTTATAGTATTTAAATTTATATTATTTTATTTAAAAAATCATACAGGTGGTATGACCTGTACGGCTGTGGGTGAATGATATGGTAATGGTAAGGTAGTGGTAAAGCTGATGTGGCGCTGAGGTGGCAGCCTGTGCAGGTGGTATCACCTGTACGGCTGCGGATGGCCTTAGTAATACTATAGTGTTGCCAACTTGCCATGCATTGATTATTGTTTTGAATATATTTAAAGAAGGCTTTTTGTTGAAAGTATAATTGTTATTCAATCTCAACTTTGAAATGGTATTAAATGTAATTTATTTTTTGTTTGTTAATGTTTTGTGAGGTATTTATGTTGGAGGACCAATTGTGCATTTATAAGAAAGTTCAAGGATGGCGTTGATAGCTGAAGGAGCACTACAGGTAGCGGAGCAATATCAGGATTAAAAAGGGCTTGGTTGCAATTATGATAAATATAAACCGATTTCCTGTTTTACAATTTACATATGAGTACGATTTTATAATATTTAGAGTAAATTACATATTTGGTCCCTCTAATTTACATTTTATTACACTGTTAGTCCTTATTTTGAAATAGTTATGAAACAAATCTTAGTGGTTTATATTATATTGCACTGTTGGTTCATTTGGTTTACACTATATTGCATTGTTGGTCCCAATGGTTACATTATATTGCACTGTTGGGTCCCTATGCTTAACAGACCGATTTCATTCAAAGTTAGGGTTAGAGATCAACAGTCAATATAATGTAAACCATAAGGACCCTTTTTATAACCATTTCAAAATAGGACCAACAATACAATATAGTACAAATCACACAAATCAAATATGTAATTTACTCTAATTTTTATTTTCATAGCTCACTAAAGATAATTTTCTATCTCTCTCTAGTATATTTTTTCTCTCTAATTTCCCATATGAGGAAATTAGAGTTTTACGGTTTCTATGGTATTTTCTTGTATTTAGATTAGGTTATCTGTATTTTACTTTTATTCATAAGTAGTTTAGATTTGATGTATTTTTATTTTGTTTGTAACTAGCATGGTTAGATTTGATATATTTTTCATTTGTTGTCTTTGTAATTAGTTTAGATTAGATTGTAATTTCTTTTGTTTTATGAAAAGTTATGAAATCAGATTACAAATTTTACACTTTTGCGTTTGAAGTTTAGACATTTCATGTGTTATATATAAAGTTGTTTTTATTTTTTATCTTTCAATTCGTTTATTATGTGTGATCGAAACATCACAATGACTCTTGTCAACATGTCTATATCAAAGTTAGCATTAAATGCGTCAAACAAAGAATTGAATTTGATTGTTTTGTTTTTGTTTTATTTAGAAGTTAAACAAGTAATGTTTTTGTTTTATTACTATGTTTGCCAAACAATTATATTACAATCGGGACAAAATCGTAAATAGAGTTAAAATAGTAATTTGTTGTTATTCAGAATAATTGTCATACAACAATATTTAATTATACACTATCATACAGAGCCTCTTAAACATTCAGTTAACCATTCTGCATCAAATCATTCAGCAACTACCAAACAACACCTATTCAATAGACCGGTTATCTAAATGCATTTTCATGACTAGTTACTTAAAATCGAGGAGTAAAATTGTTCTCTCCTCAAGAACAGATTATAATATTTTGATTTTATTTATTAAATAGAAATATGTAACTCTTCTTTTGTTTATTAGATTTATCAATTATCCATGTTTTCTAAGTATCGCTACATTAAATTGGCTATAAAGTATTAGTTTCAAATTAAAAGTATTCTTGTCTTTTCCTTGTTTGTACTTCATGTCCCTCTCTGGCTCCCTTATATATTATCTGTAGAGATTTCTCTTTGACAACTAATGAAAATATTCAAGAGTTTCGTCTCTTCATCTCTCTCTATTTTTCCCTTTTACTAAGATGGTATTAGAGCAAAGAGAATGCAAACTATTTAGAAGAACCTTTGATATGTAGTTGATTCTTTATAGCGACAAGTCTATCTACTGAGGGATGCCCAAAACATTTATGCCAAGTTTCAAGAGACAAAATGGCAACATTGACTATTCCAGATCCATTGTTTCAGTGTTGTAAAGCGAAGGGCCCAACATATCTTTCAGCCCTACCAATCTTCATGATTTTCTTCCGGTCCTGGATAATGGCATGATCATCGAAAAATTGTACCGTGAATTCTTTTGTTTTGGTTAGTTAATTCAGTAACCGAAACAATGTTGAGATAGCTAGAATTCAGGAACATATAAGACATCCTTTAGAATTAGATATTCATTAAAATATCATCGGTCATCAAAACAAAAATAGATTCTTTATTTGGTAGAGTCACTATAAAACCATGGATATGTTTGCAATTAATAAGTGACTGTATGGAATTGCATATATGTATGCTAGCACCCGAATCAACAATCCAAATAGAAGATGGAATGTTATTCATACGAAATGCCAAAGAATAACAAGTACCTGATTGCATGTTTAAGGATAATCGGTGGCACTTGTATAAGGAAAATTCATAAATCTTCCTGAAAGAGCATTTAGAAGTCGTTGACATTGAATTTTTGAGAAACTCTGAACAACATTATTAAGATTCTCATTGATTCTAGGCGTGATGAAAGAATTGATTGGCTCTTTCGATCTTTCTTTGAAACCTGAAGGATAACCGTGCCACTTGCAACAATTTTCAATTATGTGACCTTGGAGCTTACAATGAGTACAAAATAGCTTATCTCGCTTGGTTCATTAATATCCACCAGCATGATTTCGTGGACCTTTACCAGTCGTTGCATTGAAGGCAATAGGGATATGACTTTCAACATTTGAAATACTTCTTTGTTTAAAGATAAAACAAAAAAGCGTTCAATCTAAAAGTGTTATTATAGGTTTGTAAAACGTTTTTAGATGTTTTAACAAAACCATAAAATAATAGGACGCTTTTAAAATATAGTGATGTACTAGTTATTTTATATGACACTACATCAAAAAGTATTTTCATAAAAAATACCATATAAAATAGTTAATAAAACGCTTGTTTTATAAACATTATAAAAAGCTTGTTACATGACGTTTAAAACTATCTACTATATATAAAACTTTAATTTATGATTTAGTTCTAGAAACTTATATTTTTTAAAGATTTTATTAAAACATTTAGAAATCTAATGAACGAAAAGTTATGCTATCATCATGCATCACACGATTGTAAAGTTCGCTCACAACTTAATCAAATGCCAACTAGGATTTAATTAATTAATCAATCAAGTCTTCAATTCAACCATATATATGAATTAAAAAACCAACAAATTAGTATTCAAATTCACATATGAATAACCAGCCGCACAAATCTCATCGACATCTATTTTCTTATACATTTGAAGCAGCCGCAATAATGGAATTCTCAACAACTTGACCAAAAGCAGCTGAAATAGTTATTTGACTACATTTAATTACTTATCTTATCATAACCAATATTTATTAAAATGCCACCAATTTTCATTTGGATGATAACCAAAAGTGAAAATGGAGTCCTTAATCTTCACCTTCTTCTTCACATATACATTGTTAATATCCATCAATGCATTAGATACAATAGCTGTGAATCAAACCCTTAAAGATGGCCAAACCATTGTTTCACCCAATGAAGCTTTCGAGCTCGGTTTCTTTACCCCCGGAAACGCCTCCGAAAACCGATACTTAGGCATATGGTACAAACGGCAAGCCACCGGCACCATTGCGTGGGTGGCCAATCGAGAAATTCCGATCAGAAACAACAACTCCGGCGAGCTCACTCTCCGTTCCGACGGAGTTTTGGTGCTCCGAGACTCTGCGACCGACACGATCGTCTGGTCGTCGGGGTCTGGAATTTTCAACGTTAACGCGACGGCCAGGCTGTCGGATGATGGGAATTTTGTCGTCGGGAATGATGATGACGACGAATCGGGAAGTTACATCTGGCAGAGTTTCGATCATCCCGGAGATACCCTTTTACCGGGAATGAAGTTTGGAAGGTATTCGGACGAAAAGGGCATTACGGTCGCAAATGTTACGTCATGGAAGAGTGCTGATGATCCTTCTCAAGGTACGTTCATGGTGTATATGGATCTTAATGGATTCCCACAAGTATTTATAAAAAATGGCAATGTTACTGAGCACAGGCTTGGAATATGGAATGGAATTGGGTATACCGGAATGCCAACTTTGCAGACGAAAAATCCCATATTCACATTTGAATATGTCTCGAACGAAACCGGTACTTTTTCGGTTTTTAACCTGATTAACACGTCGGTTCTCACGAAAACGAAGTTAAATCCTTCGGGAGATCTCGGTTGGTACAATTGGATCGATCGAACTCACGGGTGGTTTCTTTATTTGTCGCCCGCGGGAGATAACTGTGCACGTTATGCGTTGTGTGGGGTTTACGGACGATGTGATATTCAGAAGTCGCAATCGTGTGAATGCTTGCGAGGTTTTACGCCTAAAAGGCCCGATCAATGGGATGTATCGGATTGGGGCGACGGGTGTCGAAGGGAGATAGAGTTGAATTGCTCTTTTGGCGAAGGGTTTCGGAAGTATTCATATATGAAGCTTCCGGATACTCGGGAATCGTGGTACGATACGCGTATGGGCCTCGAGGAATGCCGGGTGAAGTGCCGAAATGAGTGCAATTGTACTGCTTATTCTCAACTGGACATCAAGTATGGCACTGGTTGTTTGTTATGGTATGGTGAATTGATAGATATGAGGACATTTCCAAGTACTGGACAAGATATATACATAAAGATGGCTGCTGCAGAATTAGGTAACTATATATATGTACATGTTTGTGGGAAAACCGTAAAAAGATTAAAAAACCAAGGAACACCCTGATAACCATTTATCTGTAGTTCATCTTCATATGTTTATACAAGTAATTTGTAATATTCATATGTGCATATGCACGTGTGCATAACATGCACAAGAACCAAAAACCAGCTTCAGTTACTTGTATGCACATATGTAGACTGTCTAGATGAATGGTTATCAAAGTGTTCCTCAGGTATTTTCTAAACCTCCCACTTCTCTCTCTATGTATATATAATGTTGTTGTTATATTCACAGCAAAAGACATGAAGGTTTCCAAAGGAAAGAAACAAGTGCTGGTCATTGCCATCCCTGTGACACTGGGATTGGTGATTCTACTGGGGGTGTGTTTGTTGATCATAAGGAAGAACAGGAAGCAAAAGCTCAAGGCACAAGGTAACTATTTAATTTGATATTTGATATTTTGCCTTTAAACACACTACAACAAATTTGATTTTAAACATCAAATATGTCCAAAGGATGTTCACCAACACGCTTATGAGGTAAACACTGTGTCCCTAACCTTACCAAATGATCATGACAAAAATTGAGAATATTACCCGGCAAAACGCATAAGGCCATCCTTAGCCGGCTACCCGATGCCATCGGGTTGGCCATCGGTTCAATCGGCTCCATCGGCAACACTGCTGTGGAGCTATCGGGTAGCACTGCATCGGCTTCCCCTTGCCGATTGCTTAGACGATACCCACCCCACCCCACCCCACCCTACCTCCCTCACCCTCTCTCTCTCTCTCTCTCTCTCTCTCTCTCTCTCTCTCTCTCTCTTATTTTATATTTAATTAGATGGTATTGGGTAAACCATTGTGGATGGATTAGGTTGGATTGGGTAAGATAATGGAAAGCTGATGTGGCGCTGATGCGTCGATTGGGTTCATTGGGTTCCATTAAGGATGGTCTAACAAGGATAGAGAACTTACCTATGTAAGTGAGGGGCCTTATTTTTACCAACAATATAGATGGCTGAGAATGTTACCCGACAAGATAAGTAAAGGTAGTGCTTTTGTTTGTTAACGATTAGTAAACGACCCCTAAGTGTCTTAATAGATTGATTCATAGGACTCAGGTTTATATGATCAAGCAATTGTATGTCCTAATAAAACGTTGTAATAAGTTTATAGAACGTGTTTGAGTGTATTAACAAGCTTTTAGGAGATTTTTAGAGAGAAACGTCATATTAATTTTCTATATAACATTATTTTAAAAATGTCCTATAGAAAGATACCTTATAAGACACTCGGCAAAGATGCCATGTAAAAAAACGAAAATGACATTTCATTTTAAAAATGTCTAAAAAACTTGCTAAAACACCAATTAATTTTGTTTGCGCGGGCATACATCCTCGTTTTAATCGAACCTTAGCTTTTGTATTTGCAGTAACTCAAGATCCAATTGAACCAAAAGACGTTATCCACGTACCATTGTTCAAGCTGTCCTCGTTGCTAGTAGCAACTGACAACTTTTCATCGAATAACAAGCTTGGCGAGGGAGGTTTCGGACCAGTTTATAAAGTACTATTCAATTTCTTGTTTTAATTTCAGCATTTATTCACATTACTTCTATTATAAATGCCTAAAATCATCAACCTTTTGATATGAAAGGGAGTTCTAGAGGACGGACACGAAATTGCAGTAAAACGCTTGTCTATTAATTCTTCGCAAGGAGTTGAAGAGTTTAAGAATGAAGTTATGTTTATTTCCAATCTTCAACATCGGAATCTTGTCAAGATTCTAGGATGTTGCGTTGAAGGGCAAGAACAGATGTTAATTTACGAGTACATGCCTAATAAAGGCCTTGACTTGTTTCTATTTGGTAAGCTCGACGTCAAACAATATATATCAAGTTTATATGAGAACAACAGCTAAATAAGAAAACAAAAAACACTTGAATCACATGTGATTATACACTAGAATCACATGCAAAATTACATGTGATTTACAAGACTTTGTCTGTTAATGTAAAATCACATTGGAATTGATTTGTTCATTTTCTGTATGTGTATATATTGTTAGGTTTTTTTTCGAATAATTCGAGACTTATAATAACGAATCTAGCCTTTTCTTATTATAGATGAAACCCTAAGCAGAACACTTGGTTGGTCACAACGATTCCATATAATCAAAGGGATTGCTCGTGGTCTACTTTATCTTCATCAAGATTCTCGGTTACGAATCATTCATAGAGATCTTAAAGCTGCCAACATTTTGCTTGATCATGATATGAATCCAAAGATATCAGACTTTGGCCTTGCAAGAAGTTTCAAAGGAAATGAAACCGAAACAAATACAAAAAGAGTGGTGGGAACATAGTAAGAATTCAATACTTTGATACTGGTGACTAGGGGTTTAATTTATTTGTTCCGTATACCACCTCAAGTAAACAACCATCAAAATTTCTTAAGAGCCGTTAAAAAAATGTCTAATTTGTATGTGACTTATAAATTATGCAGTGGATACATGTCACCGGAGTATGCAGGAGATGGGATTTTCTCTGTTAAATCAGATGTATTCAGTTTTGGTGTTTTAGTGCTGGAGATTATGAGTGGGAAGAAAAATAGAGGATTTTCTCACGAAGATCATAACCACAACCTTCTTGGACATGTAAGATAACAAATTATTCGAATTTCAATCATCAAATCAAATTATTCTTATAGTAATGTGTATTAACAAATCGACATTTAGGCATGGAAGCTTCATAGGGACGGGAAGGCCTTGGAACTAGCCGATGCATCATTGATTGAAACAGGCCACACATTTGAACTGTTGCTTTCAATCAGGGTGGCTTTGCTATGTGTTCAACACGACCCAGCGGATAGACCCAACATGTCTACCGTGGTAATGATGTTGAGCGGTGACGAGAGTCGGTTGCCAGAACCGAAGCAACCTGGTTTTTATAAAGAAGAGGATAGATTCGGGCCCGTGAATTCATCGAGCTTGCAATCACAAAAATCAAACAATGGTGTCACACTTACACTTATGGAGCCTAGATAAACTATCATGTTTAGAACCCGAGAGCCCACATTTGGGTTATCGATAAAATGTATATATGTAGAATCATTCATTTTGTGCGATCATAAATTGATATGACCTCGACACTAATTAAGTTATAGAATATTCTAGATGCATATTTTTTGAATTAAGATAGAGATATATGAGACCATGTAGATATGAGAACCTCAACATTCAATATTAGTGAAGTGTATTTGGCAGCTTAAGGCCACATTTAAGTTTCAATTTGCGTAAGGCCTCTAAATTGTCAGGATCGACCCTGTCCAACAGCTACCTTTGGTTACTGCTCTTCCAACAACTGGACAATCGCACTTGCAATTGGACCGTTTTTAAACAAGAACCATCATCTAATGAAAGGTGATACACTTTTTTTAGGATAAGGTTCATTTAGGCTTCGCCTAGACTACATCCTTGGCAATTTGGAAATTAAGTTTCGGCCGTGTGAGACTAAGCCTGGCTACAACCCGGGTGGATGGGATATTCCACCACATCCCCCTAGGTCTTTTTGCCACTACGCCACACCACCCTTGTGGTTGTGATACACTTTTTGTAAGCGAAAAGGTTCGGGGATCATTTTCCCGCACCTTAAATCTGATGCACATCTAGGTTCGCATAAAGTCACTAAAGTTGCAGAAGGAACACTTTTGCTCCAATACAGTCTTTTTAAAGTTTGGTCATTTTGTGGACCAAAAGACTTCACTCTTGATAACAATGTGAATAGATATATCAATGTGGACTCGTTTGGATTTGGCATGTGAAGACCAAATCATTCAGACCAGTGTATTGTCATAATAGGTACTTCTTAGGGGCCGTGCTAAGCACGACCCACGACAGGTTGCTAGGTTGTACGAAACAACACAAAACAAAACAAAAAGATATTACCGGGCAATCAAGGAATGTGCTGAGCCGGCGTGGTCTGGTTCATCCGTCCGTCATGGTGATTGGTAAGATCCAATGCCGTTCCTGACATTTTATAGGCCCTGGGCGAGATGCTAAAAAGGGCCCTCGTTAATTGCGAAAAAGAACTTTAATATATCGTTTTTATAATTAAAAAGTAACATACTCTTGAATTTTAGATATACTACTTCATATAAAACCATTCTTCGAGTATTTTCAAACATATAATCAATCATTAACTATGTTTAAATTAATATTATCTACTATATCATTTTATATAGCATCGCCACTAGTTTCACCATAAAAGACATCATATGATATATTCTTTTATATATAGATTGACGTTATTTGGAGTCACAATGTTGAATATTCATAGTAACACTCACTATAAAAAGATGGATTTATAAGATATGTCTAAAATATATAAGTGTCCGAATAAAGACAAGTTTATACGGTTAACCTATAAAACTTCTTATTTGATAGCATTTTAATAGGTTTATAGGACATTTAGGTATCTTAACAATCTTTTTAGTACATTTTTAAAGTAAAAGGATTTTATTAGCTATTTTATAGGACACGTTTGAAAGAAACCCATAAAATCGTAATTTCATGGGACACTTGTGAATTGTGATTATATGATAATTTTTCAATTTGTGTCATAAATATTAGTTAACATGACAATTTGTTTAAAAACATCTATAAAAACTTGTAAAATGCCAAAGAAATGTCCTAAAAACATATATAACACTTTTAGATCAGATGTTTTTTGTATGCTTCTATAAACTTGAGTCTTATAAAATATAAAGTATTTTATTACGAAGCTTAGACATTTTAGGTATTTTATAATGCCAATTTAATACTAAATATATCAAAGCCATAATCAATTGAGTAGTTTTAGACTTTGGCTCTAAATAAAAAACTTAGAAAAACAATAACGAATAATATAAAGTGAACGGTCAATTAATTTCTTTTACATATTTTCGTTGACAATGTAATTAATTATGTTTTGGGCCTTAAGATAATCTCCAAAAAAAGTCCTATTAGATACTAAAATATTTGTGTCATTTTTATTTGTAATTTTTTTATTACTACTATATGTATATATGTAAAATTTTGGGCCCCTACTTTTTGTGGGCCCTGGGCATACGCCCGGCCCGCCCCCTTCCAGGCACGGCACTGGAAGATCTAGTCCACCGATTTAACTGTAAAAACAACCGAGTGTATGTCAAACAACCTGCAATGAAAGCCAAGTACAAAAACATATCATTTCATTTCAAGATTTATATAACATCAACAAAAATTTTGCTTGAAGTTACTTCATACAGACTATTAGAGCATTATATATACATAGGCATGTGATAATGCCCATCATGTGATAGGTACCATTTTTGGTGAGAGGTGTGAAAAGTACTTTTAAACTGATGATCACTTTTAATCAAATATCATTCTGTGAATTGTGCTTAAAAGGGATCCGATGCATCTTATCCCAGTGCATCTCATCCTAATGTTTGTCTATTTATCATCCAACGGTTGATGACCACTTCTCATGTTTCTCACCATATTTAACACTTCTCACAAGAGCTATACCTTATATATGTAGCAGCCTCATGACTTAATATCCTAGTTTCCATGTCAAGCAAATTTCCACTCGAGTGTGTGTGGGCATGCACTTAAAACAATAAGACTACTACCTATTCAAGTGAACAAAAGTCAAGTTGCTTCAAAATATGTGGTGGAAAATTTAAACAGCAAGCCTTACACTTTTGGGCATCAGTACCCTGAGAGATTATGAATTGAGTTGGGAGTATAAAAGGTCTGCATAATTTGAGAGAGTATGCTGAAGCGTTCAAAGAAACCCAGAACCAAAATCAAGCATGAACTATAGAAATACTGAAGCAATCGAGAGAGTATAAATCGAGAAGCAAAATCAAAGAAACCCAAAACCAAAATCAAACATGATAAAGTGAGCATCCATGTTTCAGGGGATCTTAGTGATGTTCTCTTTACCTTCTAATTTCGAATATGTTGCTCAGGTAATTAGAACAATGGGAAACAAACGATAATAAAGTAAATAAGCTTAATAAAGAAGAACAAAAAAAAAGACTGCTACTTTTCAATTAAATGTGTAGAGTTCAGGCCACTTACGAAGGAAATTTGCATACTGCCATCGTTCTTCTCCACTATAATTCGTATTACAAACATGATAAGGCGGAGAGGAGAATGTTTTTTCTCCCCCTCTTAAACCAACCAAATCAAGAACTATGTAATAAAACAGAAATTTGGAAAATAAAGAAAATAAAAAACAACCCCATTTTCCCTTTCCGGATTCAATTGATCATATCTTTCAATTGAATCGAATTGTGTTATCTTCATTGCTTTTTCTTTTTTAATAATTCTATACAAGCCATTTTTAATTGTAACAAATTGGAATCATAAAGGCATTGGATGAAGAACAAAGAACTCATACCAGTTACAAACTTCTTGTTCTGCTTTATTAGTCCAAATCTTGAAAGGGCCGGCCGATGTGGTGACCTGCCGGTGGCCGGCCAACACACCGGAGAATGGTTTTCAAACGAACAACTATTAACATCATTTGTTAATTGTTCGGAGAAGGCGGAATTTTTTGAGTTAGTTCTGTAGTATGCAAAAGAATTGCAACTGAGTGTTGAATTCACCATGGGTGATTCATCATGATGATCATCAACTGCCGCTTGATCTACAGAAAAAAAAAATTCATGATTCAAAACCCAAATCAGAACTCTCTTCAAATCCTCTAACGGTGTGCATTGAAAGCTTTCAAAACTTTAACATAATGAAAACATTATAAGAACATAAACATTTAAAATAGATCATGGAATCATAAATACCGTGAAAACCACTTGAATTTGAACTCGAAATTAAGTTTTCATAAAAGAAAAAGCAAAAAAAAAAAAGCAATCTTGAAATGCTCTTGAAAGCAACCACAGTGTGTCAAATTCCATAAGCTAGTATACATTCTGTTCTCAAAACCATGTGAATTATTCAAACCATTTCAACTAATATAAGGCTATCTTCACAAATAACATTCAAATTATAAAAACAAAATAAAACCTAAGAATTTGGACTTCATTGTTAATTAGCCCGCCTGAATGGAAGTGGTGGGATCAATATAGAAGTCATAGAAGATAAACTTGGTTCAATTGGTGGAGGCATTCTTTTGATGATTAATCAGTATTCAAAATCAAACACAAACTAATAAATATACCAAAGCAAAACTAATCGATATACTAAAGCTATCGAGAAAGTATAAATCGAGAAGCAAAATCAAAGAAACCCATGCACTAATCGGTATACAAAATGAAAAGAAACTAATAAATATACCAAAGCGAAACTAATCGACATGCTGAAGCAATGAGAAAAGAATTGAATACAAAATGAGGTCTCATGCTAAAGAATGTGGAGGTTCGAGTTGTCTTCAAGGCATACATAAATAAAAACAGAGATAAGAACACAATGATTAAAAACACACTCAGGGATTAGATTATAGCATTGCAGAGTGTTGTTCATTATTGAATCAAAGGGAAAACCGACATAAAAAATGCATACCATAAAGGTTTGTGATGGCATTCGACACCGGCCATATCTTCTCCTAGCAAAAGCTTCGAAAATCTTTGTTTCATCATTACAAGTTGCCCCAAAATAATTTCACTTATAAATCTTCAATTTAGTCATGACTGACTTTCAACTTAAGAACTCGTACAAATGCCTTACAAAATTCAAGAAAATCTTGATAATTTATTAATGATTCAACTCAAAAACTCATAAAAATCCCTTGTGTTCTTCTTGATATAGTGATTTAGTTTTGAAAGATGGGCCAATTCGACTGCAGTTATATTGAAAACCAAAACATTAAGAACCCCCCAAATTTCATAGCATTTTATCCTTTAAATTGGTATCAAAATTAAAATTTTGAAGTCGTGAACTGAATCAAACAAACATAAAAACCCAAATTATAAACAGTAATCAATCATAGACAAATACTAGTTGCCAATTGAAATAAAATCAATTAACAATCAGCTTCGAAAACCCGATCATCACATCGACTATTGATCAGAACCCTCAAACAACCAAGAAAATGCAGAACGGATAAGAACAGCAGGCGAAATCAAAGCAATAAATCAGTCAAACAAGTGATAAACAGGAAAACAAAGCAAACCCAGGAAATATAAGCGAAGAAACCGTAGACAAATCGTAAGCGAAGAAACCCTGAGATTAGGGCTGTGTTTGGCAAAAAAAGGAAAAAAAAAAAAAAAAAAAAAAAGCTAGCTGAGTATCTCAGCTTATTGTAGCTTTTTTCAATTATACCCTTATGAATATTAATTATAAAATTCAAAAATACTCTTTTTGGTCATTTTACATACTCATAACCTAATTTTTGCCAAACATAATTTGTTATCGGCTACTAGCAAGCTTACCAATCAACAGCTAGCTTATCAGCTATCCGCTAGCTTATCAGCTAGTTTGCCAAACATAGCCTAGAACTGCAAAAGAAGGGAAAAAAACGAACCTGAAGAAAGCGACGGGATGAGAGAAATTGGGGGTGATGGAGGAAGAAGAACATGGGAAGGAAGGAACACGTGTCTGAATGGGGAAGAATTCAGGTGTTAAAGACGCGCTACTGCGTGACAACACACGCGCGAGCCCAAAGAAGGGGCTGATTATATATAGTAATGAAATGACAATGACAATGATATATATCTTATATAGTTTAAAAAAGGTTGGGCTAGTCCATTTGATTGTGCATTTGGTCTAGTTGTGGTTAGGGATGTACAAAGGCCGGATGAAAATCATATCCGGTTTTTCATGTTTCCTAAGAAACCCGGTTTTGATAAAACCCAGTTCGGATTTGATCCGGTTTTGAGAGTGAAATGTGTAACCGATGGAATCGGTTCCGGTTAGAAAAAAACCAGATTTTTCATAAACTTGATTGAAAAAAATCCGGTTTTCTTGGACTTGATTTTGGGCATCTCTACAAAAACTTGAAATCTAATTTTGGGCCTTATTTATAACTGATTTTGGGCTTTATTGATAACTGATTTTGGGCTTTACAATTACAAATTATTTAACTTATATTTTTATAATTTGATTTTGGGCTTTATTTTATAAATTTTAAATTAAAATATAACTATATAAGTATATTAATTATATTACATAACTTATAATTAAACATAAATTTATAATATAACTATATATACACGGGTTTTTTTAACTAGTTTGAAAAAAATCCAGATCCGGTTCGGATCCAAAGCGGATAAAAATCTGAAAATAAATCGGTTGGTGAAAAAAACAAAATCCGCTCGGATAACCAGTTTGGAGAAAATCCTATGCGGTTTGAAAAATGTCCGATTATAAAAAAAAAAAAAACCGGTTTCGGATAGTTTTTGTACAAAATCGGATAAACAAATTTTTTTATGCACCCGTAGTTGTGGTCATAAGTTTTATTTAATAAAACATGATGTGTTGTAGTATATAAGTTTTATTTAATAAAACATAGGTTTTTTTAACTAGTTTGAAAAAAATCCAGATCCGGTTCGGATCCAAAGCGGATAAAAATCTGAAAATAAATCGGTTGGTGAAAAAAACAAAATCCGCTCGGATAACCAGTTTGGAGAAAATCCTATGCGGTTTGAAAAATGTCCGATTATAAAAAAAAAACCGGTTTCGGATAGTTTTTGTACAAAATCGGATAAACAAATTTTTTATGCACCCGTAGTTGTGGTCATAAGTTTTATTTAATAAAACATGATGTGTTGTAGTATATATGTTGTAACGACTTGACCTAATAGTTTTGAAGGTAAACGGGGTATAATATTGGTTGAAACAATAATGAACTATTAAGTAATGATATAAAGTTGATATGTAAATAATGTATTAATGAGATAAAAATAATAATTTAGTTGCTATAATGCAAAATAACGTAATTATGATATTATGTGATATATCTATGTGGTTTATTAAAAACTGTAGATTTCATCTTTATGGTTTTGAAATTTCAATTAATGCTTTTATAGTTTCGGATTTATTTCTATTTTTGTCTATAAAGATAATAATTATTTAAGTATGAGAAACAAAAATAAAAACGAATTTTAAACCATAAAAACGAAAAATCAATCAGGTTTAAACTATAAGAATAAAATTTGTGATAAATTATAAATCATAACATAAGAATAAATTTCATAATTTCAAAATTACAAGGATGAAAACCAATATCTTCAAAAAAATACAAGGACCAAAACCATAACTTCTAAGTATATTTTTGTATTGGTCAAAATTTTGACTTTTTGATGTGAAGCTTTGACTTTTGGCAATTTGAATTTTTGAAGGTGTCTTCGTCAAATTGAACTTTGATTCTTCATTTCTTCCTTCAAAACATTAAAACATGCATTATAAAATAAAATACATCAATAGGGATGTCAAATGTTTAAAACGAAAACATTTGTAAAATATCAATTGCAAAATTCAAGTGGTTTGACAAAAAAAAAAAGAACAAAACAAAACAAAACACAAAACACTTCGATATACCATTGTGAGTTTGAAGACATTACATTGTTTGGTATCAGAGTTATATAAATATTTTTAAACATTTAAATTCATATAATTCAAGCAAACAGATCAAATTTATAATGAAACATAAAAAACGTATATCAATCGGTCTTTGTGGTCCTAGTCTGTGAGTCTAGATTCAGTTCATCTTTCACTAATCAATTATATAATCATGAATCATCTTCTTCATCCATTCTTGATCAATGGCGAACAAAATATCTCTCTCTAAACTTCTCTCTTTGAGTATTGCAATAAGCATCAATCCTTACTACAATCTAACTCTCATACATTTATTTATAGCCCTAAGGGTATTTACACATCAACCTTCCATCTATTACTATGTTTACAAGATAACTCCCAAACTATTACAATATTACAAATGAAGAATACAAATTAGAATACAACAAAACAGGTTTGAATGTGTAATATAGTGATTGAATGCGAATCACAAAACAGGTCTGACCCAATAGGTTTTTTAAAAGGAAAATTACATAAAATGTTATTATTTTTTATATATAATAGAATAAATTATGGTTTTGGTCCATGTGAATTTAATTAAAAATAAAAATAATAAGATAAAGACAAAAATACTTATCATGTTCCTGACATATGATGGTTCTAACGAACATAAATTAGACGAAGTTAGTTTTTGGGACCAAGAGGTTATAAAATGCAAACTATAAGCAGAAGCGGAGCTAGGATTTTAGTTTCGGAGGGGTTAGAAAATGACAAACGAAGCGAATTTAACTTGTCAATTTAAGATATTGAAGGAAAATGTTAATGTGATATATGTGATTAGTGTTTGTTGTTACAATTCTCATTAGATTCTTAGAGGAACTTTTATGTTCAACAAGTGTATAGATAAGATGACAAATTAAAATAAAACCATGAATATAATAACTTTTGTTTGTGAAATGTTAGAACTTAGGAGGCGTTTGGTTCGCGGAATGGAATTCGATGGAATTGGAATTCATCAAGGAATTTGACTTTGAAGGAATTGGAATTGGAATTTGATGGAATTTGACCATGCATTTTGGTTGTGTTTGGTTGGACGGAATTGGAATTGGAATGAAATTGTAAAAGGTAAGGTGAGCAAAAACCAAACCGAACCGAAACAGAAAAAAACGAGAAACTAAAACCGAAAAAACTGTAAAACCAAAAATGGTTCGGTTTCGGTTTCCATCTCGATCGGGAAAAAAAACCGAACCGAGTCGAAAACCGAAATCGGTTCGATATCGTTTTAGGTTTCCATCTCGACCGGAAAAATCAAACGAGCTGAAACCCGAAATCGGTTCGATTTCGCCATTTCGGTTTTCGTTTACATCTCGACCAGATAAATTCGAACCGAGCTAAAAACAAAAAACGGTTCAATTTCGGTTTTGGTTTCCATCTCGACCGGGAAAAACCAAACCGAACATAATCGGTTTTCCTAAAGACCGAACCAAATCGAACCGCTTTAAATTATATTAATTTTATTATATATATAGTTTGATTATATATATAACTCGTAATCGTGGGCGATTTAGCTGGAGTATCTTTTTTGATTTGTTTTCGTTTGCTTATGAGCTGCAGTGCAGTAGCTTGGGTTGCTGTTCGAAGATCTGTTTGTGTACATGGGTTTTTGCCCTTTTGGTTTGTTATTAAATTCATTTGCTTTTCAAAAAAGTATATAAATTTGATTATTTAATAAATAAAAAAAACCGAAAACCGATATCGAACCGAACCGTAAAAGGATTTGGAATGAGAGAGATATATCATAGATGGAGATTAAAAAGCCATAGATGGAGAAAATGAGAGAGGGGAAAGAAGATTCCAATGAATTCCTTGGGATATCCTTTGGAATGATGAAATCCATGGTTGAAGGAATTTGGAGGATTCCTTAGTTAAGATTCCGTGAACCAAACACGACCATGGAATTTGGTCAATGGAATTGGTCATTCCAATTCCATCGAATTCCATCAAATTCCGCGAACCAAACGCCCCCTTAGAAGTGAGATAGATTTTATTTATTTATAATTTTAATCATAACTTAAAATATGTCATTATCATCAAACTAACTTTTATTTTCACTAATACATAACTATAATATGAATATAAATATGAATCTTGTATCAATGTATCATAATACATGAGAGAAAAATAAATTTCATAGTTAGTTGATGGAAAATGACATCATGAAAATTTATAATCCAATTTTTTTTTTATAAAATTCTGAAATTATATAATTTGAACTTTGTATATTGATATTAAAATATAATTTGTTTATTTTAACTTTTTATGGAATAAATTTTTAAACACATTTGTAGATAAATATAATAATAATGTTATTTATGATAAAAATATAAATATTAAAACTTTTATTTAAATAAAAATTGACCATAAAAATATAAATATTAAAACGTTTTTATAAATACAATAAAAATATATATGTGACAGAAATTAAAAAAGAAATTGATAACAAAATATGAAAATAAAGAAATTTTAAATAACAAGATTATCAATTAAAAAAAAGGAAAAAAAAGGGATTATCAATTTAAAAAAAAAAGGAAAAAGAAACAAGATTATGAATTAAATAGAGAAAAAAAACCACTGAAAAAGGATGCTGAAGGATTCGATCTTTGTGGGGGGTTCAAGTTTAAGGTCAGTAATAGGTAGGGTAAGAGTTGAATTAATGTATAAGGGATCTGGGTTTTATCCGTCCACTCCTGCCAACCATGTAAAGTATGAATTAATGTATAAGGGATCTGGGTTTAAAAAACAGGTATGAGATCTAGTAACACAGTCGCTGTATTTGCTCGATTTTGGTGGGTTTAACCAAAGGTGGAAGGCCGAAGGAAGGTGAAAGGGTGACAACGAGATGGTGAAATGGTGGTGGGAGGTGGAGATCGGAGATGGTGACGGCTGAAGATGGTGGTGACAAGTAGAGGCCAGAGGTCGTGGATCGAGGTCGGAGGAGTAAGCCGGAGACGGTCTTGGTGAAGGGCCTGTCGGAGTTCGTTATCGGAAATGATGAAGAAAAGCGTGCCGTGCATTTTTGGTCCATGTGCATTATTAATTTATTATTAGATAATATAATTTACAATTTCTATTTTCAATAAAAATAGGAATATATGAAATGACCATATTGCCTTCCTTTTTAACCTATTTAGCAGAATCAACTAACAATGTTAAGATAGAGGGACCAACAGTGTAAGCATTTGTAAACCACAAGGACCAAATCCATAATTACTTTGAAAGAGGGATCAACGGTGCAATTTTATGTAAACCACAGGGACCAATCATGTAATTTACTCTTTTAAATAACAAGATTATCAATTAAAAAAAGGAAAAAAAAAGAAATAAGATTATCAATTTAAAAAAAAAAGAAAAAGAAACAAGATTATGAATTAAATAGAGGAAAAAAAAACCACTAAAAAAGGATGCTGAAGGATTCGATCTTTGTGGGGGGTTCAAGTTCAAGTTCAAGGTCAGTAATAGGTAGGGTAAGAGTTATTTCGTTATCTAATCCATTTAAAATAATGGGTAATAAAATGGGTAATTATTCATCTCAAAAAATTCTTATCCATATCCTATCCTACCCATTACAAATAACGGGTAATGGATAAATGGTAAAACAAAAGTTTTATTTTGATCAACAAATAATATCGTTAAACCTCAAACATATAAGTAAAATATAAGTTCATAAATAGTTATTATATATCTAATTTGTTCTAATAAACATTTAAATATTACCACAAACATAATTATATTATGATACTCTAAAAGTAATATAAAAATTATGAGACAATATTTTTCATGTATTTATTCTTTTACCTTTAAACCATTTTACTTGATAAAAAACAAACTAAAGTACAAACTAATATACTACAACATTATAAAAATATTGATAATAAAATTAAAATAACTATTTGTATATTTCTTTTGAAAGGCAAAAGGACCGTAAGACAAAGGGTTTCGGCAAGGCCATCACCCCCGACAAACGACTGCAAACTCTTTGTATCTTTAACTTTATATAATTATACACACACACACACACACACTTATATATATATGTAATATCATAACGCGTAATGGGTAATGGATAACGAAAAAAATCATTTATCCATATCATACCCACTAAAATTTCGGGTAAACGGGTAATGGGTAAGTGGATAAATGGATAATTTTTTCTTTATCCATACCCTTATCCAACGAGTCGAAACATAACAGGTAACGGGTGTACCACTGTACCCTTACCCATTGTCAGCCCTTGGTTCAACATCAACAGTATGTTGATGCTGACCGAAATCTGACTGGGTCTGATATTTGACTGAAATCTGACTGAGCCAGTACCAAAATGTTGTTTACCTAGGTCACATGTTTATTCCATGTTTGCCCCTTCTTTTTTCCTTTTCTTTCTTTTAATACCTACAAAAAAGGTTAAAATAGCTTTTTTGTTTGTTGGTAAGCATTTACCAAAAACATTTGGTAAACACTCTTACCCAAACAAGACTTACCCGAGTCAACGCTCTTTCCCGAATAAGCACTAACCCAGTTAGTAGAGCAAGTAAACGACCTATTTGTCTACGCATACCAACAAACACTCAAGTCTCTCTCTCTCTCTCTCTCTCTCTCTCTCTCTCTCTCTCTCCTCTCTCCTCTCTCCCTCCCTCCCTCCCTCCCTCCCTCTCTCTGGGTTGTACACTATCATACTATCATATTGATAATAAATCCTTGTGTTATTATTTTATGATCTTATCATTTTTCATTGAGTCTAACATATCGTTATCATCTATATTCTAGCTAGGGTTGTGTCTATGTTTGAATAATACAACATCTACATTATTATTATCCGTATTTATTATCAAATTTATTATATATGTCTTTAAAATTTTATTTTAAAAAGACCTTAAAAATCGGTAGATAGCTTTACTTTCATGTCACACGCTACAAAGATAAAGTATAACAAAATAATATTAAGAAAGCTAAATCATACTCTTGACTGGAATAGTAAACACGAGCCGTGTTTGAGTCGTGGATTTTAACATATATAATATTTAGAGTAAATTACAATTTTGGTCCTTATGGTTTACACTAAGTATTAAGTTTGGTCACTCATATAAACTAATTACACTTTTGGTCACTATGATTTACGTTTTATTTCAGTTTTGATCCTTTCAACTAACTATGATTAAAAGAGTAGTTAATGTCTTTTGTCTCTCTCTCTCTCTCTTTTTTTTTTGGTCTTACTAGATCATATATTAAAGAGTTAATTACATTTTTGGTCCCTGTGGTTTGGTGATTTTAACACTCTGAGTCCATTTTCAAAATAATTATGGATTTGGCACCTGTGGTATGCATTTTCTAACACTCTGTGTCCATAGTTCTAACTCCGTTAAAAACTTCTGTTAACTAAATAAATTACAAGGGTATTTTAGTCTTTTTCTAGTACAAGGACCAAAACTATAATTTACTCTATTTATATTAATAAATCTATATTTTTTTATTAAAATTTCAGGGACCAATAATGTAATTTACCCTATTTATATGAATCAGTTAGCTTCATCTTCTTTAACCCACCAAAAACCCTATTCCACCAACACCCTCTACCGCCGCCGACCATCCACCCTCCATCGTCGCTCACCATCACCACCCCTCCACCGCCGCCCACCATCACCACCCTTTACCGCCACCCACCATCACCACCCCTCCTCCGCCACCCACCTCTTCCACGGCCACTACACCATCAGCCCCCGGCCACCGACATCGCCACTGCCCTCGCCACCATCGGCCGCCTACGTCGCCACGACTTGCATCCACCACCCACCACCACTACCCACCTTCATCTTCTTTAAATACTTCATCTTCTCCTTCTGCCACCACCGTCCTCCGCCACCACCGCCTCGATGCCTTTCGAGGTCGTCATCATCTCCTTTCCAAATCGGAGACCATCGACAGGATCTCTAATAGATCTGAGGTCGTCGCTGCTATACTCCACCATCTTAGTCGGACCTGCATCACAGCTCCAAGCAGATGCAGATCTGAAAACTCGACAGGTTTTTTTTTGCAGATCCAAGTAGATGGAGATAAAGGGTGATGATGGACTTGGCAGACATAAACAAGGTGAAGAAGAAGGGGTTCTCAATCTCCCAATTTGATTTTGATTTCTCCTTTGTCATCTATTTTCTGGATGAATTTGGAATTTATGTGTTTATTTGTGATATTTACTTTTAGATTTATGGTTTTTTTTTTGGATTTTGGTTTTGGATTTTGGATTCTTGATTCATATGAAAAAGAGTTAATTACATTTTTGGGTGGGTGGTGGTGGGTTATGGTGGTGGTTTGTGGTGGTGGTGGGTGGTGGTGGTGTTGTGTTAAAGAAAATGAAGTATTTAATATACACAGTGTAAATTACACTTTTGGTCCAAGTGATTTTAATTGAAAATAGAAACATAAATGAAATGACTAAAATACCCCTATAATTATCCTATTTAACAGAATTAGTTAACAGAGTTAGAAGTCATGGACCCAAAGTGTTATAAAGTGTAAACGTCATGGACCCAGAGTGTTAGAAAATGCATACCACAGGTGCCAAATCCATAATTATTTTCAAAATGGATCCAGAGTGTTAAAATCACCAAACCACAGGGACCAAAAATGTAATTAACTCTATATTAAATTATAATTTGAGTCCTTATGATTTCTCTTTTCATTTTTGTCTTTCTTAAAAATTTATTATTCATTTAATACCCCTAATAGGTAATGAATGATATTTTTAATTAAAAATCATTTTCTATCTTAATGGTTTGTAAAATGTATCAATTTTTTTTAATAATGTTACAAGAAAATAGAAATTTATCTATTATTAATTAAAAAAAATGCATCCTTTCAGATAAAAAATTTCATTATTTTAGCTATTTTAAATTACTAGTTCGATCTTCTAGCCATTTTTTTTTATATTTTTACAAAATAGACATCAAGTTCGTCAAAAGCAGCTCCTCCATTGACAGACCTAACTACAAGACACTTGAAGAGTTCGCCCTTAGAGTTTCGATATTTACAATTTATACCTAGGTCCAGCAGTGGAGCAGGTGCCTTTGGTGGATCTGATGGCTATTGTATATTTTATAAGAAAATAGCTAGGATTTAAAATGCCTAAAATAACGGATTTTCATTTTCAGATCTTCATTTAATTGTTATTTCTTTTTCATTCCATAAAGTTAAATTAATAATTTTTTTAAAATCTAATAATTATATTATAAAGTTTTTCAAAAAACATTTAATTAAATTAAAATCTAAAAATGAGATTTTTTATTTATAAACGGCTTAATTTCATTTAAAGAAATTATGGCTAAAAAGTTTTTAAGTTGAGTTTAAAATATATATCTTTTTTACTTATTTCATTAAAAATATCATTAATTGATTAATTAATTAATCTAATATGGGGTATAAAATGAAAAATAAAGTTGTAGGAAAGACAAAAATAAAAAGAGACAAACCACAATGACTCAATTTGTAATTTACTATATGATTTAATAAGACAAAAAAGAATAAAAGACAAAAACTATTAACTACTCCTTTAACCATAGTTAGTCAAAAGAACCAAAACTGAAATAAAACGCAAACTATAGTAACTAAAATTATATTTAGTTTATAAGAAGAACTAAACTTGATAGTGAGAGCAAACTATAAGGACCAAAATTGTAATTTACTCAAATAATTTATATACGAAAATAGATCCACATGTTTCTCACTTTTGTAAATCTTCAACCCTTGACCTTAAGGAAATTGGAATATACCGATAAACCTTTGATAATCCTTTGATACTCAAATAATTAAAAAATATGTCCCTTTTATTATCCTAATTTTTAAATCTACTATTATATATCACAAAAAAATGGGTCGGTATTTTCATATGGGATCTGGGCGTACATCCTCCTCCAGATACGACCCTGAACATGATCAATGGCTGCTTCAAACATATGTATATATATATATATATATATATATATATATATATTATATAGGGATGATATGTTTCGTAAGTGATAGATATAGTTAAATAAAAATCCTTATTAAACATATATTTATGTATATTGGTTTGGTTAACTCCTAACTCGTGATATAGCTTAACACCAATTAGGGATGGGAATGGGACGGGCCGGTTTTGGGCGGGTACCCCATTACGTGCCCCCGCCCCCGGTTTCATATCAGGAGATCCGACCCGGACCCCGCTCCCCGGCGGGCACGGGGATTGACCACCCGGCCCTGGTCAAATTTTGGTCAAACCCCGGTCAAGACCCGGGCAAAACCCGAAACCCGGTTACCCGACCAGGTATGATATATATTTCCTTAAAAAAAACCTATTAAACAACACAAAAAACTAATACATTATTTCGAAACTTAGATAAAGTTTAAAACTTCAAATTCGAAAGATTAAAAAAAGTTACAACTAGAAACATATATAAATATATTTACATAATATAACAACTACAAACCTACAAAAATATATTTCAGCATTTACATATACATGAATAGAGTCTCCTTATTTTGCAAACCGTGTAATTTGTGCAAACTTTGGAAAGTAATATAAACCATTGATTAGATAGATTAATGGACAAGATTAATTGTTGATAATTAGGGGGTTACAACTAACCATTTGAAATTCAAATTCAAATTAATACCCTTACAAAAATAAACTAAACTTATTGCCAAAATAGATTCTGATTGGTGGAATCTTGGTTTGCAAAGTTTGCACAAATTACACAATTTACAAAATAAGAGGACTCTGAATATAACAACTATAAACCTACATAAAATATATCCATACACACATATATACACATACATGTATAACCACTCGAAACATATATAAATATATTTACACATGTGTATATACATATTCACTTAATTAAATACATACATACTTTAAATCATAATTAAATATTAGTCAAAATTTTAGTAGCAGTAGATACTAAAATATATTGCCTAAATATAATATTATCGGGTACCGGGTACCCGTAAAACCGGGGACTATGCCTCCCGGCCCCGGCCTCGCAATTCTCAAACCGGGTATCCCGGAGCCGGTCCCCGGCCCCGATTTTGCGGATTTCGCCCCGCCCCGTCCGGGTCGGGGAAGCCGGGTTCCCCGTTGGGTCGGGTGAAATTACCATCCCTGACACCAACCCATAATTTCTTATAGTCACTTTTCATATATGTGTTGGGTTCTAGTGAGAAGTGGAGTTATCATGAAATGAATAAAAAGGAATCTCCATCATTGGATGCACATGGTATTTACCGGATCAATTTCCTATCAAGTGCAATTCATAAGATAAGTTTGAGATTAAAAGTGATCCAATGATTCATATGCCGCCTCCTTTCTCTTCTCACTTTAATTATTTTTCTCATGCGTTAGATATTACATATATATATATAGTTACTGTTATTCAGATTGAATAATATTAAATAATACATAATGTTGTATTATTCACTTTAAATAATACATGATTAATTTAGAGTGAATATGCCACGTGGCGTGTTCTCAACTGTCCTAATGTTCACAATCAAATTCGAGTTTCCACTTGAACCTGACCCTACACACACAATGAGATTCAAGGGAAAACCTCAAAAAAGTAAAACCAAGGAACACCCTCGTAAACATCCATCTGGACTGTATGCACTTGTATATAGCAGTAATTAAATTAAGTTGTTTTTAAACTTTTACACACACGTACATTATATGTACCTATACATAAGCACGTGTACATATTACAAATTACATCTATACACAAAATTAGATAGAGGGCGAAGAAGGTGTTTCTTGGTTTTCTTTCTTTTTAAAATATTCCGTTTAACCTCTATATATTGTCAATAACATCGACTTTCTTGGATTTACCCTACTCTATAACCATCATCAAATCATTGCCATTACTTCATTTACTATACATCAATAATGGAGCCATTTTCCATCTTCCTCCTTTGCTTCACTCTCTTTTCCCATACATCATTCACTATCATGGCAGCAGACACCATATTCATGAATCAAACCATTAGAGATGGTGAAACCATTGTTTCAGCTCAACAATCCTTCGAACTCGGGTTTTTCAGCCGTCCAAACACCTCCGAAAATCGATATCTAGGCATTTGGTACAAACGCCTAGCCACGGACACCGTTGCCTGGGTCGCCAATCGAGAAACCCCGATCAAAAACAAAACCGGTGAGCTAACTCTCCGTTCCGACGGGGTCTTGGAGCTCCGCGACTCCACCACCGACACGATCATTTGGTCGACAAACACAAAGGGAAACACTCGAAACCCTGTGGCCGACTATTAGATTCCGGGAATCTGATGGTCATCGACATTAAGGAGGACGACGGTAATAATTACATCTGGCAAAGCTTTGATCATCCCACAGATACTATCCTATCCGGAATGAAGTTCGGATGGAATTTCGAAAGGGGTATCGCGACAAACTTGACATCGTGGAAGAGCGACGATAATCCTTCGAAAGGTCCTTTCGTCGCTTATTTCAATCTCGACGGACTCCCACAATTGTATCAAAACAATGGAGATGTAATCCAATACAGACTTGGATCATGGAATGGTCGTGAGTATACTGGCAGACCAGGGCCGGTGCCCTCTTCAATTTACAGACTCGAATATGTTTCAAATGAAAGAGAGATTTACATCAAATTCGAACCTACGAACGGCTCGGTTCTTAGTAGGTTGACCGTTACACCCTCAGGGATTACGGGTCGGTTCACTTGGGTCAACCGGACGCAAGGATGGTTTCTTTTTGGGGCATTAAACGCGGATACCTGTGAACGATACGGGTTGTGTGGCGTTTACGGAGTTTGTGACATCACACAGTCGACACCTTGTGTATGTCTGGACGGGTTCGTGCCTAAAAGTCATGCTCAATGGGATATTTCCGATTGGACGGGAGGTTGTCAACGGGAAGTGGCGTTGGATTGCGGTGTTAAGGAAGGGTTTCGAAGGTATCGGTTCATGAAATTACCGGACACCAATCGGTCATGGTACGATGCTAACATGACCATCGAGAAATGCAACACGAAGTGTAAGAACGAGTGTAATTGCACGGCTTACGCGACTTTGAACGTCGAAGATGGTACCGGATGTTTGTTATGGTACACAGAATTGTTCGACATGAGAACGATTCCGAGAGATGGACAAGATATATATATACGAATGGCTGCTTCAGAGTTAGGTATAATGTTGAACCTTCTTATTCTAAGGTTGCCTTCGAAGCAAGAGAATTGTCAAATTATATCTGATTCTACGTGACTTAATTAGTCGTATGTGCTATGTCGCTAGCATGCTTTTGACAGTTGGTAAAAGCAGTCGGAAATTACGGACCGTTGAAAACAGTCAGTAAATACTAACTGTTTTCTGACGGTTTACTGATTGTTCCTTTTTAACTTATTTTATTTTTTATTTATGTTTTAATTAGTCATCGAAAAACCATCACAAGTTTTTACCAACCAGTTTTCAATCGACGCTTGTTTGCGTCGGTAAATCCTGTTCCGATGGTAATACCCATATTTTTTAGTAGTCTTATGACCAGTCTTCTATAGGGTTGTGGCCCACCGAGAAGACTTAGGGGGAGGTAGTAAAAATCTCATCTTTCTTAGTTCGAATCACCAAAGCCCTTGACTCCGGACCATTATTGATTGCCCTACTACAAAAAATTAAGTTTGTAGAACGCCTAAAAAAATGTCCTAATAGAGTGTTTTATAAGACGCTAGTTTATAAGACCAAACACAAAATCATCCTATCTAAAATTGTTACAATAAGTTAATAGAACGTATTTGGATGTCGTAACAAGCTTTTTAGGACATTTCCAACATAACGTGTTGTATTAGCTAATTTTATATATAAACCCATATTTTTAGAGGACACTTGTGTTTATAGGACATTTTTCCAAATATTGCCCTATAAAATAGCTAATAGGATGTTTTTTTAAATGTTCTAATTTTTTACTGCGATGCTCAAAAGCGTTCTAAAACTTTTTGTAACACTTTTAGATAAGACGTTTTTGTTTTGTCCTATAAGACAATCTATTATGACGTTTTTCTTTTTGTATTTTAGATGTCCTATAAACTCGATTTTGTTGTAGTGCCTAAAGATTAGTCTATGTGTGTAAGCTAACCCAAAAACCCATGGTCACCAAGAAAAATAATAATAGTAGCTCAATTGGATAGGTAACATCCCTGGGGGGTATGGGGTGAAAGCCACACTACCAAGGTTCGATTCCCACGGATGACATTTCTGAGATATCCAGACTTTGGATCTGGTCCTTTGGGTCGGGTTCGGGGCCGGTATGGGAGAATCCAGTCTATGAGATCCACTTCCCTGTTGGTCGGGTTCAACCATAGGTTGGGCCTGCTCGCAGCGGATTAGTGGGATTGCCCAGTTGGAGGCCCGATACCGCTGGAGCATGTGTGTGTTAACTTGCCGTTCAAAAAAAATGTAGTTGTGGAACTTGGATTTTTCTAATTGCCTTATTCTTTAATTACAGAGAAAGATGAAAGGGCTTCGAGAAACCAGAGAAAGTTGATCATCATCATCATCCCTGTCATTTTAGGTTTACTTTTATTAATTGGCATGTGCTATTTATTCATCAGAAAGAAGAAACTGCATCAACAAGGTAATGTTCTTCATTTATATATATATATATATATATGATGTTTTTCGTAAATGTTGAACCCCTTTTTGTACGTCTGAGAGGGTATATAGTTTACTACATATATACATGTTTGAGAATCATTGTGTAACCACCGTAGGACTTCAACACTTTCCCTTAAACGAGGTTAGACGATGCCCCCTGTAATGGAGGCATACAAAAGAATTTGTCGAGTCTCTAAATGTGGTAGATTCCAAATCTGATACATAGATGCTAAGAGAAAGGTTCAAATGAGAACGATAACTTTTTAAGAAAACGCGAGAACGATTCTCGACCACTCATCCGGTCAATAAAGACGGCTTTGACCGGGTCACTTTCCTTTAATCATCTCCACCCTTCATGAATTGCGACAATCCTTCGTGATCGCATCCACCGTAACCGGAAATATGTGGCTGAGAATCGTCATCGCGTTTTCTTAAATTGACATCGTTCTTGTATGAACCCACCTCTAGATGCTGATACCATGGTAAAAAATTATATTTTTAGCTACATTATTATTAACACTAAAAGACATTACTTACGTTATTTTTAAACTAAACATGTAAATAAAAAAAAGTACGAAATTTTGAAGCTGGCTACTGTTTCTAGAGGCCCACGTTCAAGGCTAACAAATTAAGGATGGTCATATAAACGTGACTTTTTTTACTATTTTATTTTTTGGTTTCGCTTTTATGTTTAATTTATGAAGTTCTTTTTTTCAGGCCCATTTTGTTCTGGAATTCTTATTTACCTTTTATTTGTATAATTTGGACGGTCAGATCGGAAATTCAAGAACTTCCATTTTATTCCCAAAATTTGAATTCAGGGTGAACTCGGGTTTGAAACTTAAGGTTTAGTATTCGTTGAATCAACAAACTTTAGAGGAGAATTTTCTTGAATATTCGTAGAATCAACGTGTTTTAAAATTGTATTGATTTCTCGTTCTCGATTTTCCAATAAAACTTTGCAATCATACTACATCAGACATTGACGGATAACTAGTTATCTCTAAAAAACTTTGATGGTATGCTATCTAGCCAACATGAGATCCCACCAATAAAACTTCTTCATTGCTCTTGTTTTTGTAGAAAGGGATGATCCAATTGCTCATAGTGATGTTGTAGACCTACCATTGTTTAGTTTGTCAACCTTGGTTGTGGCAACTAACAACTTCTCAATTAGTAACAAACTTGGCCAAGGTGGTTTTGGTCCGGTTTACAAGGTACATTTAAATCTCGAAACAAGATTTTGTGTTTGTTCATATTGGTTTAGAATTTGAATGTAAAAAAACATATTTCTAAAGGGAATTCTCAAGGACGGACTAGAGGTTGCAGTGAAGCGGCTCTCTGAGAGTTCCTCGCAAGGGGTTGAAGAGTTTAAGAACGAAGTTATCTTCATATCCAGGCTTCAACATCGAAATCTAGTCAAGATTCTTGGATATTGTTTTGAAGGGCAAGAAAAGATATTGGTCTACGAGTATATGCCTAACAAAGGCCTCGACTTATTTATATTTCGTAAGTTCAATGTCCGACAATGTACAAACCAAAATTCATCATCAGAGACTCAGAGCTCTATTGATGAATCGATTATTTTTGCAGATGAAACAAAACGTAAAACACTCAACTGGATACAACGACTCCATATCATCAATGGGATCGCTCGGGGTCTACTTTATCTTCATCAAGATTCTCGACTCCGAATCATCCATAGAGATCTCAAAGCTGCCAACATTTTGCTTGATCATGATATGAACCCCAAGATATCAGATTTTGGCCTTGCAAGAAGTTTCGGTGGAAATGAGACCACAACAAACACTAAAAGAGTGGTTGGAACATAGTAAGAATTCAACATAAAAGCAAATATTTGCCTAGTAATTCCAACTTACTCAATTTTGTTTTATAATAGATAACACATACAACCGTATGTCCATGTTTTTATCTCATATAACAAAACTAACATGGTAAAAAAGTCTAGCTTGTTAACACAACCAACACTTTGATGCAGTGGATATATGTCCCCAGAGTATGCAGGGAATGGGATTTTTTCTGTAAAATCAGATGTATTTAGCTTCGGTGTTTTGTTGCTAGAGATTGTAAGTGGGATCGAAAACAGACACGATCTTCTTGGACATGTAAGATGAGTCAATAATTCAAAGTGTTCACTAAGTCGCGTTTTAGTTGTGACACATCTTTACTAATCCTTATTTAGGCATGGAGACTCTATAAAGAAGAAAAGGCTTTGGAATTGGTTGATTCATTTTTGATCGAGTCTGACAATACCTTCAAAATGTTGCGGTTGATCCAAGTGGGCTTACTATGCGTTCAAAACAACCAAGAAGATAGACCACACATGTCTATGGTGGTTATGATGTTGGGTGGTGAGGGTCAATTATTGGAACCGAAGTATCCTGGTTTCTACGTAGAAGTTGATTATAAGAGTACTTCGAACGACATCATAACTCAAAACTCCTATAACGACGTTACAGTCACACGTTTGATAGCCAGATAAGTAATTTCTTTCAACATTTGCCAAATTCCTTTCAACAAATGGCTAAATACCAAATGGAAATATAGAAATATAAATAGTTAGATTGATTTTTTTTAGTTTCTTAATTAATAAGAAAAAATCGCACAACTGTAGCTATCTATTCAACTATCCCTACCCTATCAATGCCCCAATAGTATATGGGTTATAAGTAGATTCCAATTTTCTTAAAGGTCAAGGATTGAACATTCACAAATATGAGAATTGAAAAATAAGTTGGTGAATTTTGCGGTACCTAAATATATTATATACTTTAAGAACCACAACTCATGCATTTTTGCATTGGGCTCTTTCTTAAGGTTTTTGGTTAACAATTCTTAATAGCTAAAGTATGTTTTTTTGGATCTCAGATAATTCATGTATGTCAATATTATTTCAATGTACTTTTAGTGTTATAAAGTTATAAATATTTCTCAGATTGTAATAATGTATAGTAGTTCATAATAAATGAGATTTATTTCTAGTTCAATTCTATCATTCAACATATATTGGAAATCTTCAATTTTTCCTGCTCTGATTAGTCTTGCAGGTCTCTATTGTAGCTTTAATTTTTCAAGATCTAGTATGCTTTAGTTTGGATCTTGTGTTACATTATGGTTGTCTTCAAGAAAAATGCTATGATTGTTAGGCCATCCACTGTCGACCCACTGCAACCAATGGTTTCAGCTGCCACATCAGTGCCACATCAGCTTTCCACAAAACTACCCAAAACTACCCGTTTCATCCACTGTCGACCCACTGCAACCCACTTCATCAAAATTCATTTTAATTTAAAACAATTCTAATATTATATAAAAATTAAAAACATTATAAAATTTTAATAAAAATAATTCTAATATTATAAATAAAAATAAAAAATTACATTATAAAAATTAAAAAATTAATTTTGGGATGCCCAATAGTGTTCCGTTAAATCGGCTCGAAGTTGGAGGTGTTTATCACTATTTTTGACTTCGTTGACGTTTTGCGCTCGTTCTTCTTCGGATATATCTACTTCGATATCATCAGTTGTAACCCAACTTTCATCAAAAGGATAATTTGCAAAGCCTTCGTCTTCACGAATCATGTTGTGTAAAATTATGCACGTGTACATTGTATACCTTAATTTTTTCTTTGTCCACGCCCGTGCCGGATACTTAACAATGTGCCATTTTGATTTAAGTATCGCGAATGCACGTTCGATATCCTTCCTAGCCGATTCTTGACGCTCCGTAAACGCTATCCGTTCGGGTTCCGTTGGATATCTATACGCTTTGACAAAAGTCGTCCACTTTGGATAAATCCCGTCCGCGAGATAGTATCCATGTTTGTATTGTCTGCCATTCACTGAAAACGAGCTATCGGGTGCTTTGCCTTCGAACAAATCGTTGAATACCGGTGATTGGTTTACAACGACTATGTCGTTTACAGCACCCGGGGTTCCGTAATATGCGTGCCAAATCCAACCATAGTACGATGCTACCGCCTCTAAAACAGTTGTCGGTCCTTGATGATCACCTCTATGGTATTGACCCCTCCATGCTACGGGACAATTTTTCCAATCCCAATGCATACAATCTATGCTACCAAGCATGCCGGGGAGGCCGTGTTGTTGCTCATGCAATGCGAACAACAACTGAACATCATTTGCGGTAGGCTTCCGTAAATATCTTCGCATATAAAGATGTATAATACCTTCACAAAAATTAGTAAAACATTCCCTTGATGTCGTTTCGGACATTTGCAAGTACTCGTCCGTGGCATCAGCAGCAGTACCGTACGCCAATTGTCGGATAGCAGACGTACATTTTTGAAGCGGAGAGAACCCCTTAACTCCTCTTGCATCATGAGTCACCTAAAAAATTCGTACTCCCTCTCAAGATCCTCAACTATTTTAAGGAATAGTCGTCGTTTCATATGAAACCGCCGTTCGAAATCGTTATCTTCATACACCGGATTATCTGAAAAATAGTCGTTAACAAGTTTCTCGTGTGCCACTATACGATTTCGACTTTTTGGCGTCCTCCTCGTTTGTCGACTTGAAGTTGCTTTGTCACCGACAAGTAGTTTGACCGCTTCGTTCACGGCGGCTATGGCCGCCAAGTGGTTGAGCTCCAACATATCGTTAGCGTCGTCATCGTAATCCGGGTGGTAAATTGATGAAGATGATGCCGATGATGATCGTGATGATGATGATGAAGACATTTTTTGAAGAGAAAATTGGAAGAGATGAAGGTTGTGTTTGAAAAATTGAAAGTTGTGTTTGAAAAATGGGGTTGGAAGATGATATATATATATATAGTAAATTAAATTGAAAAAAAAAGAAAAAAAAATTTGAAAATAGCCGTTGGAGTGGGGGGGGGGGGGTGGGGGGTGGGTGGGTAACGGTCACATTTGTCTCGGTTTGGTGAAACCGATTGAATGAACCCGATGGGGGGGGGGGCGGCGGTGTTTCGGTATTTAGCCGACGGCTTCAACCAACCCGAACCCCTACCCGATGGTTTAACCGTCCCACAGTGGATGGCCTTAAAAGGGCAATAGATAAAAGCTACTACCTTCATAGATCTCATTAATTTCTAATTTACTACATAAATTCAGTTTATATGACAACAGAAAAATAAAGCGTCATATTTTTTGACGATGTAATAAGTTTGTATAATGTTTTTGGGCATCGTTTAATAAAATTTTTAGGACATTTTGGTAAAAAAAAAAAAGATATCGTATTAATTATTTTATAGGACACAATTTGAAAAAGTAACATACTATACGAAAACAAATGTCCTAAAAAGATGGACTTGTAAGATATTTTCTTAAAAATGTCTTATAAAATAGCTAATATATATGACATTTTGTATTAAAAGCATCCTTTAAACTTGTTAAAACGCCTAAAAACATCAGATAATCTTATTGTGTCGCAATAACAGAACTCGAACAAAGTCTCGTAACAACTAAAATCGGTTTTCGTTCTTCATTAATTGTGTCGCAATTTTTTTAGCTACAAACAAACAACCCCTTCTTTTCGCATAAACAATTGATTTTGGTCTACATGATTCAATCAATGGCAAGATTCTTTAGTTAAAATAAGTTACCTCAAATAAAAAGAAGCAAAACTAGAGAAGTAGCATAAATGATGAAATAATGCCAACCCCAAATTAAGTTACATGTCAGGACAGAGAGAAGCAAGGGAAATACCAATCTTCAACCATAGAAACAGAAAATCTAACAGAAAATCTAACAGAAAATCAACAAATAGTTAGATTAATTCAACCACATTTTTAAAGGACCGTAGTATTTTAGATGGACCGTTGATGGTAAGCGAAATCCTTTCATGGGCAAAAAAGTGTAGAAAAAAATTGCTCGTGTTTAAAGTGGACTTCGCGAAAGCATTTGATTGCTTAAATTGGCTTTTTCTAGATGACGTTCTTATGCAGATGGGCTTTGGATCGAAGTGGAGAGCATGGGTCAAAGGAATAATTGGCACGACCAAGTGCTCGGTGCTAGTAAACGGTGTCCCGACGAAGGAGTTTCGTATGGAAAAAGGTGTGCGACAAGGCGATCCGCTCGCTCCGTTCCTTTTCATAATTGCGGCAGAAGGACTCAATGTTGCTCTTAAAGAGGCACAACGCAACAACTTATTCAAGGGAGTCCATATTGATAACTTGGAGGATGAGATCTCGCTACTTCAGTTTGCGGATGATGCGATAATCTTGGGAGATTGGGATCATGTTAATGCCAAGAACTTATTAAGGGTTCTTAAATATTTTGAAGTTTGTTCTGGGCTCAGGATCAACTTATCAAAAAGCAGTCTGCTGGGGGTCTCGGTTTCAAATAATGAGATTGGTAGAATGGCGAGATGGATCGGGTGTAAACAGGAGTCTCTTCCTTTTAAGTACTTGGGCCTCCCGGTGGGAGGAGATATGTCCAAAGCCGCTAGCTGGCAGCCGGTTATCGAAAAATTTCAATCTCGTCTTTCTAACTGGAAAGCGAGGCACTTATCGATGGGAGGGCGGTTGTGCTTGTGTAAATCAGTTCTGGGTGGGCTGGGAACTTATTTCTTCTCGCTATTTAGGGCGCCTAACAACGTCCTAAACACCCTAGAAGCTATCCGCAGGAGATTTTTCTGGGGAGAATCTGATCAGTCCAAAAAGATAAACTGGATAGCATGGAACAAAATTTTGCGGGACAAAAAAAGTGGTGGGCTAGGAATTGGAAGCTTGAAAGCTCTCAATCTTGCCATGTTGGGAAGATGGTGGTGGAGGAAGAGGAAAGAGCCGAATGCTACTTGGAATTCCGTGGTTTCTCTTTGTTCCGGCGTTACCGGCGGAAGTAATAAGGGTGTCTGGAAGAGGATTCAAAACATTGACAAAGACCTTGGGGCCTGGGGTATTAATCTGAATAACTTATTTTCCTGTAGCGGACCCAATGATGGCTGGACTTGGCAACTTGAACCCACAGGTATGTATTCGGTTTGCTCCCTCCGTAAGCTTATTGACTGCATCACGCTTCCCCTGACAGATTTTGAGACGGTCTGGTCGAAGTGGGTTACGAGTAAAGCTAATGTCCATCTCTGGCGCACGCTTAGAGACCGCCTGCCGACTTTGGCTAATCTTCAAGATCGTGGAGTCTCGTTTCAGTCTGTTGTTTGCAAAATTTGTTATGCGAAAGACGAAACTTTAGATCACTTATTCAGCGAGTGCTCGACTACTAAAGTTATATCAGCTCATCTCTGTCAATGGGTGGATTGGTGGCCAGCCAAGGAACTCTCGGTAGGTAGGATGTGGGAGCAGATTGATTCTATCAAAAACAACGAGGTACATCGGAACGTTAGAAGGGTGATCGCGACAGCATTCTTTTGGATTCTTTGGAACCAAAGGAATGGCAAGGTGTTTAAAGGAAGCATGGTTAAAGAGAAGGCGACGGTGGAAGAGATTAAGTTCACTGCTTATGATTGGATCAAATGTAGAACTAAGTTTGGTAAACTTCTCTCATGGGAGGATTGGTGTTGTAACCCCGTTAAAGCTGTTGAGTCTTGTATCGCACTAGCCCCTCGCTAGTTTCTAATAAAATTTCTTTCTTGCGGTCCAAAAAAAAATTCAACCACATTTTTCAACTAAAGAAATAAAAAATTTAACCACAACATAGAAACATGAAATCAAACATCGCTACCGAAAATCGACAGGAACGAAAAATTGACACAAACAGAAAAACAAAATCGAACACAAGGATCCAAATCTGGAGTCAACACCATGCAAATCGAACATGAGAATTGTACATTGATCGTGGCTCTTAAGATCCTTGTATAAGAACTTTGTAATCTCCTTGGTAATAATAATATTCTTGCTCGTACTTCTAATTAATGGTTGTACTACATTATCATATTGATAGTGGTATTGATAGTGGAACCATGTTAAATCCTTGTTTTAATATTTTGTGATCTTGTCATTTTTCTTGGATTCCTATTTTTGACCTTAGAATTTTTTGTATCTATGACACACCTCACCTAATATTTTTTTTGAACAACAGCTTAATTAGTTGTTAGTATACACCTTAGTTAGATTAGAAACGTCTCTGCTTAGGTTTGAACCTGAGACTTCTACTCCAAGAGAATGACTCCTCTACCAACCAGGCTAGCCTCAGTTGGCACGCCTCACCTAATAGTAGTACAAAAAAATAATATTAAGAAAGCTAAATCACGACGACACTCATGACTAGAATAGTAAGCAAGAGCCGATTGTAAAAGTGTATGAGTCGTGGTTTTTAAAACATATAATACTTAATTATATATCAAAAAAAGCCACCCACATATTTGTCACTTTTGTAAATCTTCAAACCTTGACCGTAAGAAAATTGGAATATATTGATAGTCCATGTACTAGTGGGGCTATCGATCCTTTGATATCGTAAGCGGATCTGTAATGAGAGAGAGTTGTATGCTTTTTTTAATTAATTAAGAAGCAAAAGAAATCATTTTTATTTTTTTATATATTTTTTTAAAGTAACTTGGCATATATTATAAGAAAACTTACTTATCTAGCTTTCAAACACTATAATAAAATAGAATTTATAAATTGTGTAAGATAAGTAAGTCCGACCTTATACCACACTGAACGTATATTATCATATGTGTTAAGAGTGTTCTTTATGTGATATTCAATTCATCACATGTGATACCAAATTATAGATCTAGACGACCTTTGACACGATCTAAGTCGCAAGGCATGTCGTCTGCGCACCACCAAGTCCTCTCACCTGTCTTAGGACATGTGGTAAGCGTTTTCTTGCATTCTCAAAAAATGGAGGTGTTTTGGTTTATGTGAGTTTGCCAGTGACTTAAGTTTAAGGCAAAGGTTGTGTTTCGCAAACTAGTTGATAAGCTAGTTGTTAACTACTAAGCTATCCAGTAGCTGATAAGCTAGCTTATGAATAAATTATGTTTCGCAAAAACTAGCTTATCATTAGGTAAATGATCAAATCTTGAGATATAATATTAATATTAATAAGGGTATAATTGGAAAAAGCTATAAAAAAACTCTTGAATGCTTCTCCAACTAGTGTTTCGATATGTTAGCTTATAAGCTAGCTTATGGTCCATCCAATCATGTACTAGCTTATAAGCTCGTTGATAAGCCAACTTATTTTTGCCAAACACAGCCAAAGTCATCCGCGTCCACCTTTCGTCGTTAACGTAAAATCACATCCGATTTTGCCCATGATTTGTTGTTTTTTATTGATTTGTTGTTTTTTTTAAATAGTTAGTATTTTTGTTTGAACATTCCTTTATATATACATGTATATATAAATACACTTGTTAATTTTTAGAGTCGTGTTGAGCACGACCCACGACGGTTTGCTAGGTTGTACAAAAAATAAAGATAGAATATTATAATTTGATGAATTATTCAAAGTACGATGTCGTAAGGTTTTTAAATATGCAAGTATACATAAGAGAACACAAGTAGGGGTGGCAATCATGTCGTGTTCGGGTTGGGGCTCAAAAAAACTTAATTCGGATATGACCTTTTTAACTAATCATGTCGAAATCTTCAACTCTATCCCATGACCCGTTAACCCGAACACAACCTGCATAACCCGTTTAACTATACGGGTTGGCGGGTCATAAGAGGGTTGTCGGGGTGAATATAATCAACTTCAAATACAACCAAAATAAGTAAACATAAGTCTGTTGTGAATGCTCTTTTAGGGCCATTTACCAAACACTTATCATGTAAATGTTTACTAGCAAGTGTCATCACTATCATTTACCTTATGGATTTACATTCTCAACCATTAAAATGGAAGTAAGCTAGTGTTTACCGGGTAAGACTCTCAATCACTGTCTTCCCTCTAACTGGTAAAATTCTCGGTCCTTATTATGTACACAAGGTATTGAACCAATAAACGCTTACAAAAATAGATGTTCAGTAAATGATTCCTTACTTCTTTGTCCATTACAACAACCTACATGCCTAGTTTTTTTTTTTTTTACCAATTCAATAACTTTAATGCCTCACATTCAACTTAAGATCGATATTAAACCATTCCTGAACATCATATTAATTAAACACAAAAACTTAAGTGTAACGCTTTAGTCAGATCCTATATCGCCATGGACAGGAGAGATGTTGGTTTCATAAGTAAACCTTAGCCTTATCACACACAATGCATTTTGGGGCCACATGCATGATAGGTTCTTGGAACTCTGCAGTTAAGTGTGCTTGGGTGAGAGCAATATCAAAATATGTGACCTACTGGGAAGTCCTCGCCACGTCACCAGATATATAGTCGTGAGCCAATGGGGCAAAGTGGACAATATTGTGTCGAGGTAGGTTGAGTGTTACATTAAGCTTTACACCCAAAACCATAAATTTATGGACCAATTTCTTATGTGTATATATAGGGTCAGGTTCAAGGGAAAACTTTAAAAAGCAGAAAACTAATGAACACTTTCGTAGCCCTCCATCAGAACCGTATGCACTTGTGCATAGACATAATTTGCAATATGTACAAATACATAATGCACTTCGGTATAAAAACAAAAAAACAACTTAATTTATTGCTATCTACTAGTGCATACGAGTTATATAGAGGGCAATAGAGGGTATTCCTTGGTTCCTTTAAACCTCGTCTCTTTCTCTCTCAGAGCTCTCAATATATATATATATATATAATGGAGGTTCATACAAGAACAACCTCATTTATAGGAACAAAAGAATGCATTTTGAGGCACATGTTATGTGGGACCCATCATTAAATAAATCATATATGATTTACTGGTGGGACCCACCTGAATCATATATGATTTTTTATTGTGTGGGACCCACATCACATGTGATCCAAAATTGTCCCTTTGTTCTTGCAAATTGTATTTGTTCTTGTTTGAACCTTTCTCTCTCTCTCTCTCTCTCTCTCTATATATATATATATATATATATAAAGAGGGAAGTTCATTTAAAAACCAAAACATTAGTAAAAAACCGTAAAAACTCATGGTTTTTTTTGGCTTAAAGTAACGAAAACTTTTCGTAGTGTTGTTTAATATGATGCAAATGTTTCATATAATTCATTTTTTAATTAAATTGTGTCATATTTCGGTGTTTTTTTTATGTAAAATGAAAATGTTCATACACTTTTTTATTCTTATGAAACTGATTCAAGTATATATTATTTTAATCCTATGAAACCTTGTCATTTTTACAAAAAACAATACCAAAAAATAAATTATATAAAACATTTGCATCATATTAAACAATTCTACAAAGAGTTTTTGTTGATTTAAGCTATGAAACTATGAGTTTTTACGGTTTTACTAATGTTTTAATTTTCAGATGAATTTGACTCTATATATATATATATATTTGCTTTTTTAATCAATTATAAAATTGGCACAAGCTAGGGTATTGAATTTTCTGGAAGGATGAAACTCAGAGCAATAATGGAAAGTCTTGATCCTTAATTAATAAAAATTTTAGGTAAACTATATCTATCAGTTATGAAACATATTATCCATATATATAATTTCATATATATGATTATGTCTTGGATTTTTTTCTCAAAATTTTGTCAAATTTTCTTCAAATTTATACTTTTATTTTAATTTCATTTAATAAAAATATTGATTTATTAAAACACTAATTTTATGTGTTTCTCTAAAATATTGATTTACGAAATGAAAATACAACCCGACACAAAGATAAACTGGGTTGGGTTGCGTTTTCTGACCTGTTAACCCGTTTATTTTGCGAATCGTGTTTGGGTTGATATATGGGTTTTTGAGTCATGTCGTCAAGTGTTTCCTTTTTTATATTTTTTATTACGACTTTTGAGTATTAATTTTTCAATTTCAATCTAGCGCCTTATAAATCAGTAAATTGAATTTTATTTTGGAACTATTTGAAGTCTTGAAGTAGGTTGTATTTGACCCAATAACCCGTTTATGACTCGTCAACCTGTTTATAACATGTCAACCCGCTTATGACCCACCAACCCGTATATTAAAATGAGTTATGTAGGTTGTGTTCGGGTTGACGGGTCGTGGATTAGAGTTGAAGATTTTGACATAATTAGTTAAACGGATCGTGTCTGGATTAAGTCTTTCTAACTTGTTAACCCGAACACGACACATTGTCACCCTACTCACGTTCTCTTATGTATATGTGCGTATTTGAAAATCTTACGACATCGTGTGTTTTAAATTATCCATCAAATTGTAAGAGCATATTCAATAGCATCCCTATTTTAAAGAAAATTCACGTTTTAGTCTCTAAAATGCTCCAACAACATTTCTATCTAAATTTCTAAAACAGAGATTTAAGGGAAAACCTCCAAATATAGAAAATCTCTATATCTTGGTTTGGAAGAGAGAGAAATACCTTTTTTTTTATTTAATCCACTAGTGAGAATTGAATTAATATATTTTTACATAAAAAAGATTAAAAAGTTTATTGGGATTATAAACCTAGTGAATATTTAAATAATATAATTGATATTGGAATCTTTAAAATAGAGAAGTTATTGGAGATGAATACAATTTATTTTAGAGATTTTGATTTTCGGTTCTCTATTTTAGAGAAATTATAGAAAACCTGTTGGAGATGCTCTAAAACATTCTACTGTCACTTATCGTACAACCTAAAAACCGTGTCATGAGCACGACCTAGGAAATACCTAGTATAATATATACATGCTTCAATATGCCCAGATATCCCATAAGAATTGCGGGCCCATTTTTTTGGGTATTTATATATATATATTAAAGAAAGGTTTTTGCTGATGTCATGATTTTGAAATTGAGCCATTTGATTGGCCATTTAAAAAAATCATCAAATGATGATGTCATCAATTATTCTTATTATTTTAATACCATAATTATCTTTATAATTTACATTTTTTATCCGTAGAATTATTTGATTAAATTACTTTTTATCCATTAGTTTCTTATCTTTCACTTTACATCCTTATCATTTTAAGATAGTAATATATATATTAATTAAAATGTATTAAAATTTTTGTTTTTTCTTTTTAATAAATTATACCATTCTAATCGTCTCGATAATACCTTGAAAATGAGTTTAATATTGAATATTTTTTTAATTTAACTACATTAGTAAAATTAGATATAAATTAATTTTTTTAAATTTTTTACAATTCTATTCTTGATATTCTTGAAATTTAAAGATTTTATCTTTTTAACCTAAGTATTTTTATAGACTATTTATAAGTAATTAAAATTTATTTTATTTTAAACTCCATTGTTGATATTCTTGAAATTTAAAGATTATATCTTTTTAATTCAACTAATTTTATAGAATATTTATAAGTAATTAATTTTTTATTTAAAATTCTACAAATAAAAAACACTACATATTTTATTTTTGAATCCCTCCAGTTATAAAAATAGATATAAATTAATTTGTTTAGATTTTATTACAATTTTATTCTTCATATTCTTGAAACTTAAATATTTCATCTTTTTAACCTAATTATTTTTATATATAATTTATAAGTAATGAAATATTATTTTATTTAAAACTCAATTGCTAATATTCTTGAAATTTAAAGATTACATCTTTTTAATCTAACTATTTTTTTAGATTATTTATAAATAAGTATATTTTATTTTATTTAAAATCCTACAAAAAACACTACACATATTTTATTTCTGAATCCATCCAGTTTTAAAATCATTCACGAAATTCAAATCTTTTGACAAAAGAATAATAAATTTTCAATTTTTAAAATTTTAACAGCTATTATATAACTAAAATATCTATTGTAATAAGCAATTATAATGGCAATTGTCGTATAACATATAATTTACATAAATATTTAAATGGTAATGACAATTGTCATATAAATGTCAATTCTTATTAAAAATTAAAATAAAATGTTTCAAATGCCCGTATAATATAGGGTCATTAACTAGTATAATAATATAATTAACTAGTACATTTTTTAATATACTAAATACCCGAATATGTATTAGTTTACTTCATCATACAAAGATGTAAAAAGTTAACATATTGTTCATTTTGAAGTATTCTTTATTATTTCACTATTTTTTTTATCTAGTAGTTTAAACCTACTTAATGACCTATAAAACCGTGATATATTCTAAACTAGCATGATTTTTAAAAAATTGTTACACTCATTAGTTGATGTTGAGTGCATGAATCTTAAATACTATTTTCTCTAAAAAAGATTTCAAGCTACAAGCAACATGAGTTTTCTATTTTAACGTTGATGGTTTTTTCTAGAAAGTTGCGGATGGTTTCCCGATGAAACAAGCGTCACTAAAAAGTTGATCAGTAAAAGCTACCGACGGTTTTTCCAATTGTTTTTCAAGTGTTTCATTTACTGGCAGGTTTTCGAGGATTTTCCAACGGTTTTTCGACGACTAATTAAAAATAAACAATCGGAAGACAGTAGGTAATACACAATTTTTTTAGTATTAACTCTTTTGTGTTGACTCCCATTAGGGGTGTAAGTGAGCCGAGCTGTTCGTGAGCTATTCGGGATCGAGCTTCATTTCGAGCTCATTTAATAAACGAGCTCGAGCTCGAGCTTTTACTATTAAGCTCGCGAGCCTAAACGAGCATCCATTGATATATATAATATTATATATATATAAAATAAATTAAAAATTTTAAAAAATTAAAAAGAATATTATTTGTTTAAAGAGGCTGCAGTAACTAAAAATTTAAAATAACTACAAAAAAAACCTAAAACATTTTTATTTCCCACCAATTCTCTTTTATTAAGGCTTAGGTGCCTTTCTTTGGGTTTTTATAAATCTACCCCCCTGCAAATTTACTGACACAATTTATATACCCCCTCTCACACAGCATAACTTAAAAAAAAGTTTACATTTTACCCCTGTAAATTTGTTTATAATTACACTTTATACCTTTTGGTTATTTATTTTGCATTTTCCATTTTAATAGTATTAACACATATAATTGTATATTAATTAAAATACGTTAATAAAATATGTTTTAGTTTTAACAAATTATACCATTATCATCGTCTCGTCGATACGTTCGAAATGAACCCAATATTGAATATTTTTTGATTTTATTTTCTTCTTATACATAATGAAATTTTTAAATATGTTTAAATTAAATTAAATAGTTTTTTTTTTACAAAATTGTTTCATACTTTGACGTTCTTTTCTTAAAAATAAAATGTTTTCAATTATTTTCCTGATGAAATTGATTTCTACATTCATAAGTTACCTTATCAATTAGCTTTTGCCAAACGCAACTTATTCACCAGCTACCTTATCATCCATCAACTACCTTATCAATTATCAGCTACCTTATCAGCCATCAACTAACTTATCAGTCACCAGCTGATACAGTTTACCAAACATAGCCAAAATGTTTTCAAGAATTTTTCTGATGAAATTGATTTCTTTTTTTCTTTTGATGAAAAGTTTTAATTTTAACAATCCATACTACTATAATCTTCTCGTCAATACTTTCGAAATGAGTTCAATTATAAATACCATTTTGATTTAACTATGTATAATCGTGTCGTTGATATCTTCAAAATGACCTCAATATTGAATATTTTTTTTAATGGTGTAACTTAAAACGTATTTCTTTAACATGTTTTACTACGATTAACCAATACCTTAAAGCGGCCTATATAGTAACTAAATCAAAAAATATTCAATATTTGGCTTATCTCGAAGGTGTCGACGATAATATTATAATAGTGTAACTTATTAAAAAACACAAAAATATAAAACAATTTTATCAAAAAAAATTATATAATATAATTTCATAATATTAAACAATTTAATGATGTATTATAAGATAATGAAATCAAAAAATATTCAATATTGGGCTCATTTCGAAGGTATCGACGAGATGATTATAATGGTATAATTTATTAAAATTAAAACGTATATTATTAATGTATTTTAATAAATGTACGATTATATGTGTTAATGTAATAAAAATGCAAAATAAAATATAGAAACTAAAAGGTCTAAAAGTAAACAACTATAAAACTTTAAGGATAGAAAGTGTAATATTTTAAATAGAAAAATAATAAAAAAATCATTTGTGAGGGAAGGGGTTATATAAAGTTGTAAGAAAATTTGCAGGGGGTAGGGTTAACACCACCCCTTTCTTTTCCTAGATAGATTCGATGTGAGACAAAAATGATAACCATATACTTTTCCCTTTACCTCTCAAGAAGCCTGATTTCCTCCTACTATCTCATCCCACATCGGTGGGATGAGCTCCATTTTGCTCTCACGCTTGTGTATATATATGTGATCCCATCCTCTTTAATTCCCCCACCTTGTGAGCAAAGCTTTTTGCTTTAATCCATTTGGCTTAAGCTTGAGTGGTAAATTGTAGAGTTTAGTAAAAATTTATTGGTTTCTCCAATAGTCTATTTTAATATTTGTTTTGTTCGTTTCATTTGTTAAACGAGCTGAATTAAAGTATAAAAATTTAAATAATAAAACAAAAGTTGGTTGTTTAGGCTTGTTAAATGAGCCGAGCTCGAGCCTTGTTAAATGCTTAATGAGCCGAGCTCGAGCCTAATATTTAAAGCTCGAAACGAGCCGAGCTTGAGCTCGAGCCTTGTTAAATTAAACAAGCCGAGCTTGAGCTAGGCTCGGGATCGGCTCGGCTCGTTTACATCCCTAACTCCCATCAATTGCTAACATATAACCTTTTTACAAGTTCTTTAGGAATTCACATTAATCCTTAATTGCTACGTTTTATTTTATCAAACTTATGAGCTTTTTTTAGGTAAACTATGTATTTAGAGACTAGTTACACATACCAATTAATATCTTAGGGGACCACAAATGACTTTTATGTGCCTACAAGTATGGAAGAACTTATCACGCTCTTCGCCATTCTATTTGTTTTGTGCCATTCTACATGTTTATTACTTTAAACTATAGTACTGAGTTTGGTTAAATTGATTCTTTTTTCTATTCTTAGACAATAATCTATCTCTTGATTAAACTGAAGGTAAAATTCTATCTATGTTCTCCATTGCTTATAGTTGGAGCCGGTCAAGATAGGAATCAAGTTAAAATTGACAAATCAAAAACAAAACCTTAAAAAGAATATAAGTTATCATCTATAATTAATTAACTATTATCTTAACCCCATAATTGAATACAAATAAAACATCAAGCAATAGGCACGGTGGTATAAAAGTCCACATTTAAAAATTGACAAATTAATAATCGGTCAATGATATTGTATTTGATCTTGAACCAATTAACTCGTTAGTATGGTATTACATTAAATGGAACATCAACCTAAAATGCAGTGACAATGACCTAATATGGAGTAGTGTACTATGAATAATAATTGACTCAATTAAAATAAATTTCGTGTACTATGAGTATTAATTGACTAAATTAAAATAATAAGGAGTGTAGTACTATGAATATTAGTCGAATCCAGTTAAAATAAAAGGTATAATTATAAATTGAGTCATTTCAAATTATATAAAGCAAGAAAATTGATGTGCATGTATCTTGTATTAACGTCAAGATCAAATATCCTTTTCAGGTTTTTATTTTAATGTAAAGCACGAGGTATAAAATATACAAATGGTAAACTCCATATCAAATTTCTTTTTTATTCTACAAATTAAGAGTAATTAATTTACATAATTGGTTCCTATAATTTACTTAAAATTGCACGTTTCAATTTTGAAATAACTATAAAAACGTTTATGTGGTTTGCAATTTTATACGTCTTTGGTTTTTGTTTCCTAACTCCGTTTAAATAGGTTAATTGAAAGGGTGTTTTAAACTTTTACTTATCTCTTTCTCTTTTTATTAAAAAATAAAATTGTATTATGTTATATATGTATATATACAAACACATAAACACAGGGTCAAACTTCCATCGCCATCATCTCCGGTTGTCGATAGCACTCCTCTATCAACGACGACCTTCACTCGGTTCCTTCCCCTTCAGAAAGTTTTTTAAAACATTATCTGAAAAATATCCTAAAATCACAAATGTCCTCTAAAACGATGGGTTTATAGGACATTTTATTTTGAAAATATCCTAAAAAACTTGTTATGACGCTCAAAAGTGTTCCATAAACTTATTGTAACACTTTTAAATAATATAATCTTTTATTAAGTCCTATAAAATAGTGTCTTATAAAACACTCTATTATGATATTTTTTTTTTATTTTAGACATTTTATAAACCCAACTTTTTTTACCGCATGTACAACATTTATGGTGCGTGTTTTCCAATTTTTCGTTTTTGTAAAATTTTTCTTTGAACCCCACCCTATATATATACATATGGCTTAAGAGTTGGGTTCCGGTGAGACCAAGCTGTTTCCGTGAGACCGGTGAGACCAACACTTTTTCAATGAAACTTCACAGCAAAACACTGTGAATGTTAAAAAAATTCGAACATTTATCGTAAAAACATACTAAAAAAACATTCGAGGAAAAAAATCCAAAGAAAGGTGAAAAAACGAAACCTTCACAACTCAAAAACATCGAACCTTCACAGCAAAAATGTTGTGAAGATAAAAAAATATCGAACCTTCACCTCAAATTAAAACACCGTGAACGTAACATTTACAGTGTTTTTGCGATGAATGTTTGATTTTTTTTAACCTTGACAGTGTTTTGCTGTGAAGTTTCATGTAAAAAATGTTGGTCTCACCGGTCTCACGAAAACAGCTTGGTCTCACCTGAATCTAAGTCTATGACTTAATCATACGAAAACTTGCTAATTTTTGATAACCCTGACATCTAATATCAACTATTCATTAAATTTTTGTTGATTTTATATCAAAGTTAAATATAAAAAGTTATATTGGTAATTTAAGTATTTTACATCATCTTATCCCCAAAATCATGCCCTTAAATCATGATCATCCAACTTGGTCTTTAAACATTAATTCTTCAAGTGGTAACATATTGCACTTGTAGTAAAGATGCAAAACCTCCATTGCTAAAAACAAAAACCAACTTCAAATATCCACAACCATCAACAATGAAGCCATTTTCCATCTTCTTCCTTTGCTTCACTTTCTCAAGCCATACATCATTCACTACCATGGCAATAGACACTATATTCATGAACCAAACCATTAGAGATGGTGAAACCATTGTTTCAGCTCAACAATCCTTCGAACTCGGGTTTTTCAGCCCTCCAAACGCCTCAGAAAATCGATACTTAGGCATTTGGTACAAACGGCTAGGCAATGATGGCACCACCGCCTGGGTCGCCAACAGAGACACTCCGATCAAAAACAAAACCGGCCAGCTAAGTCTCCGTCTCGACGGAGTCTTGGAGCTCCGTGACTCCAGCACCGACGTAATCATTTGGTCGACAAACACAAAAGGAAACGCTCGAAACCCGGTGGCCCGACTATTAGATTCCGGAAATCTGATGGTCATCGATAATGACAATGACAACGGCGATGACAATTACATCTGGCAAAGTTTTGATCATCCCGGAGATACCTTACTACCCGGAATGAAGTTCGGATGGAATTTCAAAAGGGGTATCGTGTTGAACTTGACATCGTGGAAGAGCGCCAATGATCCTTCTAAAGGCTCTTACGTCGCTTATTTGAGTCTCAACGGACTCCCGCAGTTCTATCAGAACAATGGAGATCAGATCCAATACAGACTTGGATCATGGAACGGTCATGCATTTACCGCACGACCATGGGTGGTTCCATCTTCGATTTACAAACAGGAATACGTTTCAAACGAAAGAGAGATTTACATCGAATACGACGCTACGAACGGCTCGGTTCTTAGTAGGTTGACCGTAATGCCATCAGGGATTACGGGTCGGTATGCTTGGGTCAACCGGACACAAGGATGGTTTCTTTTTTCGTCGTTTAACGCAGATACCTGTGAGCGTTACGGATTGTGCGGCGTTTACGGGGCTTGTGTCGACACACAGATTACATCTTGTGAGTGTCTGGACGGGTTCGTGCCTAAAAGTCGGGCTCAATGGGATATCTCTGATTGGACGAGCGGTTGTCAACGGGAAGTGGCGTTGGATTGCAGTGTTAACGAAGGGTTTCGACAGTATCGGTTCATGAAATTACCGGACACCAATCGGTCGTGGTACGATGCTAACATGACCATCGAGCAATGCAACACCAAGTGTAGGAACGAGTGTAATTGTACGGCTTATGCGACTTTGAACATTGATTACGGTACCGGGTGTTTGTTATGGTATACAGAATTATTCGACATGAGAACGTTCCCGAGAGATGGACAAGACATATATATACGAATGGCTGCTTCAGAGTTAGGTATGATGTTGAACTTTCCTATATGGTTTTTGTTTGAACTTTCCTATGTAGTTATTTCGAAACTAAGATTTTTCTAATTGTCTTATCTTTTAAATCTAGAGAAAGATGAAAGGGCTTCCAGAAAACAGAGAAAGTTGATCATCATCATCATCCCAGTGGTTGTAGGTTTCCTTTTATTAATTGGCATGTGTTTTTTATTCATCAGAAAGAAGAAGTTGAATCAACAAGGTATTCTTCATTATGATGTTTTTCATAAATGTTAGGACAAGTTGAACCCTTCTTATACATCAAAGAAGGTAGGTTACTACATATATACATGTTTGAGGGTCTTTTGTATAACCATTGTAGGACTCTAAGATATGTCCCATTAAACAAGGTTAGATGATACCCCATGTAACGGAGGCGCACAAAAGAGTTTGTCAAGTCCCTAAATGTGGTAGATCCCAACTTGATACATTAATGTAAAGATGCCAATGATACCATGTTAAAACGATTATATATCTTTAGTAACATTATTATTAATACCATAATAAATTACTCTCACTAATTTTAAACTAAACATCTAAATTAAAATAAAAGTATGAATTTTTTAGGCCGGCCTTGGTGTAGGAGACCAAAACCTATCGTTTCTAGAGGCCCATGTTCGGGCTAACAAATTAAGGGTGTCGAATATAAACGTGCATGATTTTGGTTACCAGTTTATTTTTTTGTTTGGGCTTTTAAACTAGGGTTTAGTTCCTCAAAATGTATCTAAGTTGTCACATTTTGCTATTGTGTGTATTGTACTTAAAAAACTACCATTTAATACAGCAAAGTTTCAAACCTTACCATTTCATGTATCTGACCTGCTATCAAAGGTTACCAGCCGGTCACCCCTCTCCGGCGACTTTTCCGACCATCCGATCATCTTCTTCGACGACCCATTTTTTCCAGCGACCTCAACCATTTTCTCCGCCACCCACCACCGCCAACCTTTCCCTCTCCGCCACCTACCACCGCCAACCATCATCTTCTCCAGAATGAAGCTCAGATGTGATATCATCTTCTCCGGAATGAAGCTCAGATTTGATATCATCTCCGCAATTTTCTCCGGCGGCCTCCATCTCCGCCACCTACCATCTTCTCCAGCCTAGCAAAGTTCCCGGGGTTCTCCACCTTCAACCACTACCTCTCCATCACACACCTCGCCGACGACATTAACAACCACCATGCGGTAACCGTCTGTGCGGTAAACAATGCCGGAATGTCAGATCTGCTAAGCAAGCGATGATGTTTCAGGCCACCGGAGAAAATGGGTCGCCGGAAAGTCGCCGGAGTGGTGCAATCGCCATGTTGATACAGCTCCTCTATGACTTGATGAAATACCAATGATCCTTATCTAATAACTGAAAAATACTTAGCACTGCTGTGATGAAGTTTAATACTTCAGCGAGCTTGTCTCGCTGATAGTTTGAACAACAGCAATCACTGATTACTTGACTCCGTTCAGCATTAGTGAGAGCTGACATCAGCTAAGTATCCTTTGAGGACAAATAGTCATGTCACTATGAAACCATCAGCACCATCTATTGATGCAAGCTGATGAAAGAGTCAGCGATGCTTATGATCTGAAGTTGATATCAGTGATAGCTAGCTGACTACTCTTACATGACGTTCCAAAGAGAACAGCTCACAGTGCCTCCCTGATCCTTCCCAATGATCAGCGACTCTAAGGCCTGATCAGTGACTTGTACTTTAAAAATACTATATTTGTCATCTTGTCCTATGATGCGGTAAATATTATATATAAAAAGCGAAACAAGTTTTAACCTCTAATGCCTAACCACAATTACCACATTCACAGGCAAGCGTACCTGATCGCGAGTAATATAGTGTAGGAAAGTCCAGGTATCGTTCTTACCACTGGGAACGGTCAAGTTATGTAGACTAATAATCCTAACTAGTTTAATTAATCTAGAATGATGGGGGATTTTTAGGAAAATGATTTAATTAACTAAAAGACAACCAAGTAAATAACTAAAAAACTAGAAAGCAAAAAAAAGATGACTTAAACTTTATAAGAGAAAACAGTAGTACTTATCATGGTAATAACGACTCCCCAAGTGGATGATCTAACTTTGCCAAAGGTATGGTTGAATTGGTTATTGTAGGAATTTAAGTCAAAGACACCCTAACATGTGATGATTATGATTGTCAACCAGGTTGGTCTTCCCGGCCCTAATACATGGACTGGTTGTCAGGCAGTCTAGTAAAAGTCACCCAATTCTATCACTATTGCAAGGAACTCTACTATCTAGTTGCTCTCGGTCCAAGCTAACTACCTAACACAACTCTTCGAGTTACCGAAGTGAAGGTCAAGAAAGGTTGATTATCCTAACGGAGTCTATCTATTCGGGTAGAATTGATACACCCAACCAACGAGTTCAAATACCCATACAATAACAATAAGACTGGAATCATAAATACACATTCAATAAACCAATAACAAACCAGTAATCAATTAATTCATAAAACTATCATCCACAGGGTTCATCTACCGCAATAAGCACTACCAAATAGGACTACTCACTAGACATAATAAAAACAGCAATAAAACTATAAAAGACAGACATTATACCGACCGTACAGCAACAGATGATCGAGAACCGGAGAACAGACTCCGAGTAAGATCGAATCACTCGTATCGGCACAATACTCTCTCTCACAGATTATTAAACTAAGACTAAAACATGTATAATTTTGGAGTTATCAAATCCCCATACTTAAGCTTTGATTGTCCTCAATCAAAAGACTGAAAGATAAGAAAAATAACGCCAAAATTATCTCCACCCAAGATCGTCTAAGAGAACATAGAATACTCACACAGTTGAACACAAGAACAAGAAATATCGAGCAACCGAACACCAAGATCAACCTTTTACCCTCACAAAGTATAAATGACAATTTAAAGTGTATCTCTCGGGGGTAAAAGTGTATGTTTAAGAAGTGATCACACCAATACTCAACTAATTCCCGCATGCATAAGCTTGTCACCAAATCTAATCTCCACCACTGAGAAGTTGTCAACCGTCAAGAGGACTTAAGGGTTGTAATGTTAGGCTAAGGGTAAAGGGTAGGATAAAGGATATATAAGTGACTAAGATTGCGACAAAAACTCGAGAAACTCAATCAGTAATGATCCAAACACTTTTAAGAAAAATCTGACTTTTGGAATTATTCACTTTTTCGGGATGAGTTTTTTTTTCTTTAGCATTGGCCTAAGCATATTGCTTATTTGTGGCTCGATTTCTTTTTCTTTTGATCATTTTTCTTTCCTTTGACTCTTTTCTTTCTTTTGATGTTTCTTTCTTTTTTTCTTTTTCTTTTGAGTCATCACTTTCTTTTCTTTTTTTTTTTTGCTCAAAATCAATCCCTCTTTATTTGTCAGATATGAAAAATACGGATCACAACATCTCAAGTTCTCAAATTTAAGTCACGGCCAAAACATAGATAAAAAGATAAGCTAAAGGGATATATGGTGATATGGGTAAAGAAATGAAAGGCTAAGGCTCAAAATGGTTTCAAGGGTTAAAGTGTTGAAGTTAAACACTTTCAAAGTTAAATAACCTTATGGTGATGTTACTTAACGAAGGCTAAAAGGGTTTGAAACGAAGGCCTCTATCAGTGCAATGGTGATAAATACTTCTCTTATGTGGTCTCGACAAGCATTCAAAGCGACAAGTTCTACATTGGGTCAAAGTCGGTATTCCTCACGAAATGAATAAACAATTAGGCTCAAACTCTCAAAGGAATAGGGTGAGGCACTCATGGTAATTGGTCTTCCAAGGCATCCTTTTACTCAAATACTCGCATTAGTGTTCTCCTACGTAAGCAACTAGGTTCCAAAAAATAATCTCAGATTTCGAAAAAAAAATGGGGTCAAGTCTCAAAGCTTTCAAAAATTTGAAAAACGACAATCCAAAAAGCAAAAAGTGAACCCATTTAAACAGTTAAGTCTACATAACCCCCTCCCCACACTTAAAATTTGCAGTGTCCTCAATGCAACAATTAAAACAGATAAGGAGTAATTGGGAAAAGAGAAACTTCCCGGATTATACGACTTGATCTGATCTGAAAAAGAGTATTCCGGAATCGTGAGCGGTGCAAGATCATAAACTGATGTATCTATTACCAAAAAGAAAGAAGAAAAAGTAAAAAGAGCAAAATAAAACACACTAAAGCAAAATAAAAATTAACCAAAACAATCCAAACAAAATAAAAGAAGTCTAACAAAGCAAACCAAAAAAAGCAGAAATAAAATTGTTTAGACAATCACATCGAATAAAGGATAAAGAGATAAGAGGTTGGTTGCGCCAATCCTCGAAAGTTGGGAAACCAGGCGGTGTGTCCTCGGAAATCGGCCAAAGCAGCGATGGAGCATAAGCGGTGTTTGGCTCGATACCGGAGTGGGAGGCCGTTTGGTTCATCACTCCACTTTGCCAATTAGCTTGGTGGAGAGCCTCCGTACTGTTGTACTTCATCCGCTGATGATGCCGGCCGTAAGATAAAGACATCTCCGAGAGGCGGTGACTCAAGTCTTGATACCCCGAGTACACCGTCCAATCTACCGGTTGTTCCGCCTCATTCGCCCCACTCGTACCACCATGCTCTTGCGTGCTTCGCGTCTCTCTCCTCGCTCCATAAGCTTGTAGATTTCGAACCCATAAATTCTGATCTCTACTAATCATGTGCTCCACCATAGCGACTCCCATCCCGCGGAGTTGGTCCATATTGATTAAGCCCATCTTGCCGAGGCTCGTCATCGAAGAGATAGCACCCGCGGTTAAGATACCGAAGTGCTCGGCGAGGAGGGTGACGTATTGGCCGCCAACCATTTTGCTTCCCTCACGATAGCCACCCGCCTTAGCGAGTTGCGCGGCGATGATGTAAGGGGCATTTGGATATTTGTCATCCGTGGAGAGTCGCTCGAGGATCCAAAGGTCATAAGTCGAGACCTTTTCCTCACTCGAAGAGCGGGCGTTCACCGCGTGAACAAGCATGCGATGGAGAAGTCGGTCCGAAGAAGAGAGAAAACCCTTAACCTTGAGGTTGTTGCCATAGTCACCATCACCGAGAATCGCCCAAGCCAAACGAGGATCAAAGCCGTCAGGCCTTTTCTCACTAGCCCACATATACTCTACGAAACCGGGAGTGACCACCTCGGCTTGGGTGTAGATCCCCAAAGCCACGCCGAACTCGGTCAAGGAGAGCGATCGCCAAATCCCACCAAGTCTAAATGACATGCATGGTTGGTAGAATTCATCGAGGGCCTTCATGGCATCGAACCTGAAAGTCGCTACGAACTCGATGATGAGCTCGCGATAGAGGGTCTCGGCAATGTCAAAGATACGCTCCCAAGCATGGCTGATGTAGTACTCGCTGCCATCTTCATCGTAGGCATGCTTCTCAAGTATCGCTCGAATCTCATTCTCAACGCTCATGGATCGGAGAAGATCCCAATCAGCTCTCCTTGGTATGAAGATTTGACGGGGTGCAATCAGAGCTACTATGTCTCGGTACTCGGTACGCTTTTGAGCGTTCAACGTGGGATTGTTCATGAAGTGGGTGAATGCATGGCTCCCATCCGGTGCACGGAAAGTTGGAGCGGAGAAGGTCGAAGAACGAGTCTTTTGTCTCTACAAAAATTCAAATAGACATCGTCTTAGCTAAATGTGATCGATAAGTGCAAGACAAAATCAAAACTAACTTATTCCAAAGAGACAAAACCTCAACGACTAAAAAGTTCAATCTACAAGAATGCATACGTGAAAATCCAAAAACAATGGGGGTGTGAAACATCCCCACACTTGAGCTTTTAGTCAAGCTCCCAACAAACAAATCTAGCAGGTTAAAGCAAAGGTACCAAAATCCCCACACTTATCATCAAAGCATATTAAAACTAGATTCACCAACTAATTTACATGCTTTTAAAACGGAATTGCAATCCAAGCTCATAGCATGCATCATATTCTAACACTAGCAAAAACCAAACAACGGAGTTTCAAGAATAAGCTTAAATCTATCAAGAGCATGAAATCACCATTGTTGCCCAAAGAAATGGTTTAATCTTACCAATGCAAGTGAATCCAACGAAATCAAGTTAGGATACGTACCTTTGAAGTCATGGTTGATGAAATTGAAGCACAAAAATTTCGATTTTCGTAGGTTCGTGAAAGGGGGTCGCGGCGCCTAGAGAGAAATTAGGGTTTTGTGTTTTGAAAAAGTGAGGAAGAAATGGTTTAAAACCCGTCTGCACTGTTTTCGCATCGCTAAGAAAAGAGCTTCGCGTCGCGAAGAGAGCAGTTTCCGAAAATTTTTTACCTTAATTTAATTTTCATGCCGCAAAATGGCACACTCGCGCCGCGAAGATCGAAACTTTTACCTGATAAAAAGGGGAAGCTATCTTCGCGTCGCCAAGCTTAAAAAGTCGCGATCGCGAAAATACTTCTATATCTGCTTTCTCAAAGTCTTCGTTCCGCGTCGGATTTTCTCGTTTTTGGTCTCTATCCCCTCCGTATGGTTGCCTAATCTAAAACAAACAAAAACATCAGCAAAAACACACTCAAATGCTAAAAATGAAAAGTAAAAGAAAAAGGGCTCGGGTTGCCTCCCGAGAAGCGCTTCATTTTTTAATGGGTCTAGAGCTCGACCCCGCTTTTAGCTCATTTCTTCGCTCGTCGGGCTGACGAGCCCTTCTTTTTTCTATGCTCCTTTTTGGAGGGTCCCGACCTGTTAGATGATTTATTCTTTTGGTGTATTGGGTTTGGATAATCCTCCGTCCTCTTCATGTGCTCGTGAGGTAGTAGTGGGCGGCCGGTGTTCTTATAGGCTTGAGAAGGGTCCTCATAAGGTGTATTGAGATGGGTAACCGGCTTTCCATCGGGATTGAAGTAGATCCTCTTATCTCCATACCCCAAGCTCGATACTTGGTTGCACATGTCGACATTCGCTTGAGCGGTATGTAGAAAATCTCTCCCGAGAATGATTGGAATCTCTGTATCCTTCGGGAGGTTGGCTATGATGAAGTCTGTATACTAGACGAAATTCCCAATACGTATCGGGACTCCTTCCGCTATTCCCAACGGTGTAGTCATGTATCCGTTTATTCCTCGGTATTGGTAATCCGTTGGTGCGAGCTTTTTGATCCCGATTTTCCTACAATAAGAAACATGCATCATGTTAAGTGCGACACCCGTATCTATCATAGCAAGACCTTCAAATTTAGAAGATGAAATAGGTAAACTGTAACTTCCCGAGTCGTGCTTGATAGGGGCAATGTATGTGAGCTCGTCTTCCTCCACTTTCTCTTTCTCTCTTTCCTTCTCTTTTCCTTTGTTCTTCTTTGGAATCATGAACTCTGCATATCCACCTTGTTTGCCATCTTCCTCCTCGTCATCGCTCAAATAAATGGGCCTTTTGAGTCCTAGATGCTCGAGTGATATTGTGAACCCCTCCGAATCATAGTCCGTGGCGTAGTCGGGTTCGCTTCCGCTATCGCTCTCCACGTACTTTCTTGTGTAGATGTCGGTCTACGTCTTCCTAGATGTTGCCCCGGCCACCATAAGCATTGGCTTCGTGTTATCTACCTTGGGGTTGACTTGGGTTTGCGTTGGTAGCTCTCCTTGAGTCCTCTCACTTAGCAATTGCGAAATACGCCCAACCTGCATTTCCAAATTCTGTATTGTACTTTGATGGTTACGTAAATATGAACCTACCTCATCATTGATCTTCTTTTGAGCGTCCATGAATTGGATGAGTCGGTCCTCGATGGAAACACGCGGCTCTCCCTCCGTTCGTTGATTTTGTTGGTTCGGTGCAAAGAAGTCGGGAGGTCTTTGGTTGAAGTTACGGTTGTTGTTCCACCTCCCTTGGTATTCGCCTCGATTGAGATAGTGTACCTCCTCGGGTGTCATCATCGGACGGTTCGGGCAATCCTTTGTTAAGTGTGGTCCTTTGCACTCCTCGCATCCAACCTGCAAAGCATGAACAGATTTTATTAGCTCCTCAATTTTACGTTCAAACTTAACGTGTTGGTTTTTCATTGCGGCTAGTTCATCGGATGGGTCGAAGTCGGTTGAGATTTTCCCGGCCATTCTCGGAACTTGCAAGCGCTTATCCGTCCTCCAATATATGTTGTGAATTAGCATGTCCTCAAGAAGCTTATACCCTTCCGTGGGAGTTTTGTACATGAATACACCCCCGGCGGATGAATCCAATGTAGCTCGAGAAGAATAACCAAGTACACTATAGAAAGTTTGGACTTGCTCACTCTTACTTAATCCGTGACTCGGGCACGAATTTAGAAGATGTTTGAATCGCTCCCACGATTCGGATATCGTCTCCCCGTCATCTTGTCGAAAGGATCGGATTTAAGCTCGTAGCTTATCAATTTTGGATGGTGGGAAAAATCGGGAAAGGAACTTTGACCGAAGTCCTTCCCAAGTGGTGATCGAACTCGGTTCCAAGGATCGTAAACAAGCTTTTGCTTCTCCGGCGAGTGTAAGAGGAAAAAACTCGAAGACGAATCGCATCATCTCGGTTTTCCTCCGTTTTGAACAGTTCATAAATATCCACGAAGTTCTCCAAATGCACGATAGGATTGCTATCGTTTTTCCCGTCGAAAGTAAGATCCTTAATCATGTGAAGAAGTTTCCCCGGGATCTCCTTGTCTAAGTTCGGCTTCGTGATCGGATTGGTCGGTACGGTCGAAGCGGTCCTCCGGGCGGTCCACATTGGTGCATCGTCTCCCATTTCGAAATTCAAAGCTCGCGGTCGAACTTTGTTGGCTTTTGACTTCTTTTTGTTTCTTTTTCTGAATTCCCTCTCCAGTTCCTCAAATGCCTCTAATAGTCCCGTCGTGACTGAAACCACAACAAACGATTACGGGCAACTTGCGGGAAACAAAGAGATAAAAAAATAATTAACTAAAAACTAAAAAGCGAAAAACTCGCAAGAGATGGAATCCCTCACAAGGATCGATTAACAAAACTAATAAAGACTAAAAATCTAACAACTACCGTTCCCCGGCAACAGTGCCAAAAACTTGAGGGATAGCTAGCTGATGATAGAGTCAGCGATGCTTATGATCTGAAGTTGATATCAGTGATAGCTAGCTGACTACTCTTATATGACGTTCCAAAGAGAACAACTCACAGTGCCTCCCTGATCCTTCCTAAGGATCAGCGACTCTAAGGCCTGATCAGTGACTTGTACTTTAAGAATACTATATTTGTCATCTTGTCCTATGATGCGGTAAATATTATATATAAAAAGCGAAACAAGTTTTAACCTCTAATGCCTAACCACAATTACCACATTCACAGGCAAGCGTACCTGATCGCGAGTAATATAGTGTAGGAAAGTCCAGGTATCGTTCTTAGGGCTGTAACGAACCGAACGTTCGGTGAACCGTTCGGCGGGAAGTTCGTTTATGTTCGTTTATTTAATAAACGAACGAACATGAACAAGTTTTTTTGTTCGTTTAGTTAAACGAACGAACATGAACAAAGGCACCGTTCGTTCATTTACGTTCGTGAACGTTCGTTCGTTTACGTTCGTTTACGTTCGTTTATGTTTGTTTGTATTAAAACATTTAATACTTATTTATCTAAGCTATATATTTTTAGAATTCAATTTAGTTTTAAATTTGAATTTGATTATTCTTTTGGTTTTATATCAAGTTTTAAAAAAATGCACCTCCTAATAGTTAATGAAATGACAAGTAAGCTTGTTCGTTTTTGTTCGTTTACGTTTGTTCGTTTAACTTTTATGTTTGTTCGTTTATGTTCGTTTAACTTTTACGTTTGTTCGTTTATGTTCGATTAGCATCTTAAACGAACGAACATGAACGAACACGAACACACCAAATACCTAAATGAACGAACACGAACACAAAATTTTTTGTTCGTTTACCGTTCGTGTTCGTTCGTTTGTTCGGTTAAGTTAAACGAACGAACACGAACAAGCCTCCGTTCGTGTTCGTTCGGTTCGTTTACAGCCCTAATCGTTCTTACCACTGGGAACGGTCAAGTTATGTAGACTAATAATCATAACTAGTTTAATTAATCTAGAATGATGGGGGGTTTTTAGGAAAATGATTTAATTAACTAAAAGACAAATAAGTAAATAACTAAAAAACTAGAAAGCAAAAAGAAGATGATTTAAACTTTATAAGAGAAAACAGTAGTACTTATCATGGTAATAACGACTCCCCAAGTGGATGATCTAACTTTGCCAAAGGTATGGTTGAATTGGTTATTATAGGAATTTAAGTCAAAGACACCCTAACATGTGATGATTATGATTGTCAACCAGGTTGGTCTTCCCGGCCCTAATACATGGACTGGTTGTCAGACAGTCTAGTAAAAGTCACCCAATTCTATCACTATTGCAAGGAACTCTACTATCTAGTTGCTCTCGGTCCAAGCTAACTACCTAACACAACTCTCCGAGTTACCGAAGTGCAGGTCAAGAAAGGTTGATTATCCTAACGGAGTCTATCTATTCGGGTAGAATTGATACACCCAACCAACGAGTTCAAATACCCATACAATAACAATAAGACTGTTATCATAAATACACATTCAATAAACCAATAACAAACCAGTAATCAATTAATTCATAAAACTATCATCCACAAGGTTCATCTACCACAATAAGCACTACCAAATAGGACTACTCAGTAGACATAATAAAAACAGCAATAAAACTATAAAAGACAGAGATTATACCGACCGTACAGCAACAGATGATCGAGAACCGGAGAACAGACTCCGAGTAAGATCGAATCACTCGTATCGGCACAATACTCTCTCTCACAGATTATTAAACTAAGACTAAATTGATGGACTTCTGGATGTGTATGTCTTGATTCTGATTTTCATGATCTCTGAACTGAAGGAGGAGGCTGATATTTAAAAGGCTTTCGTGGGCTCGTTTCGCGATCGCGAAGTGGTAGCTTCGCGGCGCGAGGCACTTAAACAACCCTAGATTTCCTTTTTAAGCAAGTTCTGGAATCTTCCATCGAGGGTTTTTGCCTACTTCGCGGCGCGAAAATCTCCAGAGTCGACGCGAAGTCAGTGAAAAGCATGAATCTTCTAGAAGTAGCTCTCTTCGCGGCGCGAGACATGAAAACTCGTGGACGCGAAGAAGCTTCTGAGTTTACTTTGCTCAATTTCAACGCTTTTCCGCCTTTTTCGTACTTTTCCGTTCCAAGGCCTCCAAAACCTACAAAAGTATGATTTACCCCAAAATGTGAGTAATCAGATCAGAAATGGGTGAGAAACGGGGTAAATTCTAGCAATTAAGTACGACCAAAACATGTATAATTTTGGAGTTATCATCCTATATGCACAAAAAGGATATGATTTGCCTTTCTGACAAAAGTACAAAAGGGATGTCTCTTTACTGTTCCCTCCGTACTTATCACCCATAAGGCAATTGTTTACCATAGGCCATGACCCTACCACGCATGAACATTATTTTATGGTACAATAGTACACCAAACCCAACCTTTACCTGACATGTGTAAAGTTGGGGATGGCATGCATTTAATGCATGGGGTATAAATATGAACGTAGTATTGTTCTTCAAACACACATTGGTCCATCTTCTATACCCCTAATCCTTTCTCTCCCTCTATTCTCTTCTAAGTTCTTTCTTACTCATTCTCTACTTGCTTTGTGCATAAGCAAAGGCTAAGTGTCAAACTCTATAGGATTGTTTAAGATCTTGACATAGTCTTGATCTTTATCTTCAAACAATCCAAATATAACCTATACAAAGACTCCATAGGGGTCATAGATTAAATATATAGAAGAAACTGCATTGATTGTATTCAACCCCCTTCTACAATACTATTTACCTTATTGGCCATCAAAAGAGGATCAACACGCTGGAATGTCGGCGGAGAAGATGACCGGATGGCCGGAAAAGTCGTTGGAGAGGGGGGTGACCGGCTGGTAACCTTTGATAGCAAATCACGATACATGAAATGGTAGATTTTGAAACATTGATGTATTAAATGGTAGTTTTTGAAGTACAATACACACAATAGCAAAATGTGATAACTTGGATACATTTTGGGGAACTAAACCCTTTTAACTATGTAGTTTTTTTTGTTTTGGGCTTTTTATTTCCTCATGTTTGTGTAATTTTGATGGTCGAATAAGAGATTAAAGAAGTTTTGTTTTATTCCCAAATTTTGAATTCATAGTGAATTAGGATTTGAAACCTAAAGTTTGGTATTGGTTGAATTAAAGAACTTTAGAAGTGTTTTTCCTAGGATATTCATAGAATCAACATGTTCTGTGATAAAAAATTGTATTGATTTCTCTTTCTCTCGCTTGATTTTCCAATAAAATTTTGCAATCATAATGCATCACACAGACATATAACTAGTTACCTCTAAAAAAGGTTTGATGGTGTGCTATCTAGCTGAAATGAGATCCCCCACCAATAAACATTCCTCATTGCTCTTGTTTTTTTTGTAGAGGGGGGTGATCCAATTTCTCATAGTGATGTTCTAGACCTACCATTGTTCAGTTTGTCAACATTGGTTGTGGCAACTAACAACTTCTCAATTAGTAACAAACTTGGCCAAGGTGGTTTTGGACCGGTTTACAAGGTACGTGTAAATCTCGAAACAAGATTTTGTGTTTATTCATATTGATTTAGAATTTAAATATAAAAAAACATATGTTTGAAGGGAATTCTCAATGACGGACGAGAGGTTGCAGTGAAGCGACTCTCTGAGAATTCCTCGCAAGGAGTTGAAGAGTTCAAGAACGAAGTTATCTTCATATCCAGGCTTCAACACCGAAATCTAGTCAAGATTCTTGGATACTGTTTTGAAGGGCAAGAAAAGATATTGGTCTACGAGTATATGCCTAACAAAGGCCTTGACTTATTTTTGTTTCGTAAGTTGAACATTCGACAATTTATAAACTAGAATCATTAATAAAGGTAAATTGATGAATCAATTATTTTTGCAGATGAAACAAGAAGTAAAACACTCAACTGTATACAACGATTCCATATAATCAGTGGGATTGCTCGGGGTCTACTTTATCTTCATCAGGATTCTCGACTTCGAATCATCCATAGAGATCTCAAAGCCGCGAATATTTTGCTTGATCATGATATGAACCCTAAGATATCGGATTTTGGCCTCGCAAGAAATTTAGGAGGAAATGAGACCATAACAAACACTAATAGAGTGGTTGGTACATAGTAAGAATTTAATATACATTTGAATATCGTCCTAGCAATTCCAACTTCTATTCAATTTTCTCTTATGATAACTAACACATATAACCTTATGTCCATGTTTTTATCTCATATAACAAAACTAATATGGTTAAAAAGAAGTCTAGTTTTTTAACACAACCTACACTTTGATGCAGTGGATATATGTCCCCAGAGTATGCACGGAATGGGACATTTTCTGTAAAATCAGATGTATTCAGCTTTGGTGTTTTGTTGTTAGAGATCGTAAGTGGTATCCAAAACAAACACGATCTTCTTGGACATGTAAGATGAGTCAATAAATTTAGAGTTTTCACTAAGTCACATTTTTGTTTTGACATATCTATATTAATTGTTTTTTAGGCATGGAGACTCTACAGAGAAGGAAAGACTTTGGAATTGATTGATTCATTTTTGATCGAGTCCGACCATACCTTTAAAATCTTGCGGTTGATCCAAGTGGGCTTACTATGCGTTCAAAACAAGCAAGAAGATAGACCACACATTTCTACAGTGGTGACGATGTTAGATGGTGAGGGTGAATTACCAGAACCGAAGCATCCTGGTTTCTACATAGAATTTGATAATGAGAGTACTCCAAACGACATTCTAACTCAAAACTCATATAACAACGTTACACTCACACATTTGATAGCTAGATAGCTAAATTTCTCCCTACCAATTTCCCAATAGTATACCCATTTCCTTAAAACCAAAGATTGTATATTTACAAATATGAGAAATGTGTTTGTGAGTTTTTCAGTATCTAAATATTATGTACTTTAAGAAACATTCTCATGCATGTTTACCTTGGTCTGTTTCAAGGTTTTTTTTCAACAATTCTTAATAGTATGATTTACTTTTCTCAATATTATTTCGATGTACTTAGTGTTATAAAATTGTAAATATGTCGAGTTTGTAATAATTGTAAATATTATTTCTGATTTGATTTTATCTATGAATATATCGAAAATCTTTAATTTTTGCAGCTCTAATTAGTATTAGTCTCTTGTAGCTTTAATTTTTACAGAATTAATATGTTTTAGTTTCGATCTTGTGTTAGATTATGGTTATCTTCAAGAAAACGCTAAGATTATTAATCGCTTATTCACCACAACAAAATTCAATTTATAAGATAACATATAACTAAAGTGTCATATCTAAAAGCGATGCAATAAGTTTATATGATGTTTTTCGGCAACGTTAAAAAAATTTAGGACATTTTTGTAAAAAATTATTTTATTGGCTATTTTATAGGACATTATTTGAAAACGTAACATACAAAAACAAATGTCTAGAATAAGGTGGCTTTTATAGGATATTTTCTAAAACGTGTCATTTTCGAGTTGATATGTTTGACCCTGACCTTGCCCGTTTAATTTCCGTGTCATGTCTTGTCAACCCATTTACTTATACCGGTTGAAATCTCCTACCCAAACCCGTTTATTTCGTGTTGAGTTCGTGTCGGTTATCGTGTCGTCGTGTCAGTTTTTACCCGGTCTATGTGAACATGAGGACCACTAAAATCGCATCACGTGACATATTAAGTTTGAATATTTATGTATTATTTAAATTAAATAACACTATATTCGTGTTATTAATTTTAAATAACACTGAATGCAATGTTATTTAAAACCGTAATTTCTAGATCTATTTAATAAACCACAGGGACTAAAACCATAACTAGCGTTATACCCGTCCGATGATCGGGTATACGACATGAGTTTAATCTAATTCAGTTATTTGACTGGTCTATTTTTAACTAACACAATTATTTGAGAGGTCAGCCTTAAGACATATTTGAATACATAAAGATCCAAAAACACAATACAAACAACATAGTAAACAGTTCCTTGAATGGAATTTTGTTCACCCCTTGAAGGGAAGAAACCTGTGAAGGTCAATAAAAATAGATATAACCAACATTGGACCTAAAAATTAAAATAAAAGATTTGCTTTGGCGTAAGACCGTGTGTTTTCAAGTAACACATGCTGGATTTAGCCATTCCCATGAAGTGACCAATATCGAAACTAAAAGGTGAGAGCAGAACCACAAAAACCCCCACACAAGGTTAAAGACACCAAAAACGAACAGGCTCTAATGTAAAAGAAATGTGATTAAAAGATCGTAATGACATAATTGAATATTTGAAGAGCATTGGTTATTTAAAACATCATATATCGAATGTGATCAAGGGTGGTAAAAGGAGATCCATACTTAGATTGTACATTAGGATGAGATGCACCGTATCAGTCCCCGTATAAAGCATCATTTATGGGTGGCACGGTGGGTTTGATATTAAAGGTGAACAACAATGTGATATGATAAACCAAAACAACAAATTCTCAACAATGTGATATGATAAAACCAAAACAACAAATTCTAAAACCAAATTACCCTAAGAAATGATTCCACAAGCTTAAGCTTCATCTACTGCGATGACATACTGCGAAGACATATTTGCAGCCGTTACTTTTGTTCATATGAGCAAAGAACAATGTAATGTATATAAATTACCGAACGTATATATCTACATTTGATGATGTTTTCTTTGAATGGCAACGATCCATATTTGAATGGGGGTAAGTAGAAAGTTCTCAGGAAATGTGGATGGTTACTTCGGTTGTGGTGCACAAGAGTTTGGCGGTTTTATTTCGAGGGTGCTGCATTCGTCTTCAGGTCAGAAAATCTTCTCAAGGCTAGAGTGTCAAACGCAGAACTCGTACTCAGTTTTTCATGTTGGAAAATTGAGGGTGTCATAAATTGGCGCACGACTGTTTTGCTCAAAATCAGCGCTTCGATCTCGGTTGGCTTTTTCGCGGGTTTTGGAAGATTGCAGACCCATTTCTGGACAGCTGCTGTTGGGTCGCTATGATCTGGAATCTGGATGCTGCACAGCTTTGGTTCGAACCTGCTTAGTCCTGTTTGGAAGATTGATCGAGGTGGCTGCGCTTGAATAGTAGCCTGGCTTGTTTTCGGCGGCACCAGCATTGACAGCAGCAGTGGCTGTTTTGAGAGCAGCCGCGTGATAGCAGTTGCAACACACAAAAGGGGCTATTTTTGACGTGCTGCTCGGTGATTCTTATGCAGACCTGTTCAGTTGCTGTTTGGGCTGTGTGGCTACTGTTTGGTTGACGTTCAGCTATTGTTTAGCTGTTCAGCTACTGTTCGGAATGTTTGATATGCTCCGGTCAGTGCTGCAATAGAAATCATGAACTTCTTAATTTGATAATATTCTTAAACATAGGTAATGGATTATAGATTGGTTCAAGTTTTCCATAAGAACAGTCAAAAATCAGATTTAGAAAATAGAGCAGATAAGATATGTATTTGTGTTAAGACTCCCTCAGACCAATGCTCTCCTCTATAAAGGGTGTTTGGGAGGGCTTTTGAAAATGACGCACAGCAGCAGTGGCTGTTTTGAGAGCAGCCGCGTGATAGCAGTTGCAACACACAAAAGGGGCTATTTTTGACGTGCTGCTCGGCGATTCTTATGCAGACCTGTTCAGTTGCTGTTTGGGCTGTGTGGCTACTGTTTGGTTGACGTTCAGCTATTGTTTAGCTGTTCAGCTACTGTTCGGAATGTTTGATATGCTCCGGTCAGTGCTGCAATAGAAATCATGAACTTCTTAATTTGATAATATTCTTAAACATAGGTAATGGATTATAGATTGGTTCAAGTTTTCCATAAGAACAGTAAAAAATCAGATTTAGAAAATAGAGCAGATAAGATATGTATTTGTGTTAAGACTCCCTCAGACCAATGCTCTCCTCTATAAAGGGTGTTTGGGAGGGCATTTGAAAATGACGCATCGACTTATTGGGTTTTTAGGTAAAAAAATGTTTGGCAAATTAAAAAGTTCTTTTAAAACAACTTTTAAACCTGAAGGGAGATTTCTTTTGCAAGAAACCTTTAGACAAGATGGAACCAAAAAGCAAGTATACAAATTGGAACCATGTCGTCTTTTCAAGTAATAAAGTGGTAAGAACCAAGTATCGTAATCCACAGGGATAGGTATCTTTAGTTGCAAGATCTTGATATGAAAAACTAATTTCAGATGGCGAATTTGGAGAAAATATCTTTGGATTGGTTGGTTACTTTGAACTGTGAACAATAATTAAAAGAAGCATGGGCGTAAGACTTGGGATAGGATCTTAATACAAATTTCTGTAGGTTCATGCCGCAGGAATGTTGTAGCATGCTTCTGGTAACAACAAGTTTTATTATTTGTCATGAAAGTATTCCTCTCGGACTTTCATCATGTCTTTATAAACTAGTTTTCAACCCACATGTCTGTGTGATATTCAACCTAGTAAATAATTCGATGTGATTTTCAAAACATATGGACTACTAAATTTCTTTATTATAATTTGGTCTTTTGCACCAAATCCCATATCACTAAGTAAAAGTATGACTAGTGCCTTATCTCTAAGTGCACCTCATTTTAATCTCAACTAATGTTTTACCATATGAGACTCAATCAATTTTAAGGAATGACAACAACAATGGTATTAGTCAAAGAGTAATTTTCTCAAACCTACTTCTTATGTCATTCGAAATTGACGTGCTTATCATGGCTCGTATCCAAGACCATGGCACTTTAATATCTCATACGATAATCCATTTGGTAAGAAGTTTTAAAAAGATAAATACTTAAGATGAAATAATAAAAACCATTGTTACCAAAAGTTACCTACTTCCTTTTGATAAAAAATCCCATCTTTTGTCCCACGCCCAAGCTAATGGAATTAGCTACTCATAACAGAATTAAGATACAAATAGTTATAAGAAAGCATAATAAATTGCAGGGAATGTAAGACGATAAAATAAATTGCGAGAAATAAAAATATAAAGTGCGATAAAAGTAAATCTAAATTAACCGAAAGCGATAAATTGCAAGGAAAGTAAAGGATGATGGTGGATACTTTAAGTAAAGACCTTTATGAAGAACTTAATGCAAATGTAACAGAAATTAAAGACGGAATTTAAATGACTATAAGTAAAGATGCAAGTAAAAGAAACTTTGAAATGAAGAACACCCTTTGAATTGCTGTAGCAATTCAACAGAAAAGCTTTGAGTTTCCGGAAAATATCACTTAGATTAATTGTAAGAAGAATAGATTTGAAGAGAGAACACAACTATTGGTTAGTTGTGGGATGCAAAATGCCTTACCCAAGCTCTCTATTTATAGGAGAGATGGGAAGACCAAAAGTACCAAAAGCTAGCTAGTTTAGAGTTTAATTATATAATTAAATAATAAACTAATAATAAATACTAGTTGCTTGCAAATGATGACAATCCAAGTTGATGTGGTACTCAAAAGTCAACACTTCAGAAGTAAAATATTGTCTCTAATATCCAATGGACGAGATTCCCCCTTCCAACTAGCAAGACTTGCTCTCTAAGTTTCATTTTGTCTTTTAGTGCAGTCCCCTTTTATTGCTGCAGCATTCTTCTTTTTCTGCAGTCTTCTTTCATTGCTGCAGCATTCTCCTTTTTGCAAACAATCTATTATCAAAAAGACTATAATTAGTACCATTTTTATATAAAGCAAGCTCATCACAATTCCAAAACTCCATTTGACACAAAGATACACAAAGATAGATATTTTGACGCAATTTGGGATACTTTTAACATAAATCATATCTAAACACGACACTTAGATGTGTAAAAAGCACTAAATAATAGTGCTTATCAAAACCTAACTGAAAAAGGAGTTTTTGAAAAGTAAGAGATATCTGGCTTTTGGCTTTTTGATATCCTCTCTCTCCAAATACCCCCCATTTGTTAACCCAAACACTTTTCATGAAACAACTTAATGACTTATTGGGTATTACCACCACAAAAACTAATTCGGACATTTATTTTAAACTCCTGTTGCCACCACCATAAGTCAAATGGCAATATTATACCAGCAATTAAACATGTCCAAATCATTGTATTTGCATGTCTGCTCCAGATTGCATTCTATTGTCTACATAAAAATATAAACATACACAACATCAAATTAAAAAAAAAAGCAAATTGGCACATTACAAGATTAAAAAAAGAACTCACAAAGCAGGGTCGTATGAACCGACAACCCTTGGTGAGGCCGAGATAGCTTGGACATTCCAAGCGATGCTCAGCTTCATCAGCAGCTACATTTGTAAAACTCAAAAGCTTTGATAAACCTGCTCTAAGGAAAGCAACTGCCCTCGGTGACTTCATTTCAACAGATCCAGCTCCACCCTGATCCAACTTCCGAACCAGAGATGACAAAGCTGAAGGAGCTATACTTTTTGAGCATATAATGCCAGAAATCGATGATTACAATATCAGTACGAAGCCAAAAAAATATAAAATCGGAACAGAAATGCATAAAAGAAGCTACCATGTTTACAATCCCCAAAGACGTAGTAAAAAGTCTAAACTATGTCTCATAAATCAGGTAAACATGGACAAAACCTCATTAGATAAATCCAACAGAGGATTAAGTAGTAAAAGGTCATGTTCCAATGCATTATTTCATTACTTGGTTACAAAATTTCACACCAACAATAAACATTATGCATATATACATATGTATACATATCCATCATGGAAAGTAGTGGGATTGGAACCTTCATTGGAAGGGGAATGGCAATTATTCTATATGTAATATACATTTATATAATTAGTGAATACAAATTCAATAAACTGTGCATCTAACTCTTGTGGACTATTGTTTCTTGAACTTAATAACAGCATTAATATAATATAATTATTATGGAGTAATGAGATAATGTCAACTACAAAAAATAATTTAAAATGACAACTAAAAGAAAGAAAAAGAGAATGGCCTACAGGCTTCTAAAAGCAGAAAGAGTTTTCCTTCATCTGAGTCAACCACAGCTAGCTAACCTACTGACATCATATATAACCAATTTAGAGCCTTTCTGTCAGTAGACAAAAATCAGTAATCAAAGGGCTTCTACAACATCAAAAAGGTTGAAAACTATTGAAGGATTGCAAACTGCAGCAGCAAATGATAATGGATTATAATGTCTATTGCAAATTTTCAATTAATAACAATGCCATGCTCGATTGCGTATTTTAGAGTCAAAATACCACTCTTGGACTGAGCCCACCATTCCAACCATCACACCAGTGTGACATGGACGGCCAATGATACCTGGGAACACAGCCCTTGGAGCATCATCTCCAGCAAAACCAGCCTGTACTAACTATCATCCAAAAGCTTGAAACATAATTTGTACTTCTATCTATGCTAAAATGAGTACCTTAACCATTCCAGTTCCATTATCGCAAAAAGTGGTTGAATTTCATCTGATGCTGCCATCTTATGCTACCTACAGAACAAAAAAATACAGCTTCAGTTAACCAGAATTTTAAAAAACATGCATAGTGAAATCCAGCACACAATATCACTAGCCTTCACTTTGATGAATTGAAATGTCAGTTTATTCTATACCAATTAAAAGTTCAAATAACCTCCACAAAGGTTTCTAAAATTCAAAATAGTATCAACCAAATTCAAGAACCCATAAATGTTTTGGATAGAAATTTCCGCCCATTGTTCAGCAGGGCTGGTCTAAATTTTTACCTTGGACTGTAGATTAAACTCATTTTGACCGGTATACGAATTCGATTTTGTAATATTCAAAAGGAAAGGTCGTACTTCATTATGGAATATTGGGTTTGTCTACATAAAGCTTACATGTAGTAGCTGAGAGAATAAGCTTCTTTCTAAATCATTAAAGCGCTTCCAAATAAGGTAGAGGTTTCATTAAGCTGTTTCCAAAACAGGCCTTCAATCTGCCTGCCTAACAGATCTCCAAGACCTTCAGTTAACATAATCAGAAAAATTCTAATTCATGAAACAATTTCAAAATGTTTGTGTTGAAACAAAATAATTTGGAGAGTTTTGACATTCTGTGTTGTGGCCTAGCAAAGGGAACATGGTCATTTTCTTTTATTCAAACTGTTTATTCGACACAAATATAGACAACAATGTATCAAATAAAACTACCAATCAGAAGTTTGTGGCATATGTAGAATAGATGGAGACAAACACCTCTTGTGTATATTTAGACTACTAGAAATGGAAAGGGGATTAAGAGAATGATTGTATTGATAATGAAAAGTGTACAAAAGAAGTATAAGCCTAGACTATTTATATACAAGAGAAAAGGAAAACAATGGGCCTTAGCCCATGGGCCTATATACAACTAACACCCCCCGCAAACTTATTCAGGGGAGGAACGAGACAGATTGAGTTTGAGAACAAGCTCTCGAAACCACCCTGGCAGATGAGCTTTGGTGAAGATGTCGGCCGGTTGATCGAGAGTCGAAATAGGGTGAAGGCGAATAGTGTTGCGCACAACGTGTTGACGAACGAAATGGCAATCAATTTCTATGTGTTTCGTGCGCTCATGTAAGACATCGTTGTAAGCGATCTGGATGGCACTATTGTTGTCGCACCATAGAGGAGTTGGGGACAATTGAGGCGCACCCATGTCTGAGAGTAGCCAACGAGCCAAATAAGTTCTTGGGAAGTGTCGGCCAGAGCGCGATACTCAGCTTCAGTACTGGACCGGGCTGTGAGAGATTGCTTTTTGCTGCGCCATGAGATAAGAGAGTCGCCAAGGAAGAAGCAGTAGCCAGTGGTTGAACGACGATCAGTCATGTCGCTATCCCAGTCAGAATCCGAGAAGCCACGTAGGACTAACGATGATTTGGAGGAGAAGTGGAGACCATGAAACATGGTGCCTTTGAGATAGCGAAAAATGCGGATGACAGCGGCGTAGTGATCAGAATAGGGGGCAGCCATAAATTGACTCTTGGTATGAACAGCATAGGCGATGTCTGGTCGAGTAACCGTGAGGTAGACAAGAGAGCCAACCAGCTGATGATATCGTGTTGGATCCTGTAAGGGAGGACCAGAATTAGGTGCCAGATGAAGATTATGTTCCAGGGGAGTGGATGCCACCTTGTTATCGAAAGGGATGCCTTTGAGAAAAGATCCGAGATATACTTGGCTTGGCAAAGATAGATGCCAGAGGAATCGGATAGGACCTCTAACCCAAGAAAATAGTGTAGTTTGCCTAGATCCTTCATCTCAAAACTAGAACTGAGAGAGTGCTTTAGAGAGGCAATCCCGGTAGCGTCATCCCGGTAATAATAATATCATCAACATAGAGAAGAAGTAGAATGCTCCTAGAGGCGGTGGTCTGGGTAAACAGGCCTGAATCGTAGTTGCTCATGGAGAAACCCAAGGAGAGCACCGTATTGCTGAACTTTTCAAACCATGCACGAGGAGCCTGTTTGAGACCATACAGGGCTTTGCGGAGATGACACACATGGCCAGAGGGAAGAGAGACACCAGGAGGGGGAGTCATGTAAACCTCTTCAGACATATCGCCATTCAGAAATGCATTCTTGACATCCATTTGAAACAAAGGCCAGTGTTTGGTAGCCGTTATGGCAAGGAGACTGCGAACAGATGTTACACGTGCAACGGGTGCAAAAGTCTCCTCATAGTCGATGCCATATTCTTGATTAAAGCCTTTGGCCACTAGACGAGCGTTGTACCGATCAATGGAACCATCAGACTTGGTTTTGATCTTGAAGACCCATTTAGATCCGATGAGTCGTTTGCCAGCGGTAGCGGAACAGGATCCCATGTTTGAGCCTTTGCGAGAGCTCGAAGTTCTTCCTGCATAGCTTCTTGCCAATGTGAACTAGAGGCAGCTTCCTTGTAGGAAGTGGGTTCGTGATTTGATAATAAGGTAGCATAACGGTGATAATCACGAAGATGAGCGGGAACCTGTCTTACCCGATCGAAACGGCGAACCGCTTCTGATGTGGAGGGTCCAGGATCCATAGATTCGACAGGTGCCTCAGGTGTAGGCGATGGAGTTGGCACAGGTGGCGGAGGATCAGAGGTCGTTGTAGGTGAGTCAGGAACAGTAGTAGGGATCAGAGGTGAGATAGGAGTGTCGAAAGAGGGAGAAGGGTCAGTAAAGTAAGGAGCAATAGGAGTGATACTGGACTCGGCGTTTGGCATAGCATAAAAAGGGAAGTCCTCCCAGAAGGTGACATGTCGTGAGATTCGCAGACGTTTGGAGACAGGATCCCAACAGCGATAGCCTTTGTGTTCAATGCCATATCCCAAAAAGAGGCATAGTCTGGCACGAGGTTGAAGTTTGGTATGTTCATGAGGTTGTAATTGAACAAAACATGCACAGCCCCAAACCTTGAGAAGGTCACAAGCAGGGGAAATTCCATGTAAGACTTCATAGGGAGATTTTTGTTGGAGTATAGGAGTTGGATGTCTGTTGATGGTATAGACAGCAGTGAAAGTTGCTTCTCCCCAGAAGCGTTCAGGACATTTGGCTGAGACAAGGAGAGTGCGGACCGTATCAAGGATATGTCGATGTTTGCGTTCAGCACGACCATTTTGAGGAGAAGTACCCGGAAAAGAGTACTGAGAGATAGTGCCTTGAGATCGAAGAAAGGCGAGAAACGAAAATTCTTTGTATTCCATAACGTTATTAGCTCGAAAAATCTTTATGGGTTTTGAGAACTGAGTTTGTATCATGCGGGCAAAGGTGATGTAGAGCTGAGGCAGCTCTGAGCGATGCTTCATAAGATATATCCAGGTGAAACGTGTATGATCGTCAATAAAGATAACAAAATATTGAGCTCCTCCTATGGATGGATGTGGTGTTGGTCCCCAAACATCAGAATGGATTAAATCAAAGGAACAAGAAGATTTAGATTCATTAATTTCAAAAGGAAAGGCATGATGTTTGCCAAGTTTACAGGGTAGACAGGAAGTGTTGGAAGGTGTAACATGACCTTACGATCCTGAACTAGCTAACAATTTTATTCTACTAGAAGATAAGTGGCCTAGACGATCATGCCATAGGTCAAGAGAAGATGGTTGAGATACGGAAGCACGACACTGTGGGATTGCAAGGGAATGCGGATATAGACGACCTCGAGAACTTGTCCAACTCTACGGCCTACACCAAGGGTCTGCTTGGTCTTCGGATCCTGTATAACACAACCAGAAAAATCAAAGAACATCAGTAAACCCATTTCTTGAAGTTGAGCAAGGGATACGAGACCTATTGCTAGGCCTGGCACATGTAAAACTTCAGGTAACTGAACATTGTCAGTAGACACATCCCCTTCGAATAGAACCGACTTAGGGGTAAGATCCGCCGTTCGAACGGTAGGATGGGAGGAACGTCGCTTAGAGACAAAGCCATTGGGGCAAGGCGACATGTGATTGAAGCACCCAGAATCAAAATTCCACAGAGTACCTGAAGGAGCTGAGTGTTGGGAATTCATTCCCAGAGAACCTGTCATGATCTGAGCCATGAGTTCTTGATTTCGGCGCATAAGTTCCATGAGCTCAGGGTTTGATAGGACAGGCGCGACAGCAGGCATTCCTGTAGGTTCATGTTGAGCAACAAATCTGATCGCAGTTTGGTGTCTTTTCGGGTTTTGAGGGCATTCAGATAGAAGGTGGCGAGGATGTTGGATGCCACAGTGCTTGCACCTTCTGATTGGACAGTCAACCAGGAAGTGAGATGGTGAGTGATAGAAAGTTCACTCATTTCTTGATGGTTTTCCAGAAGACTTGTTGTAAGGGAGTTCTAGAGGCTTGTTGTAGGAGTTCTGGAAGCCTGGAGGCCTGTTGTAAGATTTCTGGAAACCTTTTCCCTTGGAGCTGGAGCTCGAGGTCGAAGTATAGAAGACCGATTCTGATGAAGCAGAGGCTGGAGTGCGGAGTTGAAGGCGAGTTTTTTTACTTAGCAGTTCCGTGATGGCATCTTCAAGCGATGGCAGAGGGTGCCTGTGAAGGAGGGAGGCTCGCACATTTTCAAAATTTTTCAAGGAGTCCCATTAGAATGGTGATGAGGTGCAACTGATTGAAGTAGGCCTGGTAGAGTTTCGTCGTGTTGTCGTGGACTTGAGGGGCACCCAGATTTAGGTGATCGTGGATAGCTTGCATCTCGGAGATGTAGGAGCTAACAGGTTGATCAAGAAGCTGGCGTTTGCTTTGGTAAGTGGTCCACAGTTGATATTGGTGAGCTAATCCAGTGGAGGAGTATCTCTTTGTCAGAAAATCCCAAAGACCCTTTGCGGTCGTGTAGCCGAGGAATTGTTGATTGATCTCCGTTGTGGTTGAGGCATTGATGAAGCCAAAGATTTTGGCGTTGTTAATGTCCCACTCATTAACACGTTTGGCATAGTCGATTGCGGATTCGTTTGCCGTCCTTGTTGGAGCAACAGTCGTCCAGTGACATAGGAGTAAAGACCGTGAGATTTGAGAAGAATGGTCATATGATGATTCCAGAGGATATAGTTGTTCCCATTAAGAACAACAGATATGGGATTCGAATGACTGAGATTCGAATTCATTGGAGAGGAGTAGAACTTGACAAGAGAATCTCAACTCGGGGAGAGTTTCGACTAGGGAAAGCGGATCCCGACTCGGAATCAAAAGATTTCCAACTCGGAATTGGCTCGGGAAAGGAGAAACAAGGGAGAACCCCAACTCGGGATTTTTTTTGGACTCGGAAAACGGAGTTGGAAAACGGACTCGGAAAACGAAGTCGGAAAACAGACGCAGGAAACGGATGCGGGAAACGGACGCGGGAAACGGATTTCCCGACTCGGGAAACGGATTTCCCAACTCGGGAAACTGAGAAAACCTGACTCAGGTTTGAAGAATCCCAACTCGGGATTGATGAAGGTGATTAAGGAGCCTAAAGCTCTGATACCATGTTAGAAATGGAAAGGGGATTAAGAGAATGATTGTATTGATAATGAAAAGTGTACAAAAGAAGTATAAGCCTAGACTATTTATATACAAGAGAAAAAGAAAACAATGGGCCTTAGCCCATGGGCCTATATACAACTAACATAGACAACGCTCCAGGAAATTGCTTGGCCAAAAATTCCATGGCCACAACCTAAGAAAATCATATAAATATAACCATTTTTCACAAATACTTCAAACAAAACACCTTGCCCCATACCTAGAATAATAACTTATAATATAGTCACTAAAAAGGGCACTGTGTATGAAAGAAATAACATTGTTGATCAGTCCAACCTGTCAAGTTTTCTTGATGCAAATAATTAGTTGGTTTCTAGTTCTCTCTTCCAAACAGAACTAATATAGAACCAAACTCCTAAAATGCTACTGAAGAGGTCGAAATTCATATATAATTGGCAAAAAAAATCAAAACAAAGCACTTTAATTTTAATAATAATGAACATGTATTATTACCCTGCAAGCATTAGCTTATCCTTCCCTAGTCAACCCTGATGATCAGAATAGCAGGTATTAGTTTGAGCAGAAAACCATGTGTGAAAAAAGGAATATAGATAGAAAATTAATGAGAATTCAAAAAATGAGGGGTTACCTTGTGAGAAAAATTGAGGACCACATATGGGTAATAGCATAGAATACTCCCTTAACAAATAAAACGATAAAACCTTCATCTTGGTGGGTTTTGAGATGATTTATTTACGTATTTCAAATGGATTAACCCAGTATGGAGCAAAACTAACTTTCAAAATCGAAAAAGATAACTGATGAAATCAGACATAACATGAAAGAATGTAAATTACTCTTTTCATAATCATCGTGGGGTCTGATTTGGGGCCTGAATCGACATCTTGACAAAGAGTGGGAGAGGAGGAAGATGAGAACGAGATGACAGTTCCATATGCGATTGTTGAAATGATTGGAAAGATTCTTCTCATTAGAAAAAATGGTGGAATCGATAGGGGGTTTTAGCCAGAAGATGTAACTGTCATGGTGAGAAGAAGAGCAAACATGGTTTTGCTTGATTCTGCCATTTTTAAATAAATCTGTATCCGTTGTCTGCAACTCAGATCTGAGAAGGAAGAGCCCATCGAACTCATCCATATCTCTGTTTCATTGTATCAGATTTGGAAGAAGAACCCATTTAGGTTTGATGAGAACCCATCGACTTACATATTTGGAAGAACCCATCTCCATTGTTTGACTTATAGATTTGGAAGAACCCATCTCCATTTGACTTACAGATTTGAAGCCATGTCTAAACCTTTGTCTTGTTGATGAAAGCTTTTTTACCAGATGGGGCCATGTTGGCTTGCCAGAAAATGAAGTTCTTTCAACTTTTTTAGGCCATCATTAGCCGGCATCCGTAGAGGACCGGTACCAAGCGGTACCGGTTGTGAACACCATTGTGTGTCACCGGTAGAGTACCGGCAAGGAAACCCAATCGGCATGGTGATGCCGGTCTTTCTCCTCACCCCACCCCACCCCACCCCCTACCTCCCTATTCTCTCTATCTCTCTCTTCTTTCTCTCTCTTTTCTCTCTTCTTTCTCTTATTTATTTTTTTATTCAATTAATTAGAGGGGTATGGTATTGGTAGGTTAAGGATGTATTGGTAAGGTGTTGGTAAAGCTGATGTGGCCAGGGGCAAAAATGAGAGGTATGAGGGGTACGGCTAAGGATGGCCTTAGTACTTTGTTGTGCACCTCTTAGGCCATCCACTATGGTACCACATGGTACCAGCTGCCACCTCAGCGCCACGTCAGCTTTCCAATACCTTACCAATACCCTACCAATTCATCCTCTATGGTACCAATTCCCTACCATTTGGTACCAATTTTTTTTAAATTAACAATTCACAATAAAATTAACAATTAACAATAAATTAAAAATTAATATATTAAAATTAATAAAAATATAACAATAATTTAAAAATTACGAAAAAAATAAAAATTATGACAACGTTAAAAAATTAAAAAAACCTAGCTACCACAATGGAGGCCATCCGTGTCTTTGGCGCATCCGCTCCTTCTCTTGCAACATCACTTCCAAAGCCGTTCCCGTAAGATGGTCGTGCGGTGTCATGTAAACTTGGAAGTCCGCACTCCTTTGTCGTTCGTACCGAACATCCACATTTCGTGCCATCGTGTCGAGATACGTAGAGTGGGAGGGTTATACGCATTTAGTTGTTCCAACAACGCGTCACGTTATCGGACGACGCACCCGCCGTAGATGACGACCCCGCGCGTCTAGCCGCATTTCGACCGAGAGGTCGTGGCCGCTCGGATGCCTCGGTATCATCGTCATTGTCGATGTTGAAGTATTGGGTGCGTGCATCGGATGATCCGGGGGAGTTGGTTTCGGACGTTTTCGACCTCTTCGGTCTTGGAGCGTGGATGTCCGCGGGAGTCATGAAGTCGACCGGGATGAATTTTGGGCAAATTTTTAGAATTTCCCAAGCGTGAAGGTGGGTAAAATTCTTTGCATATGTGTTTCGGTATCGGGTTTGCGCTGTTTTCAACACGTCATCGTCACCCCATCCGCTTTTCCGATTGGTTGGGGTGTTGTTGTAAACGCACGCAAATAGCGCAACGGTACTTAGTAGCATTTTTACCTTGCTACTACAAGCGTCAACGGAACGGACGTCCCAATCGTATTTCATGCGCTTGTCGAATGCGATTTTCACCCTCCTCCAAAACGACGCTACAAAACGAAAATTAAAAGAACATTAATAATGTCATACAATTATTGCATGTGATAGCGTTTATTCGTACCTCTCTTTTGATAGTTACCTGTACAAGGATCTTCCGAGGTCTCCGCCCATGCCTTCGACAATTCTTCCTCCTTGGTAAGTGTCCACTTCACACACGGTTGTTTACCCGCCGGCTTATCTTTGGCCGGCTTCTTACCTTTCGCCGGCTTCTTACCCTTCTTACTTTTAGGTTGTGATTGTGGTGGCGATATCGGTTGGGTTTCGGGTACCAACTCGGTTTCATCCGACGAGGTTGGCTCGTCATGCAATCGGTATGCATTACGGTTAAATTGCGACGGTGATTCTTGGGTGACCGGTTGTTGGGTGGCCGGTTCTTCGGTGGCCGGTTCTTGGGTGGCCGGTTGCATTGCCGGTTGCATGACCGGATGCAAGGGGTGCATATACACGCCTTGTTGCATCGGTTGCATGAGCAAGTGCAAAAACGAGCCTTGTTGGGGGTTTGGCACAAAGTTTGCGAAACCCATATTTACGTAGAGGGGTGGGAGAATCCGCCGGTCGGGCTATGCATTGGGGGAATATATACCCCGAGGTGTTCGGAAGTTGGGTATTCGAGAGCCGAGATTGCGAACGGTTGGTGTTGCTCGGGGTACCTTGATGATCCATGTGACAATAGAGAGATTGAGAGAGATTGAGATTGAGATTGAGATTGAGTTTAAGTTTGAGATTGAGATTGAGATAGATTTTGGTATTGAGATATATATATAGAGTTGGTAAAAGAGAAAACAGAAAAAAAAAATAAAAAAAATTGGAGTTGTTGGCAATGGCTATATAGTCGTTAATTCTCGTCGTTGGAAGCGGTAGTGGGGCACCGTACCGGGTACCGTGCCGGTTACCCTTGGTGGTGTTGTCGGGGGTACCGGTCCGGTACCGAACCCATGCCGTTCTCCATAGCGCATGGCCTTATGAGGTAGGAATGAAAACCCAAAAAATGACCTAATTGAGGTTAATGTCAAATATTATTATTATTAATTTGAGGGTAATATGATAATTTTATAAATACTTAAATTTGATAATAGTGTTTATTGATGCTTAAAAATTTAATAATCATTAAAATAAATATTTGGATATATAAGAAAGTTTTAGAAGTTTGTAAGGATATAGAGGTAATTTTAAAGTTTGCAAGGATAGAGAAGTAATTTATGAAATTTAGAAGGATGTAGAAGAAATTCTTTCCAAAAAGACGTTTATAAAAAATCTATTGCAAAATTCAAGTGGTTTGACAACTAAAAATATAATAAAAAGACTTTTTTTTTTCTTTTCAATTTGCCATTGTGAGTTTGAAGGTATTATATTATTTAGTATCAGAACTATATTTTAGAATTTTTAGAGAAGAAACATCTAAATTCGTACAATTCGAGCAAACAAATCAAATTTATAACAAAGCATAAAATGCTTATCAATCGGGCTTTGAGGTCATAGGCACATCTTCAAATTGAATTTTGTGCGTTCAGGAGAAATGCATAGTAGAATATAGCAACTGAATGCATATAACAAAATAGGCTTGAACCCAATAGGTTTTTATATGATGAACAAAAACTATAATTACATAGACATGGATTTAGGTTTAGGGTGTTGTAGGATTGTGTTTGAAAGTATTATAAGTAAAGAACAAAACAAGATGCATAGAATTAGGTAATTGCTAAGGAAAAACTAAGGTAACTTTTACTATCCAAATTAAATGGTCATTTGAAAACAATAGAAGCATGATTCGAACTTTAGGTCTTATAGATGTCCGAGATAAGTCTTGTTAACGTCAATTAGTGTTTGGTAGACATCTACATTACCATTCGTGGAAGCAAAAATATGTTTGGTTAGAATTGGCACAATCATGTTAGAATAATAAGTATGCCTGATTGTGCCGATTGTCGAGCCAACCTAAGCCAACAATAGTCTAGAACATTTAAAAACCAAAACCCCAATGAGGTAGCCTATCGGTTAATTGGTGTTGGGGAAAAACTCATCCAAGTTCGAATCCGGAGGTGAGCAACCAGGGACCACTGAGTATTAATCCCAGGGGAGCATGCTTTAGCTCTCGGTAAAAATTACCAAGGATGTAGTCAGGGCAAACCCAGATGAACCTTATCTAAAAAAAACATTTAAAAACCATCGACTTTGCATATCTCTATTTATATGGTTTTTTGTTTTTGTCCATTTCAAATTTTCTTAATATGAATTCCAAATAACACATTTTAAGCTTGTAATGCGGTTGTGTTAAGGATGTTTATGTCAAAAACCAAGTTATTAAGACAGTTCTCCACAATACAGATTGATAGCACTTATGAGATCTCAATATCGCAAGTCTATTAAAAAATATCTCTTTATAAGGTACACAACGCATCTGATTTTGGTCAAATAGCATCCAACCCAACAAATTAGCGAATGTTTTCTTGAACACACTAAGGGGTTGTTTACTGAATTTTTAACGAGTCAACGCTTAAAAGCAAGAGATTCACATTCAACTACCTTATCATGTAACATTTTTGGCCTTGAAAATGGATTGTTGGTAAACATTTTAAACCAAGTAAGTGCTTACCTGGTAAGAGTCATTTTCGGGAGAGTCATTTTCCATCTTACTTTGATACATCTTTTTATGTCAAATTTCTTCTAAAAAAGATGAAGATTTGGTGTTAAAAATACCCATTTCAATTGGATTTGTTATTTAACTAGTTGATAAGCCCGGGCTTCGCACCGGGTTTATGAACATTCGCTACCGACACTTTAACATATTTCAGTCAATATACTATATATGACTAAAACGTAATATGAAATATAAAAATCTAAAAGATATAAAGTAAATAAATATTATAAGTTTAGGGGACTGATATGTAAATTTAAAGGTGGGTATAGGATTCAGGTCGGTTGGAGCGTATATATATCGTATATAATAAAATAAATACATGAAAAAAATATTCAATATTAGGCTCATTTCGATCTTATCGACGATATGATTATAATGACGCAGTTTGTTAACATTAAAACGTATTTTTTAACATATTTTAGATCGTATCGACGATACAATTATAATGGCGTAATTTGTTAAAATTAAAACGTATTTTTTTAACAGTACTAAACAATATACGATATATGAGTAAAACGTAAAATGAAATAAAGAAAAGTAAATGTATAAAGTGAATAAATATTATAAGTTTAGGGCGCTAATATGTGAATTTGAAAATGGGTATAGTATTCGGATCGGTTGGAGCTTATATATAGTATATAATAAAATAGCTACATAAAAAAATATTCAATATTAGGCTCATTTCGATCGTATCGACGATACGAACATAATGTCGTAATTTGTTAAAATTAAAACGTATTTTTTTAACATGTACTAAACAATATACGATATATGAGTAAAACGTAAATGAAATAAAGAAAAGTAAATGTATAAAGTGAATAAATATTATAAGTTTAGGGCGCTAATATGTGAATTTGAAAATGGGTATAGTATTCGGATCGGTTGGAGCTTATATATAGTATATAATAAAATAGTGTAACACCCGTAAATTTTGATAGATTAACCCCGAAGTCATCCCACTCTTTTCGTAAGAAAGATTTATTTAATGAGTTAGTTTTAACTTATAGTTGGATTCCTTTTAGGCAAAGACACTTCAAAAATGTGAAAAGTGGGATTTTGGCCTCGGTACGAGTTTTGCGATTGTGACCGCGATTGTGCCATATGGCACAATAGCATGGCACAATAGCGGCGATTGTGCCCGCGATTGTGACACTGCCACAATCGCCTGGCACTATAGCCCGCGTGTACTAGATGCTTAAATTCCGATTTTCAGCTTTTTTCCTCCCATTTTCACCCAAAACTTCATCCCTCTTCTTCTCTCTTCTTTGGAGGCGATTTTAGAGCCATGAATGCTCTATTACCAAGTGATTTCAAGGTTAAATCATCACCAAGCTAACAAGATTTAGTGGCTAAGTCTTCATCTCCTTCACCTCAAGCTTCCATCCACCATTGTTGAAGAGTCTCTCCATTTTCTAGGGTTTTGTTCAAGATCCTGAAATGGGTAAGTCTTATCTATAGTCTTAAGTGTAGATCTAGTCTTATATGTTATAGATCTGGAACTAATCTAAGGTATTAACTCCTTATCAGTTTAGGTGTTCACTCAAGCATTAAGCTAGGGTTTTGGGTGAGATTTTGGGCTTTTGGCTTTACGAGCCTCAAAGTGAGTTGCTAAAACCATTTTGTTAAAACTGAGGGCACATCATCTTGTTGATTTTACATACCTTGCTTGATTATTGTGGATAAATGTGATTTTGGATGAAATACTTAAATTGTCAAGTTTAAGGATTTCCATGAAATGTATGATGAACTATGCTTACATGAATGCCTTGGATTTTATTGTTGTATACATGAGGTAGATTATCGTATGCTACTATTGTACGTGTTAAATCCATGGGTTTGTATGATGAATGTATTTATGAGAAATACGTGATAATATGTATGTCAAGGAGTTATGAGAAGGGACTAGATTCCAAGCATGTTGGCTTATACGAAATGAGTGAAGGGCTTGAGACCCTAGAATAATACCTCTGTTGATGATGCTATACTAAATTCAGTATCGAGGTTTTGTATGCAAATAACATAGACGAGATACTATGCTAAATTCAGGATCGAGGTCTTGTATGCAAATAACATGGACAGGATACTATGCTAAATTCAGTATCGAGGTCTTGTACGCAATAAAATGGACGAACCAACGCAATATTTCCACACCAAACAGTCGTGGGGTTTGTACCTATGTCGCCGGCACCTCGGGTGGCTCCTTGGTGCGCGGGCCTCGGATGATGTTGCCATGCTAAATTCGGGACATCGAGGTGTTTGGAAGTAACGAGTGATGGGGTATTGGTTGGGGGAAATGGGTCGCTCCCATTGTTTCCGAAGCTAAATAATAAACCGGTTTAACATGCTACTTTTGTTGTTAGTATGATCTCGTATATCTCATATGTCTTAACATGCTTTTACATGCACAGTATTATTGATACAACTCACTAGGCTCCTTTGGCCTAACACTTGTGTGGTGTCGATGTGTTTCTCAGGTACTAGGGACGCTGTTCCCAAGTAGGTGCCAGGATTGAGAGTGAGCTTTGGGGGATGTGTGAAGAGACCGGTCCATCTAGACCGCGAGTTGATATTAAAAACTGTTGACCCTTTTGTAGTCTTTTTCCTTGTTAGGAATTAGACTTGTTGGTTATTATACCACTCCATTAAAGTACAGACATTGTAATTATACACTACTTATACCCCTGTTTTTAGGAAGAGCTCACGCTTTGGCGTATATTTGTACTAACACCTTTCGTAAATGAAGGTTTTTGTTTGCTCCAAATTTCGGGGTGTTACAAATAGCTACATAAAAAATATTCAATATTAGGCTCATTTCGATCGTATCGACGATACGAACATAATGTCGTAATTTGTTAAAATTAAAACATATTTTTCTAACGTCTTTATGCCAATACACGATATATGACTAAAACGTAAAATGAATTATTGAAAAGTAAAATGTGTAAAGTGAATAAACCTTATAAGTTCTAAGTTTATGGGGCTAATATGTAAATTTGAAAATGGATATAAAATTTGGGTCGGTTAGAATTTGGAACGTATATATAGTATATAAAAAAGGGTTTAGTTCCTAAAAGTGCATCCAACTTGTCACGAAAAGTTATTGTATGTATTGAACTTCTATTTTTTCCATTGTATGTATCAAACATATCAAAACTACCATTTAATGTATCCAACTTTATCAAAACCTACCACGAAAGTGTATCCAACTTGTCACAAAAGTGTATCAAACTTTTAACCAAATACATCAAATGGTAGGTTTTTATAAGTTTGATACATACAATGGAAAAAATGAAAGTCCAATATATACAATAACTTTTCGTGACAAGTTGAATACACTCCCGTGAAGTAAACCCTATAAAAAAATAACTACGTCAAAAAATATTCAATATTAGACTCATTTCGATCATATCGACGATACGAATATAATGGCGTATTTTGATAAAATTAAAACGTATTTTTTTTAACGTTTTTTAGCCAATATACGATATATGACTAAAACGAAAAATGAAATATTAAAAAGATAAAGGTATAAATTGAATAAACCTTATAAGTTGAGGGGGCCCAAAATGTAAATTTGGAGATAGATAACACTGGAGTCTGGAGGTAGCGCCGGTCTAGTATAGGTCCGAGGTATGGGTCCTGGGCAGGTCAACCGGCGGGTTTGGGTCAAAAAAGAGAAAGAAAAGGGTGGGTTTGGGTCGCGGGTCGGGTCGGGTCATGGGAGGGTTGTTGTTGGGCCGGGGCGCCTGCTGTTTGTATGTATTATAATTGGTTTATGATAGTTTTGAAAAAAGAAAAGAAAATTGTAATTGGTTTAATTTGATTTCGTTGGCAGCAACTTAAAGAAAATAAAAGAAATAAAACTTCTTTAAATTTGGTTTATTTGTTTTGGTGTTGTAATGTTAGTCCAGCCCACGCGATAGAAAGAAAGAAAGAAAAAAAAAAGAGAAAAAGAGGCCCAGAATCAGCAGCCCACGTGAAGAAGTAGAAGGCCACATCCCCCTTCTCATTCTCATAGTCAGCGACTTCTACGCAGGCAAAAGCCGCGGCCAAACCCGCCGAATCCACTGTATCTCGAGCGGGGCGAATTTCTGGTGGCCAAAAGCCGCGTCCAACCCGCCTACTACACTGTTTATGTTGGATTCTCAATTTTGCGCGAGTTCTCAGCGGCTACACGCCGTGCCAAAGCCGCGTGCGGCTATTTTGAATCCCACGTTGCCATGTTGTGGTTTTGTCGAAATTGAAGTATAAAAGCCGTGGGAAAACCATCGATTGGCATTAATTCGCACATGGAGACTCTCAATTTCAGATTAGAGAAGAAAAAAGGCTGATTCTTGATGATTTTGAAGATTTGTAATTGAAATTTGGAGCAATATTTGTTAGGTTTTTCGTCAATTTTTTGAATTATACTATTTTGTAAGTTTAATTTGTGTTCTTACACATGATTATGAGTAGCTAATCTCTTTTATTTCTAGCGATGATTTTTAAGCTACTTCGTCTTCAATTATGTTGAGACTTGGTTTCCGTTAATTATCAATCGCGTTTTATTTATATAATTCTAGTTTGAATATGTTTTTCAATTCTTGAGGTCTTGGTTTCCGATTAGGAGAAAATTCATTTGGGGAGTTTCCGATCAAGGAACGAGCAAAATCTGTTGGGTTAGTTGGGAGAAAACAGTTGCACCGAAAAATCTTGGCGGCCTTGGAATAGGTTCGCTCAAAGCCGCCAATATCGCTCTTCTTTTAAAATGGTGGTGGAGGATTATGAACGAAGACTCCGCGTTGTTGGTGAAAGTTATTCAATCTATTCAAGGGATTTCGGGTAGAGATTCAAAGTCAAAAAACCAGGTGTTTGGTTAAACATAGTCAGAAATGGGGCTGCTCTTTAAAGATTTAACTTGAATATCAAAGATCTCTTTACTCGGGAGGTAGGAAAAGGCGATAAAACCAAGTTCTAGACTAACCGATGGCTTGGTTCTACTCCTTTATGTTCAATGTTCCCGGATCTCTTAGATAATGATAAATCATGTACCATCGCTAGTAGATGTACCCTAGGTGTTGGCGGATTCTACACTTGGAATTGGTCTAGAATTAATACGATAGAGACAGATGGATTGGAGGAAAAGCTAGAGGAGTTACAAAGTCTTGTGCAAGTCTTGACTCTCACGGAAAAAGAAGATACACGCGTTGGGAAGGAGATTCGAGTGGTATTTTCTCGGTGATATCTTTGAGAGACATCATCGATAATGTGATCAACTCTCCTTTTGCAGGTTTATGTTTTTGGAATAAGGCCTCGGGTTAATTGCTTTATGTGGATATTATTGCTTAAGCGACTACCTACAAGAACAAAATTACGTTCTCGAGGAATTAATATTCCTTCTATCGTTTGTCCCTTTTGCGACGTTAACGAAGAGACCGTGGATCATGTTTTTCTATTTTGCCCAAAAGTGCAGATTATTTGGAGTTGGTTTTTCAAATGGTGCGGACTAAACTTGAGTCAAATGCTCTCTTTAGAACACCTGTTGTTTGCGGTCTCGAACCTAGGGACGGATAAGAATCGGAAGATGTTCTTGGATGCTGCAGTTGGAGGGGTGTTGTGGCATATTTGGAAAGTTGTGGCGACACTTTAAAAAAGTTTAGGGGTGTTTGGTTGGGGTTATCGAGGGGTCAAGAATGAGGATGAAAACTGCTGTTTGGTTTGATATTATATAATAGAATCATTCTTGCAGATCCATTAATTTTCATTCCTGACCAAATTGGGGGGAATGAAAGTTTTATTTTTACTTGGTTCTTTTTTCCATGCATTGTTCTATCTATGGATGTTATATGAAATATCTTTTGTATTTTTCAAGTTGGAAAAACATATTTTTTGTAATATGAAACAATTTTTCATTGATTATATTGGGTTAACCAAGTAGCATCAATTCAATGCTCATTCCTATTCCCATTCTCCTACATTCCCATTTTCATTTTCATTTCAATTCCTTGAAATGAACCAAACGCTACCTTAGTCTTACATTTACGAGGATGGTCAGAGTCTTTTTACGTCAATTTAAGGGAATTTGAGAAGTCTTGATAATGTAGGTAAATTACAACACTACAGTTATGGTCCTTCCTCTCTACTTGGGAAACAAGAACAACTACAAAAGAAAGAGTATTGTTGACGCCAAAACAATCGGAAATATGCTTTATGGATGGTTTCCCGATGAAACAAGCGTCACTAAAAAGTTGGTCGTAAAAGCTACCGACAGTTTTTCCAATTGTTTTTTGAGTATTTCATTCACTGGCGGCTTTTCAAGGATTTTCCAACGATTTTTTGACGACCAATTAAAAAGAAATAAAAAATAAACAATTAGAAAATAGTAGGTAATACCAGGGACGGACCTCCCTTGGAGGCCACGGTGGCACGGGCCACCGTCTAATTTGTGTGCCGAAGGGTAAAATTTTCGAATTTTATAAAGGTGCAACCGTATTATTTTGGAGGGTGCCACCGTATCGTTTTCAAAACTTAAAAGTGTGCACCTAAAAACCAAAAACTTAACTCGAAATCAACAAAAAACCCAAAAACTTCCCTCGAAATCAACCAAAAAACCCAAAATATCACTCAAAAAACCTAAAAGTTTTCTCGAAATCAACCAAAAAACCAAAAAATTCTTTCGTAGTCAATCAAATAACCCTAAAAATTCTTTCGATTCAATAAAATAATTCAAAAAAAGTCCATTGAAATCAACCAAAAAATCGAAAGGAAAATATCTCTCGAAATCAACCAAAAACTTCTTATATGGTGCCACCGTTTGAAAACCGTCCTAGGTCCGTCCCTGGGTAATACATAGTTTTTTTTTAATATTGACCTCATTGACATTACGAAGTAACTGTGTTGTGTTGACTCCCATCAATTGCCAACATCTAACCTTTTTACAAGTTCTTTAGGAGTTCACATCAATCCTTAATTGCTACATTTTATTTTATTAAATGTATGAGCTTTTTTTTAGGTAAACTATGTATTTCGAGACTAGTTTACACATACCAATTAATATTTTAGAGGACCACAAATGACTTTTATGTGCCTATAAGTATGGAAGACCTTATCACACTCTTCGCCATCCTATTTGTTTTGTGCCATTTAACATGTTTATTACTTTAAACTATAGTACTAATTTTGGTTAATTGGATTCTTTTTTTTATTCTCAGACAATAATCTATCTCTTGATTAAACTGAAGGTAAAATTCTAACCGTGTTCTCCATTGCTTGTAGTTGGAGCCGGTCAAGATAGGAATCAAGTTAAAATTGACAAACCAAAAACAAAACCTTAAATTAGTAGAATATAAATTGTCATCTGGGGCTAGCCCGGTTGGTAGAGGGATCACCCTCTTGGAGTAGAAGTTCCGGGTTCGAACCCGGGCAAAGACGTATTTAATCTAACTGAGGTGTATGCTAACAACTAACCTGCCGTTCAAAAAAAAAATTTAAAAATCGATAATTAATAATTTATTATCTTACCCTACAAATGAATACAAATTAAATATCAAGCAATATGCACGGTAGTATAAAAGTCCACATTTAAAAATTGACAGTTTATTTTTCAATTAGGAATGAGCACTGCTTTCAATGTATTAACGAGTATCACTAATTAATAATCGGTCAATGATATTGTAGTTGATCTTGAACCAATTAAATCGTTAGTATGGTATTACATTAAATGGAACATCAACCCAAAATTCAGTGATAATGACCTAATATGGAGTAGTGTAGTATGAGTAATAATTGACTCAATTAAACGTAGAGGAGTGGGTTTGAACTCGGGGCCCGTATTAGATCAACCATGTTCAAACTCTGTGCCTCTACCGCTGAGGTGAAACTGTTAAAAAAAAAATTAAATAAATTTCGTGTACTATGAGTATTAATTGACTAAATTAAAATAATAAGGAGTGTAGTACTATGAATATTAGTCGACTCAGTTAGAATAAAAGGTATAATTATAAATTGAGTCATTTCAACTAATATAAAGCAAGAAAATTGATGTGCATGTATCTTGTATTTACGTCAAGATCAAATATCCTTTTCAGGTTTTTATTTTAATGTAAAGCAAGACGTATAAAATATACAAATGGTAAACTCTATATCAATTTTTTTTTTAATTCTACAAAGAGTAATTAATTTACATAATTGGTTCCTATAATTTACTTGAAATTGCATCGTTTCTATTTTGAAATAATTATAAAAATATTTATGTGGTTTGCAATTTTGTACGTCTTTGGTTTTTGTTTCATAACTTCACTAGTGTGGGCCACCGCGCGTTGCGCGGTGACGAAACATTTTGTTAAAAAACATGTGTTATTTGATGTAAAATAATGAATGTATTGTGAGTGTCTTATATGTAAGTTAATTTCTTTATTATTTATTTCACAATTTTTTTTGTTATATTATGCAAATAAAATAATGTTGTAACCAATTTAGAAGTTATTTAATAAATAAATACTTGCAAATGTATAAACAGTTAAACACAATTAAGCATTATAGTGAATGACATCAAATTAATCCTTACATCTTAGCTTCTAAAGCTATAATGTTTGTTTTGCTACATAATTTATTAAAAAAATGAAATAAAATAATATATTGTTGCCTTTAAAAAAATGAAATAAAAGTATTTTAGTTATTCAAAAAAAATGTAATATCCATAAAACATGGAAAAATTGTACAGCAGAAGTTTTATAGCAATAACAGCTCTGAAGAGGTAAGATTGTTTTTCCTGCATCATAAATATGAAAGCAAAATAATTAGTCAACAATTTATAAGGATAAATCATTTAATATTAAGCATTATGTTGATGCAAAATTGCAAATGCAAAACATGAGGAGCGAGAGATGTTACTAAAACTTTAAGTTTAACAATTTTTCTTATGTATGTTTGGTATCTCAAGTTGATATCAACATTAAATATAGATAGTTGTTTATGCAATGTTAACTTGAAACACAACATACAATTTACAATAATTTCATGTTTGGGGACCGTATATATAATGTTGAATATGAAAGTAATGTGTAATTTAATTTCATAAAATGACATAAATTTTTTTTGTGATTGTATTCTTGGCACATGTATTGGAGTTCATGAAGCTCGTGAATAAAAACTACATAGGATAGTGTTTGAAGATACATGAGGTAAACATGATCACCACCCCAAGAGATGTATAATGATTATCAATCATAAATTTTGATGGAGTAATGCATAGCAAATCAAACTATAGAGATCCTTTGCAATATCAATTAACCACAAAGAATGATTATCATACCAAATAATTATGAAAATGCAACACCTAAAGCAAACAATGAATATAAAATACCTTTATAAATTCAATTCTTTTCTTTCGCTTTCTTGTCCAGCTTAGTTTCTTCCACAAAAAAAATACCTACAAAGACCAAAGAAATCGATCTTTAAAGGTTTTCATAACAATATGTAAGTTCATCAATTATACTAAAATTTTGATCATATTGTGATAGAGTAGGAAATCAATCATAATGAGCATGCGTATACATTTCTAAGATAAATAAATAAGATCAAGACGTTATAGAATATACCAAAAGTAAACTATTCGTACCGTACTAAAGAGCAAGAAATGGCTCCAATTACGAAGTAGTGTGTTGCCATGCACAAAACCTTGAATATATATAGGTAGAAGGAGATAAACATGTAGAAAATGAATAGTTCAACAATAATGAAGAAGAGGAAAATGAAGAAACAAATAACTACTTCATCATTAAAGGCATAAATAAGAATTAAATGAAAGTAACTCAAAAGAGTCTATTTAGATCACTATTGTCATTTATTTACATTTAAAGCCTATTAATGTGAGGAAGAATAAGAAGAAAAAAAGAGAAAAAAGGAGAAAAAAGAATAAAGGAATCCTTGCATTGAGAAGTTGCCACCTCATACATTGAGGTTGTTCTTTTAATATATATAAATGATTTAAATAGGTTAATTGAAAGGGTATTTTAAACTTTTAGTTATCTCTTTCTCTTTTTATTAAAAAATAAAATTGTATTATGTTATATATAGAGGGATTTTCTTTTGTAAACTTTTTTTTGGTGTGAACTTGTGAACTTTCTCCAAAATAGGTTAAATCAATGAAATTGGTTTATGAAATTGTTTAATATGATGAAATTATATTATATGATTCATTTTTTGACGAAAATGTTTCATATTTCGGTATTTTTTACGTAACTTTTCCATTCTTATGAAACTGTTTCATATATTTTTATGAAAACTTTTGATTTCACGTAAAATCGCCGAAATATGAAACAATTTCAACAAAAAAATGTATCATATGATATAAGTTCATCATATTAAACAATTTCAAGAATCAATTTCATCATATAATCGTCGTTTTGGAACACATAAACACAGGGTCAAACTTCCATCATCTCTGGTTGTCGATAGCACTCATCTATCAACGACGACCTTCACTCGGTTCCTTCCCCTTCATATCTTTCGGCTATAACCAGGGTAAACACGACGGCCACCGTCCACCTATTGCTACCCCTACTGTGACCTTCCTTTCTATAACGAACCCACTAGAAGATTCTGACGTTCCCCGTCTTCTCTATCTCCGACCGATCGACCACACCACCCCTTAACCGTTGACGACCTTCACTCCTTCACTAATATGGAATCATCAATAAACCATCGGTGACTGAAGATGACGTTACAACCTCTTCATTGTCGAGAAACAACACCCTAGTTTGAAAAGTCTTCAAATTTCTGAAAGTTAAAAATCATATCACACAGGGAATTTGTGACTTTTAATTTCATATTTAGTCACTGTAATGTTTTAATATAAAATAAAAAAATTAAAAATTAAAAAATTAAAATGACTAAATTACTCTTTTAGTTAATCTATTTAATGGAGATATGTTAACTTTGTGATGGTAAAGGGATCAAACGCATATGAAATTGTAAACTATAAATACGTTTTTTATAATTATTTCAAAATAGAAATTTAAAGTTCAATTTTGTGTAAACCACATGCACCAATCATATAATCTATATATATATTAAAAGAAGGTTTTTGCTGATGTCATCAAAATGAAATTGAGTGATTTCATTGGTCAATTAAACAAATCCTAACAAAAGATGATGTCATAATTTATTTCCATTTTTTTTTTCCAAAATTTACTTACCTAAAATTTCTCATTAATTTATTAGTTTCCTTTTTATAATTTACATTTTGTATCCTTATAATTATTTGATTAAATTACTTATTACCCCTTAGGTTTTCAATTTTCACTTTACATCCTTATCATATTAAGGTAAATAATGTATATGAATTAAAACCATTTAAGTTTTTTGTTTTTCTTTTTTATAAATTACACCCTTATAATCGTCTCGACGATACCTTCAAAATGAGTATAATATTGAATATTTTTTTAATTTATTTATATTAGTAAATATTAAGAATAGATATAAATTAAGTTGTTTACATTTTATTACAATTCTATCGTTGATATTCTTGAAATTTAAAGATTCCTATTTTTAATCTAAACTTTTTTATAGATTATTTACAAATAATAAAAGTTTATTTTATTTAAAACGCTATTGTTGATGTTCTTGAAATTTAAAGATTTCATCCTTTTAATCTTACTAATTCTATAGATCATTTATAAATAATAATTTTTTTTAAAACCCTACAAATCAAAAACACTATATAAATAATTTATTGCAGAATCCCTCCCGTTTTAGAATCATTCACGAAATCCAAATCTTTCAACAAAAGAATTTCATATATTTTAATAGCTATTAGATGACTAAAATATTTAATAATAAAGTAAGAGTAATTTTTTTTCATTTAAATCGTTGATTAATTAGAATTATTTTAATAAATAATAATTCTCTACTTACTCAATTTCAAAGAAAGCTTTGAATAAAAAAATGAAAGAAAAATAATTTAAATGTTATATATATAATTTCCTAAATGATTATGATTAAACTAAATCATTAATATTTCTTTTATCAATTAACTAAGTCATATTTATATTGTTAATTGGATATTACGTTTAGTTTGTGGTGAATTATTTGTGAACTTTATAATGCAAATGTTAATTCTTATTAGAAACCAAAACAATATGTTTAAATCGTCCGTGTATTACACGGGGCATTAACTAGTTTACTCTTAAACAAAAGTTTTCATTGACAAACTCAAAATTAAGGCGTTGACTAAATCTCAAATTTAATGGACAAATTAATTGATAAACTGCAAATTACGTTGCTGACTAGATTGATATATCATAATACCATAAAGAGTGAGCATCCATAATGGAGGTTATTTTTGAGGTTTTTCTTAGAGTTTTTACAAGAACTTCCTCTGTGGGATAGAGGTTCTTGCCCAATCAATGGTTTTTATTAGAATCCAGGTGATTGAACAAGAACTCGGGTTCTTGTAATACTTCCCTTTTCTGTTATATACTAATTTACATAAATAAAAATAATATTATAAAAAAAGAAAAGAGAGGTGAGGTTTTTGTAAGAACCCCTATTGTAGAGTTTTAAGGAGGTTCTTACTTTATTGATGTGTCAATTATGTGGCAGGAAAAAATATGGTAAATGTGTTGGGGATTAATGCGAACAGACGCGCAGCGGATAACAAAACAAATCCCCAAGAGCCGGATCCAGTCCAAACCACACAGATACAATCATAGGGTGTTTTTGAGGTTTACCTTTACAATCGCGAAAAATCCGGACAGCTGGTAGGGGTTACACCGCTACTGACACCACGCGAGAGGGTTGCTAGACCACCACCGAGGATTACCCGAAAAACGACCACGACCACTCTTCCTTGTAGGCGCCGATTTTTGGGTGGAGGGAGAGAGAGACTTTTTGAGTTCAGGGATTGAATAATAACCCTTAACCCTTATTTATATGGATAAACCTAGCAGTGTTTGTTTCCATATAAAACTCTTTGGTAATTATCTTAAATAATTTCCATAACTAATTATCCATCTGATTAATTAATTATAAATAAATAATTTAACTAACTATTTATTTATTCCTCTCTTTAAATAATTAATAATCAATTAATTATTTCTCATGTAATCCAAACGTTCTCATTTTGGTGTGCAGCGGTGTGACCTACTAGTGTCTTATAACAATGGATACGGTAACCTTGTTACTGTCTCGCACACAATCCTAACAGACTCCCACTTGTGCTAGACATGTAACTGTGCTGTTACCATTAGCCTAAGGAGGTCCCTAGCCAGACACTTAGGTTAACCAGGTTATAAGATCTCTTATATCCAGAGATACAATTCACGCTTGAATTTGTACACAGGTTCATTCCTTTTGCACACGATATTTCTAAAATGTTTTAAGACATGGAGTAGAGGATTCATTTCTTAAAATCAAGTATTTCTTGACTCTGATTTCGACTGCCTGCAGTAACGGATATTACTAAAAATCACCTGTCATTTTATCCGAGCGTGGCCACGTGTTTTCTGCCAATCTTAATCGTCAAGGGGCCCGGAAATATCTCTCTTTTGTAAGAGGCGCAAATCCCTTCTTGACTACTTGCATTTGGATCCACGGCTTCCGCTGCATCTAGTCACGTCCCGTATGGCCGCCCTGTTACGGTGCAGCGTTAGGATGTGCTAAGAGTACAGCAGTCCTCATGTTCCCAAACCAAGTATCTCAGGTCTAAGGACAACCTATCAAGTCAATGCTTATGACTGGGGCTCCATGAAGCAGACTTGACAACTGGTCACTTCCAATACTCAAACACTCTGATAAGTATCTATAAATACTTGGTCACATCACTTGTGCTTTTATTCTATTCTTCGAATAAATCATCAAGTATTTATAATAGCGTTAAAACTCCCTATTGAAATTCCCATTTCAATAAGTGGCTACGGAATTTTAGATTTTATACAAGACTTTGTAAAATCATGGATACGTTAAATATGCGAAAAATAGTCAATTTAGAACAATCATGAAATAAAACCTCCATTTATTTTATCACACTGTAAAATTTACATGACTGTATTGTTCAAAATTACACTATAGTAATAATTAATAAACTAAAAACTAGCTACTGGCTTCCAGGTACTGCATCCCAATGGAATTTGCATGTGCCTCATGCTTCACCCTCGCTAGTGGCTTTGTCAGCGGATCTGCGACATTTTCTTCTGTTGGAATCTTGCATATTCTCACATCTCCTCTTCCAATAATCTCTCGGATGAGGTGATATTTTCTGAGCACGTGTCTTGACTTGTGATGCTCTCTGGGTTCCTTTGCTTGCGCTACGGCTCCCGAGTTATCACAAAATATATCAATCGGTCTAGAGACACTGGCAACCACTCTGAGATCCGATAGAAAATTCCTTAGCCAGACAGCTTCCTTTGCCGCATCTGATGCTGCAATGTACTCTGCTTCTGTAGCTGAATCTGCAATCCTGTCCTGCTTCGAGCTCTTCCACGAGATCGCGCCTCCATTTAGGGTAAAGACGTAACCCGACTGTGATCTGAAATCATCTCTCTCGGTCTGGAAACTAGCATCAGAATATCCTGTGACGCTGATTTCATCCTCAGATCCTCCAAAGACCAAGAACATGTCTTTCGTTCTTCTCAAATACTTGAGAATGTTCTTGACAGCCACCCAGTGAGGTTCTCCTGGATTCTGTTGATATCTGCTCGTAACACTTACTGAGTAAGCAACATCGGGCCTGGTACATAACATGGCATACATAATCGATCCAATTGCTGAAGCATATGGAACCGATTTCATTATGTCCCGATCTTGACTAGAAACAGGACATTGTGATTTACTTAATACTATGCCATGTTGCGTCGGGATAAATCCTTTCTTGGATTCATCCATCCTGAATCTCTTCAGGATTTTATCAATGTATGTACTCTGGCTAAGTCCGATAAGCCGCTTAGATCTGTTTCTATAGATCTTTATGCCAAGTATATAAGCGGCTTCTCCAAGGTTTTTCATCTGGAAACATCTGCTTAACCAACTCTTTACACTCTGTAAAGTTGGAACATCGTTTCCTATGAGTAGAATATCATCTACGTACAAGACCAGGAAGGTTACTATGCTCCCACTGAACTTAGTGTAGACACACGGCTCGAACTCACTCTTGGCGAAACCAAATTCTTTGATTCGCTCATCAAAGTGTAAGTTCCAGCTTCGAGATGCTTGCTTTAATCCATAAATGGATTTTAGCAGTTTACACACTTTATCAGGATTCTTAGGATCTACAAACCCCTCTGGTTGTTCCATATAGACGTCTTCTGTTAACTTTCCATTCAGAAAGGCTGTTTTGACGTCCATTTGCCAAATCTCGTAGTTAAAGTATGCTGAAATGGCCATAAGAATTCTAATTGATTTTAGCATAGCCACTAGTGAAAAGGTTTCATCATAGTCTATACCATGAGTTTGCGTGAATCCTTTTGCAACCAGTCTGGCCTTGAAAGTGTGTACGTTCCCATCCATGTCGGTTTTCTTCTTGAAAACCCATTTGCGTCCAACAACTCTACAGTGTTGTGGCAAATCAGTCAACTCCCAAACTTGGTTGTCGTACATGGATTGCATCTCAGCCTTCATGGCTTCCTGCCATTGTTCAGACTCATTGCCTGACACACAGCTTCTCCATAGGAAGCTGGTTCATTCAAGTCTCCACTGTCCTGAGAGACCAGAAACCCAAGATACCTATCTGGTTCTTGTCTTACCCTACTGGATCTGCAAAGGTCCTGTGTTTGCACTTCCTCAATCGGTTCTGATTGAGGTTCAACATTCTCATGTTGAATTTCTGGCTCAACAATTGGTGTAGTGTTTTCTTCGTCTACTACCTGTAGATCTACATCCTTTCTGGTGTTCCCAGAACTGAGAAACTTTTCTTCCAGAAATTTTCCATTTTGAGCAACAAAGACTTTGTTCTCTTCAGGGTTGTAGAAATAATATTCCACGGTGGTTCTGGGATATCCTACAAAGAAACACTTGTCGGATTTGGGCTTGAGTTTTTCTGAGGTGGGTCGTTTGACGTAAACCTCACAACCCCAAATTCTTAGAAAAGATATATTGGGTTTCTTACCCTTCCATAATTCATATGGAGTCTTTTCTACCGACTTTGTTGGCGCTCTGTTCAGTATGTGTGCTGCTGTTTCGAGCGCATGTCCCCAGAATGACATTGGCAGCGTAGAGTGACACATCATCGTTCGTACCATATCAAGCAAAGTACGATTTCTCCTTTCTGACACACCATTCATCTGAGGTGTATACGGAGGTGTAAGTTGGGATACAATCCCATACTCCATTAGATGATTGTCAAACTCGTCACTAAGATATTCGCCTCCGCGATCCGACCGTAAAAACTTGATCTTTCTGCCAAGTTGATTCTGCACTTCATTCTGAAATTCTCTGAATCTTTCAAAGCTTTCAGATTTATGTCTCATAAGATAGACATAACCATACCTACTGAAATCGTCAGTAAAGGTAATGAAGTACCGGTATCCTCCTCTTGCCACATGACTAAATGGTCCACACACATCTGTGTGGATTATTTCTAACAAGTCAGTAGCCCTTTCATTTTCTTTGTTGAAAGGTTGCTTTGTCATTTTGCCAGATAAACAAGACTCGCAATTATCAAAAGGTTTATAATCGAAAGTTCCAAGAAAACCTTCTTTTAGTAGTAGTTCAACGCGTTTCTTGTTTATGTGGCCTAAACGACAATGCCAGACGCGCAGCGGATAACAAAACAAATCCCCAAGAGCCGGATCCAGTCCAAACCACACAGATACAATCATAGGGTGTTTTTGAGGTTTACCTTTACAATCGCGAAAAATCCGGACAGCTGGTAGGGGTTACACCGCTACTGACACCACGCGAGAGGGTTGCTAGACCACCACCGAGGATTACCGAAAAACGACCACGACCACTCTTCCTTGTAGGCGCCGATTTTTGGGTGGAGAGAGAGAGAGACTTTTTGAGTTCAGACGTTGAATAATAACCCTTAACCCTTATTTATATGGATAAACCTAGCAGTGTTTGTTTCCATATAAAACTCTTTGGTAATTATCTCAAATAATTTCCATAATTAATTATCCATCTGATTAATTAATTATAAACAAATAATTTAACTAACTATTTATTTATTCCTCTCTTTAAATAATTAATAATCAATTAATTATTTCTCATGTAATCCAAACGTTCTCATTTTGGTGTGCAGCGGTGTGACCTACTAGTGTCTTATAACAATGGATACGGTAACCTTGTTACTGTCTCGCACACAATCCTAACAAAATGAGGTTCTTAGAGGTTTCACCACTATGGATGCTCTAAGGCCATCCACTGTGGGAGTGGATTTGGCCATCGGGTACTCATTGGGTACCTCCAAACCGACGGCTTCTCAAGTGAACACCACCGTGGGTTTGAGCGGGTAGCTTCCCTACGGTTTGGTGAAGCCGATGCCATCCCACCCACCCTACCCCACCCCACCCCCTCTTTCTCTCTCTTCTTTCTCTCTATCTCTCTCTTCTTTCTCTCTCATATTTTTTTTTGATGGAATGGGCTGCAGTGGGTTGACAGTGGATGGATTGGGTAGTTTTAGGTAAAATAGTGGAAAGTTGATGTGGCAGTTGAAACCATTGGGTAGTAGTGGGTCGACAGCAGATGGCCTAATAGAGATAACTTGTAGCACTTGAGTTATATGTACTAATGAACCATGATAGGTATCCATAAATACCACTATTATTTCCTAATTTAATAGTTTATATAATAGTATGAATATATATATATATAGGGGAAGTATCAAATATATAACTGGATAATAACTGATATATGATTCTCTTGGTGAGTATAATATTTAAATATAATGTCATTTAATATCTGATGCAGAGAATGTTAAAGCCAATTTATTTCCAACAACGTAAACTTCTCGTACGATCATTCTCGTATATAGGAAATGGTAAAAATGAGAATATGTTCATTTTTTGAAAATGCAAAAACATCATTTTTTAATATAGACAATCACATGTAACAGTATATTGCATCACAATGATACAAATGTGATACTCAATTAAAAACACGAACAACTTTTGGCGTGATCTAGGTTGCGGGCCAGTCGCCCTTGCACCACTAATTAAGCCCCCTCAAGTGTATTATCACATGTGATAATGGTGTTCTTGAGGTGATAATATAATCCACCACACGTGAAACTAAATCATAGACGCATATGACCTTTGGCACGACCTTTGTCGCACTACACGTTTGCACACCACCATGTCCTCTCATGTGTATTTTCAATCAGTGACACTATTTCACTATAAGAAGCATATATAGAGATATTTTTCACAAAATCAATACTCGTCTGGTGGTTCGTTTATTGCTTTTCAAATATAAGATCTCAAGTTCGAGTCTTGTTATTGCAAAATTTTTATACACACAATAAATCCAAAATTAAAAGCTAAAATTTAATAAAAATGACTCTAAAAGGACTTGAACACAAGACTTCACGTTTGAATAGCAAGGAACTAACTCTACCAAGGAAAACCTGTGTTGTTATTGTAGTTTCAAAATATATATGGTGGCACACAACAAATTGATACGTTGACATCTTTCACAACTCTGTATTTTTTACACTACGATGGTAGAATGAAATAGGGGCACGTACCATCGAATGCACTAGATACCCATGCATTCATGGGTGGCTTCATACTAGAACACTAACTATTTAAAAAAAATAAGAAACATCTGTAAATGTACACAATCATATGATTCACGCAACTTGAGAATTTATGGAAGAAATCAACTATTAGATTCTCAGAAACCTCAATCGCATGCAAAGTCGTTAATGCAATATCACATGTGATTTTGCATAAGATTCACGGTTTTTTAAATAGTTAGCAATATTCTTTTTTGAACCTCCTCTACACACACACACACACACATATATATATATATATATAGAGAGAGAGAGAGAGGAAGGATCATGAGATAAACTAAACATCATGAGAGAAGTGTGATATTATATATGATTACACTTCTCTTCATCTCGCAAAATGTATAGCTCCTCGTTTCAGCCTGCCCCTATACATACATACATACATACATACATATAGGAGCATGTTCAGTTGCAAACATAAGTTTCTGTTGTGAACGGTACCATTTTAGGAAAGTTTATAAAACACTTAATGGATAAATGTTTAATTATATACTAGCAAGTGTCGTCGCTATCAATTACCTTCTCAACCATCAAAATTGGATTGATGGTAAACGTTTTATAAGTAGGTAAACGAACCCTTCTTCTATAAACTACATAGCCAGCTTTTTTCACCACTGAAATACCTTTAATGCCTCACAGTCAGCTTATATAAAATCGATATTAAACCATTCCTTAACATCATATACTGATTGAAAGTAAAAACAAGCTTTACACGGAAAATTATAAATTAATGGACTAATTTTCTTATTTTTTTAAAGTTATATGTTTATATTCTTAGCTATAAAATTGGCACTAGGGTGTTGAATTTTCTAGAAGGGAGAAACTCGATCAACATTGGAGAGCCTTGACCAAACCAAGATATATATGTTAATTTGAAATTAACATCGATACATTTTATAATTAATTAACAAGGATTTTAGTTAAACTATATCTATCAGTTAACTACATTTTATCTTAAAAAAATGAATGATGTGGTAAATGTTAACAAAAACCAATTTGCAAGAACAAAAGATTTAATTATGATCCCACATCAATATGTGGTTAATAATTGTTCCTTTGTTCCTTATAAAGGTATGGTTCTTGTATGAACCTACCTCTATATATATATATATATATATATATATATATAGAAGTAGGTTCAAACAAGAACCAATTCAATTTGTAGGAACAAAGGAATAATTTATAGCCACACATCTCTATTTAAAAACCCCAAAAATAATTCAATATATATTTAATTACTTGAAGGGTATTTTGGGAAACAATTACTTTTTGAAAAGACACTATTCATAGATGATTATATATGTTAATTATTTTTAACCATAAAATATCTTTACAATTTGATTTTCCCTCTTTTTTTAAGATAAAATATCTTACCATGTATTTGAATTTTCCTTTTTAAACATAAAATATCTTAGCTTCATCATTTCATCATATTCATATGATTTTGTATAAGGATCTTGTGAAATCATATGTGATTTTCACTATCATATGTTATTTTGTACAAGGTTATTGTAATATCATGTGATTTTGTACAACTTTTTTACGTGAAATCATATGTGATTTTAGTATCATATGTGATTTTAGGCAAGGTTATTGTAAAATCATATGTGATTTTGTACAATGTTATTGTAAAATAATATCTAATTTTAGTATCATATATGGTTTTCCCACAAGGTTCTAGTTAAATCATATGTGATCATATGTGATTTCAGTATCATATGTGATCATATGTGATCTTATAACATATAATGCAATCACGTCTAATTTACTACATCACATGTGATCATATGTGATTTTGTATGTTAACAAAATTGCATATGATTTCAGTATCATATATGATTTTATACAAATGTTAATGTAAAATCATATGTGATATATATATATATAGGAAAGTTTAAATGTGAACCACTTTTTCATTGTGAACGTGAGGACAACCGAGAGCGCGCCACGTGGCAATTTGAAAAACACGCGACTAAGCTTTATGCATAGTGCATAAAGCTATCATTCAAACTGAATAAAGCTTTATGCATAAAGCTTAGTCGCACTCTGACGCGGGCGACTTAGCATGTGGGTTAGCTTTATTTAGTTTGCATAATAGCTTTTTGCAGTATGAATAAAGCTTGAATGAAGCTAACCCGTGGGATTTATTCGGACTGGATAAAGCTAAGCTGCGGAAGTTAAATTGCCACGTAGCGAGCTAGCTCTCGGCTGTCCTCACGTTCACAATGAAAAAGTGGTTCACATTTGAACCCACTCTCTCTATATATATAGTGTATATATATGTATATATGGGAAGGTTCAAACGAGAAGCATGTGTCAATTTAAAAAAAAAATGAGGAGCAATCCCAATCAGTCATCTCGCGGTTACGGTGGACGTAATCACGGATGATTGACGCGATTCAGGGGAGGGTAGAGATTATTAAAGAGGAGACCCGTCAAAGCCGCCTATGTTGACCGAGATGAGTGGTTGAGATTGCTTCTTGCGTTTTCTTAAAAAGTTATATTTTTCATATGAACCTCCCTCTATACATATATGTATATGTTTGAACACTACTAAAAAATTCACTATTCGCGCGACTACCGTTTCCGAGGATGGATTATGGTAAAACTCCTCTTTGTTTGATAGTGAAAGCAGCCTTTGAAATTTTATGAGAGCTCGTCTTTTTTAATTAGTATTTTGATATAATTTGTCCGGGATTACAAAATCAACTAGAGAATCATTTCTTAAATTAGTGTATGAGAATATCACCCCTTGAATGAAATTGATTCGATCAATGATATATTGTTTGGTAACGAATATATAAAATGACTTATTCAGTATATAATTTTTAGAAGATGCTTTATGGAAAAAGCTAAGTTTTTCCAAACCTCCGCCTCTCAATTAACAACAAGTTCCTTCCATCTTTTCAAGAAACACTCCCAAAATAGAAAAATACGTAGAAATTAATCCACACAGACAATTTTATCCATACAACACTTAATGGAAACTAACCAAACACCGTCTAGTCTATGATTAACCACCACTACAACAAAATTGAGTTTATAAGACGCTTTAAGTAAAAAAAAAAAAATCCTAATAAAGTGCTTTAGGAATAAACACAAAAACGTCATATCTAGAAGTGTTATGAAAAGTTTCTAAGATGCTTTTGGACATCGTAAAAGGTTTTTTAAAACATTTATTAAAAAAATCCGTCCTTTTAACTATTTTATAGAACATTATTTTAAAAAAATATCCTAAAATCACAAATGTCATCTAAAAAGATGGGTTTATAGGACATTTTATTTTGAAAATGTCTTGAAAAACTTGTTACGACGTTTAAAAGTGTTCTATAAATTTAATGTGACACTTTTAGATAATATAATCTTTTATTAAGTCCTATAAAATAATGTCTTATAAAACACTCTATTATGACATTTTTTTTTATTTTAGGCATTTTATAGACCTAACTTTGTTATACCGCATGTAGAACATTTATGGTGAGTGTTTTTCAATTTTTTATTTTTTTAAAATTTTTCTTTGACCCCACCCTTAGGGATGGCAATGGGACGGATATTACTAATCCCAGTCCCATACCCTATTATAAAACCATATCCCATACCCGGTCCCGTCCCGTCGGGTATCCCATTATCAAATAACCATCAGGGTCGCGGGTATTACCACGGGTATCAAGTACCCCATTTATATTTTTAGTCGATTAAAATTTACTAAATGAAATTTCATTTCCTATAACTAATATATGCAAATTAAGTCAAACAATGAGTTAAATTTGTTTTAAACTTTCATTTAGCAACATGAACATTCACCGAGTTCAATGTTTAACAAAACAGAAACGATATTTGTGGCTCGGTGCCCTATCACCGAAGTGTCAATGGAAGTGGGAACATTACTACATTAATCTTATTGAAAAAATTAAATATATATTTTCTATATTAATAAAATCAATCCTCATCTCTATTATTCTATATATCAATATATTTGCAATGTATATTATATTAATAATAACATGATAAATTATTAAATATTTATGGTTCGGGGTCGGGTAAATGGTTTCGGGCATGGGATCGGGTAAATGGGCGGGTATTGACTAAAACCATAACCATCCCAATCCCACGAAATTTTTTTGAAAAAATCCCATACCCGGTCCCATAACCATTTACCCGGCCCAATCCCGTCCCAAAAGTTTCGGGTTCGGGGATTCCCATCGGGTTCGGGTATTTCTGCCATCCCTACCCACCCTATATATACATAGGGCTTAATCATACGAGAACTTGCTGGTTTTTGATAACCCTGACATCTGATATCAACCATTCATTAAATTTTATTGATTTTATATCAAAGTTAAATATAAAAAGTTATATTGGTAATTTAATTATTTTACATCATCTTATCCCCAAATTAAATCATGCCCTAAAATCATGGAAGATCCAACTTGGTCTTTAAACATTAATTCTTCAAGTGGTAACATATTACACTTGTTCCAAAAGATGCAAAACCTCCATTGCTAACCCATTTCAACCTAAAAACAAAAACAAACTTCAAACAAACTCCATTTCAACCTACAATGGAGCCATTTTCCATCTTCTTCCTTTGCTTCACTTTCTCTTTCCATACATTATTCACTACCATGGCAGTAGACACCATATTCATGAACCAAACCATTAAAGATGGTCAAACCATTGTTTCACCTCAACAATCTTTCGAACTCGGGTTTTTCAGCCCTCCAAACGCCTCAGAAAATCGATACTTAGGCATTATGTACAAACGGCTAGGCAATGATGGCACCACCGTCTGGGTGGCCAACAGAGACACTCCGATCAAAAACAAAACCGGCGAGCTAAGTCTCCGTCTCGACGGAGTCTTGGAGCTCCGTGACTCCAGCACGGGCGTAATCGTTTGGTCGACAAACACAAAGGGAAACGCTCGAAACCTGGTGGCCCGACTATTAGATTCCGGAAATCTGATGGTCATCGACAACGACAACGACAATGAGAACAACGATGACGATTACATCTGGCAAAGTTTTGATCATCCCACAGATACCCTACTATCCGGAATGAAGTTCGGACGGAAATTCAAAAGGGGTATCGCGATGAACTTGACATCGTGGAAGAGCGCCAGTGATCCTTCGAAAGGCCCTTACGTCGCTTATTTGAATCTAGACGGACTCCCCCAATTCTATCAAAACAATGGAGATCAGATCCAATACAGAATTGGATCATGGAACGGTCGTGCGTTGTCCGGACGACCATGGGTAGTTCCACCTTCGAAATACATACAGGAATACGTTTCAAACGAAAGAGAGATTTACATCGAATTCGACTCTAGGAATGGCTCGGTTCTTAGTAGGTTGACCGTAACGTCATCAGGGATTACGGGTCGGTTTGCTTGGGTCAATCGGACACAAAGATGGTTTCTTTTCGAGCCATTAAATGCGGATACCTGTGAACAATACGGTTTGTGTGGCGTTTACGGGAATTGTGATAACACACAGCTTATAGCGTGTAGGTGTCTGGACGGGTTCGTGCCTAAAATTCGGGCTCAATGGAATAACTCTGATTGGACGAGCGGTTGTCAACGGGAAGTGGCGTTGGATTGCAGTGTTAACGAAGGGTTTCGACAGTATCGGTTCATAAAATTACCGGACACCAATCGGTCGTGGTACGATACTAACATGACCATCGAGCAATGCAAGACCAAGTGTAGGAACGAGTGTAATTGTACGGCTTACGCGACTTTGAACGTCGAATATGGTACCGGGTGTTTGTTATGGTATACAGAGTTGTTCGACATGAGAACGATTCCGAATGAAGGACAAGACATATATATACGAATGGCTGCTTCAGAGTTAGGTATAATGTTGAACTTTCCTAAATGGTTTTTTGTTTAAACAAGAGAACTTTCCTATATACTTTTATGTTTAAACAAGAGAAATTAATTAGTCATTGGCGCTAAGTCGTCTCAAATGCATTTATGTTGACCTTGTTCCCGTAATGGCATTTGGCCCTTCTGGTGTTTGTTTTACCAGTTTTCTCGTGGTATATCGACAACCGAAACAGTCGAAATCGACTTTACCGACGAAACGAGCGTCGCTAAAAACCTGATCGGTAAAAGCTACCGACGGTTTTTCCGACGACTTTTACCGACTGTTTTTCGACCGTTTCATTTTCCGACGACTTATTAAAAATGTGACAACTTGGATACATTTTGCGGAACTTTGGTACATTAAATACTAGATTTTGAAACTTTGGTATATTAAATGGCAGGTTTTTAAGTAAAATATACAAAATAGCAAAATGTGATAACTTGGATACATTTTGGGAAACTAAATCCAAAAATAAAATAAAAAAGAACAATCGATAAACCATCGAGAAAGCAGTCGGTAATACACAATTTTTAGTAGTGCAAGAAAACAAGAATAGGACCCTATGTAGTTGTTCTAGAGCTAGGATTTTTCTAAATCTAATTGTCTTATTCTTTAATTACAGAGAAAGATGAAAGGGCTTCTAGAAAGCAGAGAAAGTTGATCATCATCATCATCCCAGTGGTTGTATGTTTCCTTTTATTAATTGGCATGTGTTTTTTATTCATCAGAAAGAAGAAGTTGAATCAACAAGGTAATGTTCTTCATTATTATGTTTTTCGTAAATGTTAGGACATGTTGAACCCTTCTTCTACGCCAAAGAGGGTAGGTTACTACATATACACATGTTCTTCTACGTCAAATAGGGTAGGTTACTACATATATACATGTTTGAGGGTCTTTGTGTAACCATTGTAAGACTCTAACAGGGTTAGACAATATAGATGCCCCCGTAACGGAGGCACACGAAAGAGTTGTCAAGTCCTAAATGTGGTATTTCCCAATTTGATAGATTAATGTAAAGATGCTGATTATGATACCATGTTAGAATATTATATATCTTTAGCAACAATATTATTAAACCTAAAATAAATTACTTTTACTAATTTTAAACTAAACATCTAAATAAAAAAAAAGTAAGAACTTTTGAGGTCGGCCTTGGTGTCCAAACGTAATCGTTTCTAGAGGCCCACGTTCAGGCTAACAAATTAAGGGTGTCCCATATAATATAAACATGTGTGGCATATGTTACAGTTTTATTTTTTTGTTTGGGCTTTTATGTTTAAGCTATATGGTTTTTTTCTGGTCCATTTTGTTTTGGACTTTTTATTTGCCTCATGTTTGTGTAATTTCGATGGTCGGATAAGAAACTAAAAAAATTTTATTTTATTCCCAAATTTTGAATTCACGGTGAATTTGGATTTGAAAACCCAAGGTTTGGTATTCGTTCAATCAACGAATTTTAGAAAATATTTTCCTAGGATATTCATAAAATCAACATGTTCTTTGATGAAAAATTGTATTGATTTCTCTCTCTCGCTCAATGTCCCAATAAATTTTTGCAATCATAATGCATCACACAGATAGATAACTAGTTACCGCTAAAAGAGGTTTGATGGTCTATTGTCTAGCTAAAATGAGATCCCCCACCAATAAACATTCTTCATTGGTTTTGTTATTTTTGTAGAGGGGGGTGATCCAATTTCTCATAGTGATGTTCTAGACCTACCATTGTTCAGTTTGTCAACATTGGTAGTGGCAACTAACAACTTCTCAATTAGTAACAAACTTGGCCAAGGTGGTTTTGGACCGGTGTACAAGGTACATTTAAATCTCAAAACTAGTGTTTTTATTCATATTGATTTAGAATTTAAATATTAAAAAAACATATGTTTGAAGGGAATTCTCAATGACGGGCGAGAGGTTGCAGTGAAGCGGCTCTCTGAGAATTCCGCGCAAGGAGTTGAAGAGTTCAAGAATGAAGTTATTTTCATATCCAGGCTTCAACATCGAAATCTAGTCAAGATTCTCGGATATTGTTTTGAAGGGAAAGAAAAGATATTGGTCTATGAGTATATGCCTAACAAAGGCCTTGACTTATTTCTGTTTGGTAAGTTCAACATCCGACAATGTATAAACCAAAATTCATCAATAAGGGTCTATTGATGAATCAATTATATTTGCAGATGACAAAACAAGTAAAACACTCAACTTGATACAACGATTCCATATAATCAATGGGATCGCTCGCGGTCTACTATATCTTCATCAAGATTCTCGACTCCGAATCATCCATAGAGATCTCAAAGCCGCCAACATTTTGCTTGATCATGATATGAATCCAAAGATATCAGATTTTGGCCTCGCAAGAAGTTTCGGAGGAAATGAGACCACAACAAAAACTAATAGAGTGGTTGGGACATAGTAAGATCTTAATATAAATTCAAATATTTTCCTTTCAATTCCAACTTCTATTCAATTTTCTCTTTATAATAAATAATGCATATAACCTTAACACAACCTACAATTTGATGCAGTGGATATATGTCCCCGGAGTATGCACGACATGGAACTTTTTCTGTAAAATCAGATGTATTCAGCTTTGGTGTACTGTTGCTAGAGATCGTAAGTGGGATCCATAACAAACACGATCTTCTTGGACATGTAAGATGCGTCAATAGATTTAGACTGTTCACTAAGTCGTGTTTTAGTTTTGACATATCTTTATTAATCGTTCTTTAGGCATGGAGACTCTATAAAGAAGGAAAGGCTTTAGAATTGGTTGATTCATTTTTGATTGAGTCTGACCATACCATCAAAATGTTGCGGTTCATCCAAGTGGGCTTACTATGTGTTGAAAACAAGCAAGAAGATAGACCACACATGTCTATAGTGGTTATGATGTTAGGTGGTGAGCGTGAATTACCAGAACCGAAGCATCCTGGTTTCTACACAGAATTTGATAATGAGAGTACTCCAAACGACATTCTAACTCAAAACTCATATAACAACGTTACACTCTCACATTTGACAGCTAGATAAGAAATTTCTCTTGTAACATCTGCCAAGTTAATTTCAATACAACTCTCCCTACCCTACCAATTCCCCAATAGTATACCGATTTCCTTAAAACCAAAGATTGTATATTCACAAATATGAGAAATTTGTGTGAGTTTTTCAATATCTAAATATTATATATATACTTGAAGAAACATTCTCATGCGTGTTTACGTGGGCTGTTTATTAAGTTTTTTTTTTATCAACATTTCATAATAGTATGATTTACTTTTCTCAATATTATTTTGATGTACTTTAATGTTATAAAATTGTAAATATGTCGAGTTTGTAATAATGAATATTATTTCTGATTTGAAAATATTTGCCAAGTTACTTTCAATATGAGAAACCAAAGATTGTATATTCACAAACATAAGAAATGTTTTCGTAGATTTTTTCGTATCTAACTCATATAACAACGTTACACTCACACATTTGATAGCTAGATAAAATATTTCTCTTGTAACATTTGCCAAGTTACTTTCAATATGAGAAACCAAAGATTGTATATTCACAAATATGCTTCAAGAAAGTCTGATTTTTAAGAGGTGTTAAAGTTTGCATTCTGATTTCACTTCTGATTTTCAAAAGGCGGTGCGGAAGTTTAAGATCTGAATAAAAAAGACTGTTTGTTTTTGTAAATTATCAAACATTTGATATACTTCAACTGATTAAAATACAACGTAAAACTTGAAGAAAATCTCGTAACATCTAAAATCCATTTTCGTTTTACATTAATTGTGTCAGCAATTTTTTCAGCTACTAAACAAATAACCCCTTCTCCGTCCTTGCTTCTCACATAAATGACTGATTTTGGTCTATAAAATTCCGTGATACTCTTAATCAATGGCAAGATTCTTTAGTTAAAGTAAGTCATCTCAAATAAAAAGAAGCAAAACTACAGAAGTAGTATAAATGAAGTAATGGCAGTCCCAACGGTTGATAACTACTTTTCACGTTAACCTCTAATTCTTACCGATACTAAACCCTATGCTTGTAATTAACGATTAAGTATATTGATTTATCTTTCATTAGGTTTGTTACAAATTGTGTTACTATCAACTGCTAGTATGTTGTTTTATAACAAGTTGGTTTAGTGTTTTGTTCCTCTACCGATTTATTCCATTTTAATTAATCATATTTTTTTCTAATCAATGTGTAATGTGTAATGTGTAATGTGTAATGTGTTTATTTACTTTCAATTTAACTAAAATCGTAAATGAAATAATTGAAAACGGAACCATATAAGTTTTATTTATTTGATTAACAAAATCGTTTAAGACGAAAAATGACTAATAACCGTAAACATATCTGGCTGGATGAATTATTGTGTTTAAAACAAAATATTACCCTCTAAATATGCCCCAATCATAAAAGTTCATGGATCCGCCACCGAACACGTGTGCTTGTATGTGATGTTGTTTTTAAACCAAACTTACTTACGATGCATATTCTATGGAAGAATATAATTCAAGTAAATGCGATTTGAGATACACAAGTCTTGACTAATTAAACTATATAAATTTTCTTTAAAAGATCAATTGCGCTACGGCAGCGTGATTTTATAGTTTAGAAAAATGTCAATAAAAATTATGTAGTTTTAAATTAATGATGATAACCAATCCAATTTTCATATAAATTTGAGAGATATTTAAGGTCGGTTAAAAATTGACATAGTTTGTTTTTTTTTTAATTAGGTATGAGCACTTGTTTCAATGTTATTAACGAGTATAAGGTTATTGGTATCTCAACCCATTCAATCCACAAGTCCACTCTGCCACATTAGCTTTACCCACAAACTGACAATAAGCCTACTCTATCAATTACCATAACCCACACACCGAAACCCAATATATCTATATTATAATAAAAATATAAGAATAAGTGTGTGAGAGAGAGAGAGAGAGAGAGGGAGAGAGAGCATGGTTTCTTGGTTTTTCGAAACCAACTCGATCCATTTGCTTGTCGAGAAGTCCCCTCCTCCGTACCCCAGCCGAGGAGCCCGTTTGAAACCGCTTGGTGAGCCCGCCGTGTAGCGTGACGGGGCTATTGATAGCCTGACTAATTAAATAATCTGTCAATGATATTGTATTTCATCTTGAACCAATTAAATCGTCCGTATGGTATTATATTAAATGGAACATCAACCCGAAATTCAGTGATAATGATAATATGGAGTAGTGTACTATGAATATTAATTGACTCAATTAAAATAAATTTCGTGCACTATGAGTATAATTGACTCATTTAAAATAATAAGGAGTGTACTATGAATATTAGTTAGACTCACTTTAAATAATAGGTAAATTAAATAAATTTAGTCATTTCAAATTATATATCAAGCAAGACAATTGATGTGCATGTATGTATTACGTTGGCGGACATGGAAATATCGATTTCGGGTCCTTATTTTAATGTAAAGCACGAGCCATAAAATATACAAATCGTAAACTCCATATCAAAAAAAAATTTAATTCTACTAAGGAGTAAATTAGATGATTGATTCCTATGATCGATTTACTTAAAATTGTATTGTACGTTCCTATTTTGAATTAATTATGAAAAAACGTCCCCGTAGTTTACAATTTCATACATCTTTGGTCTTTGTATCCTAACTCTGTTAACTATTTCTGTTAAAAAGGTTAATTGAAAGAGCATTTTAGACTTTTACGTAATTACCTCCTCTTTTTGTTAGAAAATAAAATTGTATTATGTTATATAAGTATATATACAAATACATATTAGAAACACATAAACACAGGGTCAATCTTCCATCGCCATCATCTCCGCCTCTGTCGTCATCATCTCTGGTTGTCAATACCACTCCTCTATCAACGACGACCTTCACTCGGTTCCTTCCCTTTAATGCAAAGAAGCCACACTTGCCATCTTTGTAGAGATCAACCCCTTCCCTGCCTCTTCCCTCGACTCCTTCCCTTTTATATTTTTTGGGCATAACCTGGGTAAACACTACAGTCACCGTCCACCTATTGCTACCCTTACTGTGACCTCCTTCCTTTCTCTATGAACCCACAAGAAGATTCTGACATCCCAGTCTTCCTCCATCTCCGGCCGACCACAACACCCCTTAGTTGTCGGCGACCTTTACTCCTTCAATATTGTGCAATCACCACTAAACCATCGGCGACTGAAGATGAAGTTCCAATCTCTTTTTTGTTGAGAAACCACACACAATTTTAAAAAATCTTCAAATTTCTGAAAATTACAAAGCATATCAAATAGGAAACTTGTCACTTTATAAGGTTCTCCTCTTTCTTGGAAAAACAAATACAAATTCTATATTTAGGATGTGAGGTTCATTAATCATAAATTTGTGTTTATTTTTTTTTAAGGGAAGAAGAAGTTGCAGAATGTGTGTGTTTTTTTTTGATAGGGGGTAGTCAGGTAAGTTATACTTTTAATTACATATTTAGTCCTTGTAATGTTTTAAAATAAAATAACAATATAAAATGATTAAATTACCCTTTTAGTTAACTTATTTAACAGAGATATGTTAACGTTGCTATGATAGAGGGACCAAAGGCATGTAAAATTATAAATCATAAGGACTTTTTCTATAGTTATTTTAAAATAAGAATGCGCAATACATTTTTGTATAAACCACATGAACCAATCATGTAATTTACTTTTACAAAAGTTTCCATTTGACGAACTCAACAGTCAAAATTAAGGTGTTGACTAAATCTCAATTTTAAGTGGACCCTTTTAAATTAATTGATAAACCTTAAATTACGTTGTTGACTAAATTGATTTATCATAATACCATAAAGAGTCTAATAAACATAACTTGGAGCACTTGAGTTGTATGCAAACAAAGTTTGTTGAAGGTGGCTGGACTACATTTTGCTTTAGATTGTGGCTGAACTGAATGCAATATCATGTAGACAATATAGACTTTATCTTCTATATTTATAGGCCATGGAAAGGTACAAATGAGAAGACGTTCATTTTATGAAAATCCAAAAACATCCTTATTTTTAATATAGACAATCACATGTAATACTACTATATTGCATCACATATGATACAAATGTGATACTCAATCCAAAACGTGAATGACTTTTGGCGTGATCTAGGTTGTGGGCCAGTTGCCCTTGCACCATTAATTAAGCCCTCTTATGTGTATTGTCACATGTGATAATGGTGTTTTGATGTGATAATATAATCCATCACACGTGATACTAAATCATAGACGCAAACGACCATTGGCACGACCTAAGTCACAATACACATCGTTCATACACCACCATGTCCTCTCACGTGTATTATCACATATGATAATCGTTTTCTCATGTTCTTGTAAAAGGGAGGTGTTTGTGTTTGAACCTCCACCTATATATAGGTCTGTCCATGTATACATGGATGGTGTTATACTAGAACACTAACTATTTAGTAAAATACGAAACGCTTGAAGTGTACACAATCATACATGATTGACATACACAATCATATGATTCACGCACTTGAGAATTTATGGGAGAAATCCAGTGTTAAATTCTTGGAAACCACACGATTATCCGACGACTTAATTACATGCAAGATCGTTAATGTAAATTCACATGTGATTTTACATTTGATTCACTGTTTTTTTAAATAGTTAGCAACCCTATACACACACACACATATATATATATATGTATATAATATATATATATATATAGAGAGAGAGAGAGAGAGAGGAAGGATCATGGGAGAAACTAAAAATCATGTGAGAAGTGTGATATTATATATGATTATAATATCACACTTCTCGTTTTCTCGCAAAATGTATAGCTCATCGTTTCAACGTGCCCTATATAGGATTACACACTCCCTCAACATACACAAAGAAACGAGAATGCTAACTTTTTAAGAAAACATGAAAATTTGCTCATGTACAAAATCATATATGGTTTTTTCTAACGAAAAAAATGGACGTGGGCGACTTCCCCAGTTACTTAAATTTGCAATTCTCATTCCTATTCCCATTATTTTGCATTCCCATTTTCATTTTCATTCCCATTTCCTGAAACGAACCAAAACCTCCTAATAGTTGTATTATTTTATTATTAACTATAAAATTGGCACTAGGGTGTTGAATTTTCCAGAAGGAAGAAACTCGATCAACATTGGAGAGCCGCCTTGACCAAACTAAAATAAATATGTTAAATTTGAAATTAACATCGATCATTTTATCAATTAATTAACAAGGATTTTAGTTAAACTATATCTATCAGTTAAACTACATTTTATCTTCAAATAAGAATGACGTGGTGTGTATATATATAGAAAGGTTCAAATGAGAATTGTTAAAAAAATACGAAGTTGAGAAGTGATCTCAACCATTGAACGCGAGGACAACCCAGAGCTTAGTCGCAGAAAATTCAAATTGACACGTGGCGCGCTCTCGGTTATCTTCACGTTCACAACCAAAAAGTGGTTCACATTTGAACCCACCCCTATATATATATATATATAAAGAGAGAGAGAGAGAGAGAGGGGAAAGTTCAAATGTAAGCTCAATTTTGGTTGTGAACATGAGGACGAATCTCAGCCTCTTATCCGGTCAATAAAGGCGGCTTTGACCGGGTCCCCTCCTTTAATAATCTCCACCTCCCATGAATCGCGTCAATCCTCCGTGATCGCGTCCACCGTAACCGAAGATGTATGGCTGAGATTTGACCTCACGTTCACAACCAAAATTGAGTTCATATTTGAACCTAACCCTATATATATATATATATATATAGAATTAGGTTCAAACAAGAACTAATGCATTTTGTAGGAACAAATGAACAATTTTGATCACATGTGGGTTCATGTTAGACTCACCTATTAAATAAATCATGTATGATTTAGTGGTAGGACCTACCTGAATCATATATGATTTATTAATGGATGAGTCCCACATGGGCTTAGTTCCTTTGTTCTTACAATTACAAATGAGGGTTAATCTTGTATGAACCTTCCTATATATATATATATATATAGTATTAGGTTCAAATGAGAAGTGCTAAAAATATGAGAAGTAGAGAAGTTATCTCCACCACTCATACGGTCAATAAAGGCGGCTTTGACCGAGTCCTCTCCTCTAATAATCTCTACCCTCCCATGAATCGCGTCAATCCCCCGTGATCACGTCCACGGCCGTAACCAGTCAAAGCTACCTTTATTGACCGGGTAAATGATGGAGATCACTTTTCTACTTCGTATTTTTTTTAGCACTTCTCATTTGAACCTTTCTCTCTCTCTCTCTCTCTCTCTCTCTCTCTCTATATATATATATATATATATATGGGGTCAGGTTCAATTGTGAACTCATCTTTCATTGTGAACGTAGGGCCAACTAGTATTGCGCCACGTGGAAATATTCTGTTTGAATATTAATGCTTTATTATGACCGAATAAAAGTTCTTTTAGTATGAATAAAGCTTTATTCAGTCTGAATAAAGCTTAGGCGCCGATTCAAATTGCCACGAGACACGATTTGTTGATCCTCACGTTCACAATGAAAAAATGAGTTCAGATTTGAACTTTCCTCTATGTATGTATACGTATATGTTTGAACACTACTAGAAAATTCACTATTCGACCAGCGTTTCCAACGGATTACAGCCGTCGGTAAACTCCTATTTGTTTGATAGGGAAAGCAGCCTTTGAAATTATATGAGACCTGGTTTTCTTTAATTAAGTAATATTTTGATATAATTATTTGTCCGAGTATTCCAAAATCTACTAGAGAATAATCTCACATCTTAGTCAAAGAAATTATTTCCTTTTAAACTTAAGAGAATCTTTCCTTAAACTAGTCCGAGAATATCACCCCATGAATGAAAATGATGGTTAGGAGTAATTACGGTCTATTTGTTTGCCGCTTAATGAGATTTACAGTATGTACAAACAATTTTATTTATACAGGACTTAACGAAAACCAACCAAACACCCCCTAGTCTGTGATTAACCACCACTCAGGGGCGGAGCCACCTTAGCACCAGAGGGTGCAGTGGCTCCCGCTCACTCTTTATTGTTTTTTTAAAAAAAGGTTACTTCACGGGAGTATATTCAACTTGTTACGAAAAGTTATTGTGTGTATTGGACTTTGATTTTTTCCATTGTATGTATCAAACTTATAAAAACCTACCATTTGATGTATTTGGTTAAAAGTTGGATACACTTTTGTGACAAGTTGGATACACTTTCATGGTAGGTTTTGATAGAGTTACATACATTAAATGGTAGTTTTGATATGTTTGATACATTTAATGAAAAAAATAGTAGTTCAATACATATAATAACTTTTCAACTTTTCGTGACAAGTTAGATACACTTTTAAAAACTAATCCAAATAATATATATGCATCGCTAAAAGCAACTCTGAGGCGCCTGTATATAAAGTTAGTAGGCGAATTCCTAGAAGCTATTGCCCTCCAATGTGGGAAAATTTTGAAAGAGAAACTCAGCTTTGACTTATATATTAGATTACAAGGGTGATTCTTTCATTTTTATTCCATATGGGACAACAGTAAGAAAAAGTCACACCAGCCCACCAATGTTAAAGTTAAGAGAGTTAATCCCACATCGTACCTAAAGAGAGAGTGAAGATAAATAGGCAAGTATATTAAGGTGGGCAGGGTATTGCTTCAAGTCACTGTTAATATTTAAAAGTAAATCAACAACAATTCTAAACGGTTTATAGTTCATTGAATTATTGAATATTGATATTGATATTATTGTTCACATAGTTATCTTAATTATTACTACCTCTCCAAATAAGTTTATTTCTAACTTTTTGAGTAACTGTTGATGTTTGATATTATTGAGACTGTTGTTCGTTTTTGTTTTTGTTCATTAATTGTCTTTCGTTTTTGTTATATCAATAGTTTTTGTTCATTAACTGCGTTCATTTTTGTTATATCAATGTTATTGAGGCCGTTGTTCATTAACTGTCGTTCGTTTTTGTATTTTAAGTGTTTCTCTTTCGTTAGTATAAATGAGATAATCGATTCATTAAAAATATAAACGACACAAGAATTTTGTCTGGCAAGCGTTATTTTGTTTGACAAATGATTAGTTCATTTGCTAACAATTTTTAGTTTTTAAAGTGTAAGGGGCTTACAAAATTGTATTTGTTTTTTGTGTATCTTCGAGCATGGATACTTTAACAATTAATGCTTGCTCTATTTTAAAAATGTTAAAGTATCGATGCTCGAAGAGAACTATATTTTCAGGCACTCAACCTTAAAATTATGGATGTGTGTGTGTTTGAAAACGTTTCTCAACCTTAAAATTATCGATATAGTTTTTTTCCAGGGACCCCCTAGAAAATATTTCTGGCTCTGCCCCTGCCACCACTACAACAAAATTGAGTTTATAGGACTCTTAAAGTAAAAAAAAAGGTTCTAATAAAGTGCTTTATAGGATGTTAGTTTATAGGAACAAACACAAAAGCGTCATATCTAAAAGTTTGTAGGACGTCTTTGGATATCGTAAAAGGTTTTTTAAAACACTTATTAAAAAGCGTCCTATTAACTATTTTATAGAACACTATTTCAAAAAGTATCCTAAAAACACAAATCTTCTCTCAAAAGATGGGTTCATAGGATACTTCTCGAAATCGTCTTATAAGTTAGCTAATACGACACTTTATTTTGGAAATGTCCTAAAAACACTTGCTATGATGCTCAAAAGCGTCTTATAAACTCATCGTAACACGTTTAGATAAGACGCTTTTATATTATGTCCTATAACATAGATTTTTATAAAACACTCTATTATGACATTTTTTTTTCAGAAACTCATTTTCCCCAAGCACTTTTCTTCATTAAATTTGTAAGACCCAACCCCTCCATATGGCGCGATCCAACGATCCCAAGTTCTGATTATTTTACATGATAACTTGCTCTAGACAAGCTAACATGTGATATAACTAAACAACCAACCCATATTTTCTTATAGTAGTGTTTCTCAATTTTCCGTTTTTTTTTAAATTTTTCCTTAAACCCCATCCTATATATAAGGCTTAATCCTATAAGAAATTTCTGCTTTTGATAACCCTGAATCTAATATCAACCATTCATTACATTTTATTGATTTTATATCAAAGTAAAATATAAAAAGTTATATTAGTAATTTAAGTATTTTACATCACCTTATCCCCAAAATCATGCCCTAAAATCATGGGAGATCATCCAACTTGGTCTTTAAACATTAATTCTTCAGTGATAACATATTACACTTATAGCAAAAGATGCAAAACCTCCATTGCTAACCCATTTCAACCTAAAAACAAAAACAAACTTCAAACAAACTCCATTTCAACCTAGCTACAATGGAGCCATTTTCCATCTTCTTCCTTTGCTTCACTTTCTCTTTCCATACATTATTCACAACCATGGCAGTAGACACCATATTCATGAACCAAACCATTAGAGATGGTCAAACCATTGTTTCAGCTCAACAATCCTTCGAACTCGGGTTTTTCAGCCCCGGAAACGCCTCAGAAAATCGATACTTAGGCATTTGGTACAAAGGCCTAGCCACAGACACCGTTCCCTGGGTCGCGAATCGAGACGCCCCAATCAAAAACAAAACCGGTGAGCTAACTCTCCGTCCCGACGGAGTCTTGGAGCTCCGCGACTCCAACACCAACGTAATTGTTTGGTCGACAAACACAACGGGAAATGCCAGAGACCCGGTGGCCCGACTATTAGATTCCGGGAATCTGATGGTCACCGACAATGACAATGACAAAAGCGATGACGATTACATCTGGCAAAGTTTTGATCATCCCACAGATACCTTACTACCCGGAATGAAGTTCGGATGGAATTTCAAAAGGGGTATCGCGATGAACTTGACATCGTGGAAGAGCGCCAATGATCCTTCTAAAGGCTCTTACGTAGCTTATTTGAATCTCAACGGACTCCCGCAATTCTATCAAAACAATGGAGATCAGATCCAATACAGACTTGGATCCTGGAACGGTCGTGCGTTTACCGCACGACCATGGGTGGTTCCATCTTCGATTTACAAACAGGAATACGTTTCAAACGAAAGAGAGATTTACATCGAATTCGACGCTACGAACGGCTCGGTTCTTAGTAGGTTGACTGTAACGCCATCAGGGATTACGGGTCGGTATTCTTGGGTCAACCGGACACAAGGATGGTTTCTTTTTTCGACGTTAAACGCAGATACCTGTGAGCGTTACGGATTGTGCGGCGTTTACGGGGCTTGTGTCGACACACAGTTTGCATCTTGTGAGTGTCTGGACGGGTTCGTGCCTAAAAGTCTGGCTCAATGGGATATCTCCGATTGGACGAGCGGTTGTCAACGGGAAGTGGCGTTGGATTGCAGTGTTACTGAAGGGTTTCGACAGTATCGGTTCATGAAATTACCGGACACCAATCGGTCGTGGTACGATGCTAACATGACCATCGAGCAATGCAACACCAAGTGTAGGAACGAATGTAATTGTACGGCTTATACAACTTTGAACATTGATTACGGTACCGGGTGTTTGTTATGGTATACAGAATTATTCGACATGAGAAGGATCCCAAGAGATGGACAAGACATATATATACGAATGGCTGCTTCAGAGTTAGGTATGATGTTGAACTTTCCGATATGGTTTTTGTTTAAACAGGAGAAGGGCCAAATTATATCTGATTCTGCACAACGTAATTGACTTCTAAAAGAAAGGGTACCAATGGCCGAAATAGTCGGAAATTGGCTTTATCGTCGATTTCTCGACTAACGAGCGGCGCTAAAAACCTGGTCGGTAAAAGCTACTGGCGGTTTTCCCGACGACTTTCATCGACTGCATTCTGATTGTTTCATTTACCGACAATTTTCCGATAACTTTTATTGACAACTTTTCGCACTCCTTTCCGACGGGTTACTGAGATTTCCAAATTATTTTTCAACGGTTTTCTCCGACTACTTATTAAAAAATACATAGAAAATAACAGCCGGTAAACCTTCGAAAAGTTGTCTTAAATTTCCAACTGTTTTTAGCAGTCGGCAATACATAATTTATTAGTAGTGATTAGTCATCGGTGCTAAGTCACTTGCATACTTTTATGTCGACCGTGTTCCCGTAATGGCATTTGGCTCTTCTTGTGTTTATTATACCGGTTTTCTCTTGGGGTGTGGCGCACCAGTAACACTAAGGGAATGTAGGAAAAATCTTATTTTTCCGTTTGGAATCCCCAAAGCCCCTATAGCCATTAGGTTCACCTGCAATCACTACAAGAAAAATGACATTCAGAGAAGGTTTTTTTTTTGTATTTAAAAGCTTGAAAAGCTAGCTTCTCTAAAGGTTTTAGAAAAGCTTTTATTTCCGTCAACAACCTTCACTATATAACGGTAGGAAAATGTTTTAAGGAGGGTTTTAAGGAGAGTTTTAAGTGGGTTTTAGGGAGGAAAATGTTACATTTAGTTACACTTCTCACATCTGTCATGTAATTCCTTCTCACATCTACGTGGGTATTCTTTGAAAGCTTCAAGAACCCTATGTTACTGTTTCAGAACTAGGATTTTTCTTGATCCCAAATATGAATGATCTAGGTACTAATAACACAAATAACACTAAATTTTATATGAAATGCAGCGGAAGAACTAATAGAGTAATTAGATGTGTGTGATATACTAAACAGTAAATCAATATGATATGAATTGAAGAATTAATTACTGCAAGTATGAAAAACACCTAGAACACCTTTAAGTATGTGAAAGATGAAGAGAGAATTCGCCAAACAGATTGTATTGAATAATGATTTCAAAGCGTACAGATTACAAAAGGAAAAGATTTATTTATACATTCATCTAACCAACTAAAACCCTTAAGATCTAGACACGTGGATCAATCACACGCGTATAACGAAAGTCGGTTAACTGAAAACACGTGAGATGCACGTGATGAGAAATCCCTTTGAAATCATCCAAGTCTTCAGGCCTCAGAGGTTTTGAGTCTCAGAGTCTCTGTGGCACCTCACAGAGCCTCTGATGGCTTATCCTTGTACCTTCTATCGACCTCTGTCGACCTCTTTCATACCCTCTGTGAGTCTGTACTTAGCATTTTTTCTATTCTTCTAATCCTCTGTACTTAGGAGTTAACAATTTTTCTAATTGTCGTATCCCTTACTTACAGAGAAAGATAAAAGGGATTCCAGAAAGCAGAGAAAGTTGATCATCGTCATCTTCCCAGTGGTTATAGGTTTCCTTTTATTAATTGGCATGTGTTTTTTATTCATCAGAAAGAAGAAGTTGAATCAACAAGGTAATGTTCTTCGTTAACTATGACGTTTTTCATAAATGTTAGAACATGTTGAACCCTTTTTATACGTCAAAGAGGGTAGGTTACTACATATATACCCGTTTGAGATTCTTTTGTGTAACCATTGTAGGACTCTAACCTGTAACGAAGGCACACAAAAAAGTTTGCCAAGTCTCTAAATGTGGTAGATCCCAATTTGATACATTAATGTAAAGATGCCAATTATAAAACCATGTTAGAAGATTATATATCTTTAGAGACATTATTATTAAAACTATAATAATACTCTCATTAATTCAAAACTAAACATCTAAATTAAAATAAAAGTATGAATTTTTTAGTTCGGCCTTGGTGTAGGGGACCAAACCCTATGGGATTCTAGAGGTCCACGTTCGGGACTTCGGGCTAACAAATTAAGGGTGTCGCATACAAACGTTTATTATTTTTATTACCTTTTTATTTTTTTCATATGGGCTTTTATGTTCAAACTAGATTTTTTTCTGGTCCATTTTGTTTTGGACTTCTTATTTGCTTCATGTTGGGTAATTTTGATGGCCGGATAAGAAATTAGAGAACTTCCATTTTATTCCCATATTTTGAATTCACGGTGAATATGGATTTGAAAATCTAAGGTTTAGTATTCGTTGAATCAACGAATTTTAGAAGAGATTTTCGTGGGATATATTCATAGAATCAACATGTTTTTTGATGAAAATTTGTGTTGATTTCTCATTCTCAATTTTCCAATAAAATTTTTCAATCATAATGCATCACACACGCAGATACCGAGTTACCTCTAAAAAAGGTTTAACGGTCTACTTTCTAGCTGAAATGAGATCCCCCACTAATAAAATTCTTCATTGCTATTGTTTTTTGTAGAGGGGGATGATCCAATTTCTCACAGTGATGTTCTAGACCTACCATTGTTCAGTTTGTCAACCTTGGTTGTGGCAACTAATAACTTCTCAAGTAGTAACAAACTTGGCCAAGGTGGTTTTGGACCTGTTTACAAGGTATATTCAAGTCTTGAAACAATACTTTGTTATTTATTCATATTGATTTAGATTTTAAATATTAAAAAAATATATGTCTAAAGGGAATTCTGAATGACGGACGAGAGGTTGCAGTCAAGAGACTCTCTGAGAATTCCTCGCAAGGAGTTGAAGAGTTCAAGAACGAAGTTATCTTCATATCCAGGCTTCAACACCGAAATCTAGTCAAGATTCTTGGATATTGCTTTGAAGGGCAAGAAAAGATATTGGTCTATGAGTATATGCCTAACAAAGGCCTTGACTTATTTCTGTTTGGTAAGTTAAACACCCGACAATGTAAAAACCAAATTCATCGATAAAGGTTTATTGATGAACCGATTATTTTTGTAGATGACGCAAGATGTAAAACACTCAACTGGATACAACGATACCATATAATCAATGGGATTGCTCGGGGTCTACTTTATCTTCATCAAGATTCTCGACTCCGTATCATCCATAGAGATCTCAAAGCCGCCAACATTTTGCTTGATCATGATATGAACCCTAAGATATCAGATTTTGGCCTTGCAAGAAGTTTCGGAGGAAACGAGACCACAACAAACACTAATAGAGTGGTTGGGACATAGTAAGAATTTAATATACATTCGAATATTTTCCTAGCAATTCCAACTTTCTATTCAATTTTCTCTTATAATATATCACATATAACCTTATGTCCATATTTTTATCGGACTAACTTCATGGAAATATATTCAACTTTATCCGTATTCCTATTGTATGTATCCAACTTCAAAATGTGTTATTGCATATGCTATACTTTTAACATGTTCTATTTTATATAATATTGTACCTATTAAACTATTGAAATAATATATGCAATAACATATTTTTTATAAGTATAGTACACACAATAACACATCTTAAACAATATAGTACTTGCAATAAGTTCTTTAAACTCTAGTGCATGCAATAACACATTTTTAAGTTGGATACAAACAATAAGAATAAGAGTAAAGTTGGATACATTTTCATGAAGATAGTCTTATTTTTATCTCATATAACAAAACTAAGATGGGAAAAAAAGAGTCTAGTTTGTTAACACATACACTTTGATGCAGTGGATATATGTCCCCGGAATATGCACGGAATGGGACATTTTCTGTAAAATCAGATGTATTCAGCTTTGGTGTTTTGTTGTTAGAGATCGTAAGTGGTATCCAAAACAAACACGATCTTCTTGGACATGTAAGATGAGTCAATAAATTTAGAGTTTTCACCAAGTCACATTTTAGTTTTGACATATCTATATTAATCGTTCTTTAGGCATGGAGACTCTATAAAGAAGGAAAGGCTTTGGAATTGGTTGATTCATTTTTTACCGAGTCCGAGCATACCGTTAAAATCTTGCGGTTGATCCAAGTGGGCTTGCTATGCGTTCAAAACAAGCAAGAAGATAGACCACACATGTCTACAGTGGTGATGATGTTAGGTGGTGAGGGTGAATTACCAGAACCAAAGCATCCTGGTTTCTACACAGAATCTGATAATGAGATTACTCCGATTGACATTCTAACTCAAAACTCATATAACAACGTTACACTCACACATTTGACAGCTAGATAAGAAATTTCTCTTGTAACATTTGCCAAGTTACTTTCAATACAACTCTCCCTACCCTACCAATTCCCCGATAGTATACCGGTTTCCTTAAAACCAAAGATTGTATTCTCATGCATGATTACTTTGGGTTGTTTCTTTAACGTTCTTTTGTCAACAATTCTTAATAGTATGATTTACTTTTCTCAATACTATTTCGATGTGCTTTAGTAATTAGTACTGTTATAAAATTGTAATGTCGAGTTTGTAATAATTGTAAAAGTTATGTCTGATTTGATTCTATATATCATTGAATATATCAAAAACTTTAATTTTTCTAGCTCTAATTAGTCTAGTCTCTATTGTAGCATTAATTTTTTCAGATTTAATATGCTTTACTTTCCATCTTGTGTTAGAATATGGTTGTCTTCAAGAAAACGCTAGGATTATTAATTGCTAATTCACTACAACCAAATTCAGTTTACAAGATAACAGAAAAATAAAACATCATATCTAAAAGCGATGCAATAAGTTTATATGATGTTTTTCAACGTAAATTTTTTTTAGGACATTTTTGTAAAAAACATCTTATTGGCTATTTTATAGGACGTTATTTGAAAAAGTAACATACAAAAACAAATATCCAAAAAAACATGGTTTTTATAGGATATTTTATAAAACATGTCCTATAAATTCGAAGTTATTTCTTAATCTATTTTACTAAAGACCATCGAATTATTAATTATATACAAAATTAAATGAACTATAGAAATATAACGTACCGAGCGGGCTTGCCCGAATTCTTTTTTCATTGCTCAAGCCTGTCCATTTTCTCAACAATAATTGTCCAATCCCGCTTTTCTAACAGGCCGAACGGACTGGGTATAGTAGGCAGTACCGCCCATGAACAGATCTGATCTAAGACCATCTACATCAATGCAATACCAACTCATCTTTCTAATGTGCCACATCAACTTTGCAATAAACATCTACATCAATGCAATATCATTCATCTTTCAATTTAGTTTTATTAAATAAAAAATAGTTTCTAGTTTAATTAAATAAAAGAAAATTGCGAAAGGCCCAAAGATTTGCTAGGACACTTTCCTATGTGGCAATGCCACATCCTTTACAAAGGATATTTGCAAGATTGGTGTGATGGCCTAAATATGAAAGGGCCCAAATTTAAGCCTCTCTTCGATCATCGTTTTCCTTCTTACCAAATAAGATTCTTAGTCCTTAATTCGGTTAATCCACTAAGAAGTCAAGTTTACACCGAAAACCATAAATTAATGAACTGATTTCCTTATTTTTGTATCTTTCTATGCTTTTTTCACTAATTATAAAATTGGCACAAAGATATTGAATTTTTTTAGGAGGAAACTCGATCAATAACGGAGAGCCTGCTTGACAAAATCGAGCTGTATATGCTTGAAGGTATCATCAATTAATGCAATTTGTCATTAATTAATAAGGATTTTAAATTATACTATATCAATCAGTTAGGCGACATATTCTCTTCAAAAACGAATCAGAACTTTGTAGTTTGTGAACATTCACAAATATGAGAAATGAAGTTTGTGAACTTTGTAGTACCTAAATATTATATACTTTAAGAATCAGAACTCATGCATTTTTGCATTGGGCTCTTTCTTAAGATTTTTTGTTAACAATTCTTAATTGCTAAAGTATGTTTTTTTGGACGACAGATAACTCATGCATGTCAATATTATTTCAATGTACTTTTAGTGTTATAAAGTTGTAAATATTTCAAGTTTGTAATAATGTATATTAGTTCATAATAAAGTAGATTTATTTCTGGTTTGATTCTATAATTGAGTATATTGGAAATCTTAATCCAGGAGTCATGTGTGTATTTTAGCTTTAGTTTTTCCAAATCTAGTATATATGCTTTAGTTTGGATCTTGTGTTAGATTAGATCCACATGGTTAATTGTGGGGTTGGGAAAAAGCTTATGTGACAGTGGGGTTGGGAGGATTGGATACTGATAGCATTATAAACAAACAACCCTTCTCTGTCCTTGCTTCTTACTTAAATGACTAATTTTGGTCTACATGATTCCATAGCAGAATCCAACTAAACCATGTTTTTAGTCATCCCATTTTCATGGAACCTCAAGAGTACAAAATTCCATGATATTGTTAATCAATGGCAAGATACTTTAGTTAAAATAAGTTACCTCAAATAAAAAGAAGAAAAACTAGAGAAGTGACATAAATGAAATAAAGCCAGGCCCAAATTAAGTTCCATGTCAAGAGACACAGAGAAGCAAGAGAAATACAATCTTCAAACATGGAAACAAAAAATCGTGTTAAAATATTAAGCTATAGTATTTTTATTGTTTTTAATATTTAGTGGCAGTTGAAAAGTATGGTTATAATTGGGTAGTTTAATTCAAAAATGTGTCTATAAGGGCCTTCATTTAGGCCATCAAAAAGCTTAACATTAGTTTGGATGAAGATGGAAAAAAGAAAACTTTACACTTGTGTAAGTTGGAAAAACATACGAATTTTTTTTATGAAAATGGTAAGTTATATGAAAAAAAATACTAAGAAATGGCATGATAAAAAAGAGCATTCCCAAAGATTTTACTAAGGACCAAAAAGTCTTACTATTCAATTCCAGATTAAGTATTTTTTGCTAAAAAAATTTAATTCTAACCGTACACAATTGCAAAAGTTTACATTTATGGGATAATTGAAATGATCGATCACGAAAGAGGTATCACTTTTAAAGTAAATGTACACACGATTTTTACCATTCCTTAAACCAACTAAAATCCAACAACAACCTACCATGGTTGTTGTATCTGAATTATTGGGCCTGAAAGCCCATAAAGTTCTATAAACAATGTCACAATATTCTAATTTTCTTCTAAATTTCCTGATTCTTAGAACTGTATTTTATTAAAATTTTAGAATTTTTTTTACTCTTAAATTTTGCTGATTTTCGAAACTTTACTTTATTTTCTTAAAAATTTTAGATTTTAACTTTTAAGTTTGCTAATTTTTAGAACTATATTTTATTAAAATTTTAGAATTTTTTTTACTATTAAAATTTGCTCATTCTTTAAAACTTTACTTTATTTTCTTAAATTTTTAAATTTTAACTTTTAAATTTACCAATATTGGCAAATTTAAAAGTCAAAATTTAAAAATGCATGTTTTCCATTTAAAAATGTATTTTTAAATTTTAAATTTGTGATTTTTAAGTAATTGTTCTATTTTTGAAATTTCTTTTTGCTAATTTTTAGGATTTATTAGAATTTTAGGTATTCTTTTTACAGTTTAAAATTTCCTGATTTCTGTTTTATAGAATTTTATGAAACTAACTAATTTGGTTCGATTTGGACTCTCCTAATTGGTCTAATCCACGGTGACTCTTGAGGCCCCAACGGATACTTCTCCTCTCTCTCTCACGCCATGTTCTCCAAAACAAATATTAAAGAAACAAAATGAATAAAAAAGAAAGGTAGAGAAAAGAAATGTGGAGAAAATAATTCTTTTATTTGTGTTTTCAAAACGTAAGAAAAATGAAGGAAATGAAAAAGAAAGTTTCGTGTTCTTGAACAGGAGGTAAAGAAAAGAAAAAAAAATGCCATTTTTACATATATACCCTTCAAAAATATATCTTTTATAATGAAAGGTTTGGTGGTATTGTAATTTAATAATTTCAATAATTTTTTAATTAGTTTTAACTTCTTTTCTTTTCGTTTCTTTCCCTTACCTTTGGGAGGAAAGTTTTGGAACGAAACTTAACATTATTTTCCTTGCCTTTCCCTCCTTAAAAAGTTTCAAAGGCATGATTATTTTTTATTTTCCTCCCTTTTTCCATTGCTTTCCTTTCATTTCCTTCGTAAAATGTGTTTTGAGAACACAACGTCAACGTTTTCACGACATCATCCCTAAAAATAACAAAAAGAGGATGAAATTTCCATAAGAACTTTTGGAACCTTTTTATTGGAACAAAAAAAAACTTGTAAAATAGATTGCATATAAGGACAACGATTCCAACGGAGTGAACAATTTTGACAACGACTACATGCCAGCGACTACAGCCAAAAAAGCTTATACCTTCGACGGTTGTCGTCGTATACATGACGATATTACGGTGATCGTCTTCTTTGGCGGTCTTATATTTCTTTTGAGAGTCTGCATTTGTTTTGTCCCTGTGTATTTCCTACGACATGGTGAAAGTAGTGCATGACGCAGTAACACCAATAGTAGCTAGGGTTTGAGTATGGCAGATATACGATGGCAAGGAGCAGGGCAATTTTGGGGGATAAGCAACTTCATCATTCACTGCTAAGCATTGAAAGTTCTCTAGAACATGAATGGATTTCATGTTCATTAACTTAGGGCTGACAATCTAAGACACCAACCCAAAACTCGACCTGAAGCGAACAAAAAGAGAAGAAGATAGATTTGGTACTTGGGGTTTGTCTATCATTCAAACAAAAAAACTCGAACAATAACGTGACTATTACACTTTTGGAGCTTCCATACATATAAAATCCCTCACTTTCAAAACCCGAACCCTTGCAATGTAACTTTGTCACTTTTTAAGGATGCTGTCATGTTTAATATTCACGTTGCTCTCTGACATTGGTATTCATGATTGGATATGAATGTTGTATTATTCATGATGAATAATGCATGAACATTCAATCTAAATAATCTTGTATTATTCAGACTGAATGGGACAACTGTCGTGCTTTTGACTGTACTGACGTTCACAACGAAAGATGAGTTTTCATTTCAACACGATCTCTCTCTCTCTCTCTCTATATATATATATATATATATTATGTGTGTGTGTGCGCGTACAAGAATGTTCAATTGCAAACATAAGTTCCATTGTGAACACCATTTTAGGTGTCGTTTACCAAATATTTATTGAGTAAACATTAATAGCAAATGTCATCACTATCATCTATGGAGTAGCATTCTCAATCATCATAATGGATTGATGGTAAACGTTTACAACTCGGTAGGCTTGTGCTTCCCAGGCTAGACTCAATCATTATCGTCCTGCTTCTTACCTCGTAAGATTATTAGTCGTTGTCATATCCATTCGTTAAAAGTCAAGCTTTACACCTAAAACCATAAATTAATGTACTATTTTCCTTATTTTATACATCTATACGTTTTTTTATTACTAAAAAAAAAGTTATAAGATTGGCTCAAATTAAAATATGTATTGAATTTTGTAGAAGGAAGAAACTCGATCTACAATGGAGAGCCTTGACCAAATCAAGCTGTATATGCTTGAATTAAAGTATCATCAATGCTGTTTGTCTTTAATTAATAAGGATTTTAAATTAAACTATATCTATCAGTTACGCAACATATTATCTTAAAAAACAAACGACGTCGTGTGTACAACACTGTTTTTTTATTGGTTAGGACTTGGTTCATATTTTTAACACAAATTATTAAGTCAATTATATATAGAGAGAGAAGGGAAAGTTTAACTGTGAACCGTTTTATTGTAAACATGAAAACCACTAAAATCATGTCACGTGGCAATATTCACTTTGAATATATCATGCATTATTCAGAGTGAATAAAGATGCCTAAGCTTTATTCACCATGAATAATGCATGATATCCAGAAGAGTTAATTACATATTTGGTCCCTGTGGTTTGGTAGTTTTAACACTTTGGGTCCCTCGATTGAAATAATTATGGGTTGGGTCCCTGTGGTATGCGTTTTATAACGCTCTAGGTCCCTCTGACAGACGCCGTCTATTATTGAACCGTTAGGCCCATCATGTGCATGACATATGATGGGTAGTTTAGTCATTTTACTATTTCTTAATTTTGAATTAAATTATAGGGACCAAAAATATAGTTTATCATACCCATATTACTCCATCTTCTCCATTTAACCAAACCACCACCTGCCACCACCAGCCACCATCACCTGCCGCCATCGCCACCAAGAACACCAAATCAATCTTTTTCCAAAATTCATACAAACTAAGAACACCAACTCTTAAACATTCATAAACGTTTACAAATCTACTTATAAAATAAAAAAAGCTAAACAATTCAAAAACCAAATCAATCTCAAATCAAAAACCATATAGAAAAACCATATAAAATCATATTTTGAACCCCAAAAACCTAAAACCCAAATCAATCTCAAATCAAAAACCATATAAAAAACCATATAAAATCAAATTTTAAAACCCCAAAAACCTAAAACCCAAATCAAACCATATAAAAAAACCCTAATTCAAAAACTCAAATCAATCTCAAATTTGCAAACCAAACTATATTCAAAACCCTAAATTCTACAAATAAATTAACAAGAAACAAATCTGAGAGAGAAGTGTTGATCCAGCTCTCCTAAGACCTGATGAAATGATAATGATCCTATTACTTTACTTAGTGAATAGGTCTTTGCTTATAGTTATAGCTTGAGGAATTATCACTAAGATTGTTCAGTGTTATTCCGTGTTAAAAATGTTGTAACTTGTATTTATAATCATCAGGATCAGGATCAGGAGATGAACGAGTCTGTTCTGAAGTCTACTGATCCTGACCATCAAAGTAAAGACCTCCTGAAGACATTAAGATCATACTCAAGAACCATCAGCGAAGTCGAAGAATTAGCTGATGACAGGAACAGCGTGCTCGTGATCTGAAGACGGAACTTAGTGATAGCAGGCTGCTCAATTTTGTATGACATCCTGAAGACTCATCAGGATACAATGAACCCTGATCAACATCAGTATCAGGGCATTCCTCACTGATCAGTATCCTGATCCTGAAGGATTAGTGTAATGTCTTAATCTAATGCACAAAAGGATTATCCGCCTTTACTGACACAAAAAGTACACAAGGACAATCTCTTTTCTGTTCCCTCCGTACTTATCAGATCTCAAGGCAACTGTTTATATAAGCCCTCTTTTGTACACCATGCAAAAGACATTTGTTTATAGTAAATAGTACTTAGGACCACTTAAAGTGTGACACGTAAACAAAAGTGAGTCTGCATGCATTTAATGCATTGGGTATAAATAGGACTTGAAGAGAGGTTCTCCATACCTCTTATTCACCTATCTTATAACCCAAATCCTTTCTTTCTTTATCCTTCTATTTCTTATCTTTTCTAGTCTTTTCACTCTAGTGCATAGTGAAAGAAACTTAGATTGTTTAGTTTAGACTTTAGTCTCTTCTATTTCCGCAACAATCTGTAAATTCAAAGTGTTAATACAACATAGAATTTAAAAGTGAAAATTTGGTGTGATTATATTCAACCCCCCCTTCTATAATCCCATACACTATCCTTACCTTGAAGGTTACCCCCTTGGGACCAACAAGAAGAACCAAAAAGAAGAAGTTGGTTCTTCGAGATCTAGGGAACCATCGACACAGAGATGGAGAAATGTCTCTGTTGTTCGTCTTTGTTCGTCGGAGGGGGAAACGATTGCAGAAGGAGGCCGACGAAGGATGTCTATGTTGAGGAAAAGTCGACGACGGAGAGGGAGATCTACTGGCGGCGAGGTGGTGAAGGCTTGTGGGCAGTAGTGTGTGCGTTGGTGACGAGGGCGGCCGGTAGTGGAGGCGTCTGGTGGTGGAGGTGTGCGGTGGTGACGTGGTAGAGGCGGCCGGTGGAGGTGGGCGGTTGGTGATGGTGTAGGTGGTCGTGGATGATGGCAGTGGCGGTGCTCTTTGACGGTGGTGGTGCTCTCGGCCTATTGTTTAGGTTTTCGTCGGAAACGACGGTGGTGGTGGTCGCGACGACTGACGGTGGAGGCAAGCGTTGTTGGAGACGGCCGGCGTTGGAAGAGGCCGGTGGATTTGGGCGGTTGTTGGAGATGGCCGGCGTTGGAAGCGGCCGGTGCCCGGTGGATGTTGACGGTGGCTGCGATGGAGATGTTTTTATGGTGAAGAAGATAAAGAGATGTGAGATCGTGGGTTAGGGAGGAGTTATTTCTTTTTCTTGCTTTAATTAGGGTATAATAGGGTAAATTACATTTTGGTCCCTGTGTTTTTATTTAAATATAGAGTGAATTACATGTTTGGTCCTTGTGATTTTATTTGAAAATAATAAAGAAACACAAAATGACTAAAATTCCCATCATGTGCCGTACACATGATGGGTCTAACAATTCAATAATAGACGGCGTTTGTCAGAAGGACCCAGAGCGTTACAAAACGCATACCACAGAGATCCAACCCATAATTATTTCAATCGAGGGACCCAGAGTGTTAAAACCACCAAACCACAGGGACCAAATATGTAATTAACTCTATTCAGAATGAATATTGGCACGTGGCACGATTTTAGTGGTCCTCACGTTCACGACCAAAATTAAGTTCATATATGAACCTAACTCTATATAGAATTAGGTTCAAACAAAAACCAATGCATTTTGTAGGACAAAGGAACAACTTTCAGCTACATGTAATGTGGGACCCATCCATTAAATAAATCATATATGATTCGGGTGGGTCCTACCACTAAATCATACGTGTCCACCTTTTTTCTATTCTCAGACTATCTATCTCTTGATTAAACTGAAGGTAAAATTCTATCTGTGTTCTCCATTGCTTATAGTTGGAGCCGGTGAAGATAAGAATCAAGTTAAAATTGACAAATTAAAAACAAAACCTTAAAAAGAATATAAGTTGTCATCTATAATTAATTAATTAAATATCAAACAATACCAACGGTAATATAAAAGTCCACATTTAAAAATTGACAAATTAATTGGTCAATGATATTGTGTTTGATCTTGAACCAATTAAATCGTTAGTATGGTATTACATTAAATGGATCATCAACCCAAAATTCAGTGATAATGACCTAATATGGAGTAGTGTAGTATGAATAATAATGGACTTAATTAAAATAAATTTCGTTGTACTGGGAATATTAATTGATTAAATTAAAATAATGAGTGTAGTACTTCATATTAGTCGACTCAGTTAAAATAAAAGGTATAATTATAAATTGAGTCATTTCAAATTATATAAAGCAAGAAAATTGATGTGCATGTATTTTGTATTAACGTCACGAGGTATAAAATATACAAATGGTAAACTCCATATCAAATTTCTTTTTCAATTATCTAATATATACAAAAGGCAGGTGCCCTGGCCCGCAGACGCCGCCCCACCCGACTCGACCCCTGACCCGCTCCGACCCAGCCATCCCTCTCTCAGTTTCTGACCCAGACCCGCCCATGACCCACCCATTACCCACCCATGTTTGACACGTCCTTCACACCCATTATCAATTTTACAATTTTGGCCCCTAAACCTATAAGGTTTATTCACTTTGTACATTTTACTTTTCAATGTTTTATTTTACTTTTTAGCCATATATCGTGTATTGGCTAAAATACGTTAAAAAATACGTTTTAATTTTAACAAATTATGCTATTATATTCGTATCGTCGATACGATCGAAATGAGCCTAATATTGAATATTTTTTGACGTAGTTATTTTATTATTTACTATATATGTTCTAACCGAATTTTATTCCCATTTTCAAATTTACATTTGAGTCCCTTCAACCTAGAACTTATAAAATTTATTCACTCTACATATTTTACTTTTTAATATTTCATTTTACGTTTTAGTCATATATATCGTGTATTGGCTAAAATACGTTAAAAGAATACGTTTTAACTTTAACCAATTACGCCATTATGTTCGTATCATCGATACGATCGAAATAAGCCTAATATTGAATATTTTTTGATGTAGCTATTTTATTATATACTATATATACGGTTCAACCAACCCGAATCCTATACCCACCCATTTTCAAATTTACATGTTAGCCCTAAACTTATAATATTTATTCACTTTATACATTTTACTTTTCTATATTTCATTTTACGTTTTACACATATATCGTATATTGGTTGGAACATGTTAAAAAATACGTTTTAGTTTTAACAAATTATGTCATTATAATCGTATCGTCTATACGATCTAAAATATGTTTAAAAAAATATGTTTTAATGCTAACGAACTACGCCATTATAATTGTATCGTCGATAAGATCGAAATGAGCCTAATATTGAATTTTTTTTCATGTATTTATTTTATTATATACTATATATACGCTCCAACCAACCCGAAACCTATACCCACTTTTAAACTTACATATCAGCCCCCTAAACTTATAATATTTATTCACTTTATATTTTTTAGTTTTCTATATTTCACTTTACCTTTTAGTCATATATAGTATATTGACTGAAATATGTTAAAGTGTAGGGGTGTAAATACGTCGGGTTGGGTTGGGTTCGTGTTCAACCCGTTTATTAATTGGGTTGAAAATCTCAACCCAACCCAGCCTGTTTAATTAAATGGGTTGAGATTTTCAACCCAAACCCAACCTGATGGGTTGATGGGTTAGTAGCGGGTTGACCTGTTTATAGGTTGATGGGTTGGTAGCGGGTTGAACCTTGATTGACCCATTTAATTTAAACTTTAAATTTTCTCAAAACCCCATTCAACAATCTGAAATTTATACCTAGGATCACTGTGAAATCGATTTCGGTAACTTACTGTTTCGTGGTCGCTGTTTGGTAATAGTCGCCGGTGACAAAAGTGAAGTCTGCCCACGGTCCATCAAATTTTCTTCCGATGGAGTTGGCGGTAGCAAAGTTGAACTTTGAATTGAAGATGGAAAGGGATAAGTGAGAAAGTGATATGGAAATAAGGAAATGGAATGGACGACGGACTGTTTTAGGTTTAGGGAATTAGGATTATATCATTTCTTTTAGTTTTCTTATTATTTATTATTTAAACTTTATGTTAAAATATAAAATTAAATTAAACAATATGTTAAATGGGTTACAAACAGGTTAGAAATGGGTTGAGAACAAGTTATTAGTGTGTTGAAATCAGGTTGTAAATGGGTTAAAATTGGGTTGTAAATGGGTTGGGTTCGGGTTGTAAACAGGTTGGAAATCTCAACCCAACCCAACACCAATAAATATATGGGTTAGGCGGGTTGACCCAATTAACTTAAACGGGTTGAAAATCTCAACCCAACCTGCTATAATTGGGTTGGGTTCGGGTTGGGTTGGCGGGTTGAGTCATTTTTTGACAGCCCTAGCTACTGTTTATGAACCCGGTGCGAAACCCGGGCTTATCAACTAGTTGGTTACAAAGAGTAATTAATTTACATAATTGGTTTTTATTTTAATGTAGTTGTGCATAAGCAGATGTACATATTACAAATTACATATACAATTGCATACGGCCTACATGAATAGCTGCTACTAAAGGTGTTTTTTGGTTTTTTTTTAAAGCTTTTTTGTTAAAGCTGTATATATTGTCAATAAGTCATTGACTCTTTTGGATTTACCCTGCTCTATAACCATCACCAAATCATTGCCATTACATTTACATCAATAATGGAGCCATTTTCCATCTTCCTCCTCCTTTGCTTCACTCTCTTTTCCCATAAATTATTCACTACCATGGCTGCAGACACCATGTTCATGAATCAAACCATTAGAGATGGTGAAACCATTGTTTCAGCTCAACAATCCTTCGAACTCGGGGTTTTCAGCCCTCCAAACGCCTCAGAAAATCGATATCTAGGCATTTGGTACAAACGTCTAGCCACAGACACCGTCGTCTGGGTCGCCAATCGAGAAACCCCGATCAAAAACAAAACCGGCGAGCTAACTCTCCGTCCCGACGGAGTCTTGGAGCTCCGCGACTCCAACACCAATGTAATCATTTGGTCGACAAACACAAATGGAAACGCTCGAAACCCGGTGGCCCGACTATTAGATTCCGGGAATCTGATGGTCATGGATGACAATGGCAATGACAATGACAATGACAAAGGCGACGACAATTACATCTGGCAAAGTTTTGATCATCCCGGAGATACCTTACTACTCGGAGTGAAGTTTGGATGGAAAATCAAAAGGGGTATCGCGACGAACTTGACATCGTGGAAGAGCGCCAAAGATCCTTCCAAAGGCTCTTACGTCGCTTATTGGAATCTCGAAGGACTCCCCCAAATCTATGAAAACAATGGAGATCAGATCCAATACAGACTTGGATCATGGAACGGTCATGCGTTCACCGGACGACCATGGGTGATTCCATCTTCGATTTACAACCAGCAATACGTTTCAAACAATAGAGAGATTTACGTCGAATTCGAGTCTACAAACAGCTTGGTTCTTAGTAGGTTGACCGTAACGCCATCAGGGATTATTGGTCGGTATTCTTGGGTCAACCGGACACAAGGATGGTTTCTTTTGTCGACGTTAAATGCAGATACCTGTGAACGATACGGATTGTGCGGCGTTTACGGGGCTTGTGATATCACACAGTTTAAAGCTTGTGAGTGTCTGGACGGGTTCGTGCCAAAAAGTCGGGCTCAATGGGATAACTCTGATTGGACGAGCGGTTGTCAACGGGAAGTGGCGTTGGATTGCAGTGTTAACGAAGGGTTTCGACAGTATCGGTTCATGAAATTACCGGACACCAATCGGTCGTGGTACAATACTAACATGACCATCAAGCAATGCAAGACCAAGTGTAGCAACGAGTGTAATTGTACGGCTTACGCTACTTTGAACATCGTATATAGTACCGGGTGTTTGTTATGGTATACAGAATTGTTCGACATGAGAAGGTTCCCGGGAGATGGACAAGACATATATATACGAATGGCTGCTTCAGAGATAGGTATAATGTTGAACCTTCCTATATGGTTGTCTTTAAACAAAAGAACGGCCAATTGACTACTAACAAAAGGGTAACACCAACGGCTGAAACCGTCGGAAGGATTTACAGATGGTTTTTCGACGAAACGAGCGTCGATAAAAACCTGGTCGGTAAAAGCTACCGACAGGTTACCGACAATTTTCCAACTTTTTTTCGACGGTTTTTCGAACGACTTACTAAAAAATAAATATAAAATACAATAAAAAAGAACAGCCGGTAAACCATCGTCGGAAATTTCCAACTGCTTATAGCAGTTGATAACGACAGTCGATAGGTGGGCAAAAATCGAGTCGGTCCGGGCTTTGACCGGGACTCGTAAAGACCGGGCTTTTCGGGTCTTGGTTTGACCGGGCTCGAGTCGGGCCGGGCCTTGAGTGTGATACCTGGGCCCGTTACATGTAGAAAAAGCCTAGGCTTTGAGGACCGGGCCTAGGCCCGGACCTTGAAGAATTTTTTTTCTTTTTTTCTCTTTTTCTAACTTATAAAACTACAATTATTTTTATCATTCTAATAATAATGATAATATACAATATAAACTAGATTTATTTTACTTTAAACCTCTAAAAATAAACTATATAAAACAAATATATTTCAAAAGTTCATGAAAATTATGAAAATGCCATTGAAAACGGCCGGGCCTTGAACCGGGCTTGTCAGGCCTGGCCGGGCCGGGCATTCAAAACTTCCAAAACTAGGCCCTTCGGGCTAGGACCGGGCTTTGGTCGGGTCGGGTAGGGTCGGGCCGGGCTTTTTGTCGGGACCGGGCCGGATGCCCATCTCTGGTCGATAATACATCGTTTTTTGTAGTGATTAGTCATCGACCCTAAGTCGCTCACATACTTTTATGTTCACCGGGCCGGATGCCTTCTCGTGTTTGTTTTAGCAGTTTTCTCTTTGGTTGTGGCGCACTAGTAAGACTTAGGGGGTGTCGTAAAAATCTCATTTTTCGTGTTTCGAATCCCCAAAGACCTTGTAGCCATTAGGTTCACCTGGGATGACTCCAGGCCAATATAGATCGCCCGGAGATTAATCAGTGCGTCTAAGTGACCCAAAAACCCATGGTTACCAAGGAAAACAAGAATAGAACTATAGGGTGCGTTTGGTTCGCTGGAATCCTTGGGAATCTAAGGGAATTGGAATCCAATTCCCAGGGATTCCCATGTTTGGTTCGCTTTTGAGGATGGAATTGGAATCTGCAGGAGGGAATGAAATCCCTCAGATAAGGGATTTTAGAATCCTTCAGCATATGGAAGGATTTCAAATTCCATAGACTAGGGAATTTGACAGATTACTTTTTTACCCCACAAATCATTAATACCTTCTAAGCACATATAATATATATATATATATATCAGTATTTAATTTATATATTATATATTTATTTATATATTATATATACGTATATATTAAATATTATTATAAATTATATATATAATATACATATATATATATATATTTAATATATAATATATACCTTTATATGTTTTAAATGTGATATATATTATAATTTATATATAACTTATATACGATATTTAGTATATAATATTATATACATATATAGTATACAATATATATTAAATATTATTATAAATTATATATATACATAATATAATAATATATATATATAATACACACATATGTATATATATATAAATATTTAATTTATGAGGAATAATCAAATAAAAACCTAATATTTTGTAAAAACTATAGCACTAATCTCAACCATCTATACATTTTAATCAAGGGTTGTCATAAGTAGAGACCATGGTAACAATTCCATAATTTTTTTGGTGCCACACCTGATTTTAACCCTAGAAGGGTATTTAGGTCATTTAGCTTTTCTCCTCCTAATAACAAAACACTCCATATCATCATCTTCATCTCATCATCATCAGGTCTCATACTTAATAACAAACACACCTTCAACATCACACCTTCACCGCTGCTGCCGGCACCACCACCGCCGCCGGCGCCACCACCGCCGCCGGCGCCACCACCGCCGCCGGCGCCACCACCGCCGCCGGCGCCACCACCGTGCTCGATGCCACCACCGACGTCCACTGCAACCACCATCCTCGATGCCACCACCGTCGGCAGATTCGCTAGAGGCTACAATAACGAGATCTACCACCGCCGCCGTCCACCGCCACCAGCACCGCCACCCCACCACCGCTGCCGTCCACTGCAACCACCGCCAACACCACCACCTGCTACCGCGCCGGCGCCACCACCAACACCATCTTCTTTTAGATCTGAGAACCCTCCTTCGTCACCGCACCACCGTCGCATCGCCGCCGCCACCACCGCTACCACCGTCCACTTCAACCACCGCCAACACCACCACCTGCTACCGCCGCCGGCGCCACCACCGCCACCACCAACATCGTCTTCTTTTTTTCAGATCTGAAAACCTCTGTATAATGAAGAATCTCTGCGTCTTTCTTAAGCAGAATCTTTCATCTTCATCTCTATTTCTCCCCCTTTTTCAACAATTAACACCTTTCTTTCAGTTTTACAAAAAACTGAAAAAGTTGAAAACCCACCAAAATTGTGATCCTTAAGCGAAGATGGTGGTGATGGGTTAGGGTTTAGGAAATGGCTGATTGATTCAGCTAGAATGGAAAGGAAAGGTAAAGGGGGTTTTGAGTTCAGCAGATGGTGGTGATTTGATTTGGTTCAGAGAGGAAGATCTTCTCCAATGTATGTATATTGTAGAGTGTAGGTTTTGGGAAGGAGATTATGGTCAGCCAATAGAATTAGACCATCAGCATCATCACTTTTCTTTTCCTTCTATCCCAATCAAAAAACAAATAAATAGAAATAAATAATTAAAAAACAAATAATTAGAGTTTTGTTGTTTACATATTGTATATAGAAGTTCTCTATTTTTTTGAATAATTAGAGATTTGTTGTTTACGGATTGTATACAGAGGTTCTCGCCGGATTTAATGGTGGTGGTGGTCGGAAAGAGAAAGATGAGAGCTATGGTTGTATGCATTTAGGTTGTTTTTTACTTATGAATATGTAAATGTAATGGATATTGTGATTTGTATTCATAAGGTGAATATGAATATTCATATGGTGAATATATAGTGAATATGATATGGTGAATATGATGGTGAATTTATATATTTTTTTATCTGGTGAATATGAATATTCATATGGTGAATTTATGATGAATATGATATGAGAAATATGAATATTCATATGGTGAATATATGATGAATATGATATGGTGTTCATCTGGTGGATATGAATATTCATATGGTGAATATATGATGAATATGATATGGGAAATATGAATATTCATATGGTGAATATATGATAATATGATATGAGAAATATGAATATTCATATGGTGAATATGAATATTCATATGGTGAATATATGATGAATATTCATATGGTGAATATTCATATAATGAATAAACTGCGATTTTTAGATCAAGGGCTTAGATTATTTCTCAAGTTTTTACAAAAAAATGAATATATATATATATATATATATATATATTTTGTAAAAACCACATATTTTGTAAAAACCTCTTCTTTTGTAAAAACTTGAAGAATAATCTAAAATGACGATCATGCCCTTTTTAGATCAAAGGCTTAGATTAGTCCTAAAGTTTTTACAAAAAAAATGGTTTTTAATTGAAGGCCCCTCTTTAATTTATATTATATATATATATATTTATATATTATAATTTATATATATAACCTATATACAATATTTAATATTATATATACATATACATATATATTATATAAAATATATTAAATTTTATTACAAATTATATAAATAAAAATTTATATATTATATATTTATTTATATATATTATAATTTATATATATAACCTATATACAATATATAATATTATATTAAGTATTATTATAAATTATATAATATATAATATATATTAAAATAATTTATATTAATATCATAAATGTGTATTTTAAATGGAATATATATATATATATATAATATACTTTTACATATAACCTATAAAACAAACTAAAGTAAAACAAAGAAAAAACAAAAAGAGGGTAATTCTGTCATTTTACATATCTGAATTCCAATTCCATTAGATATTTCTACCAACCAAACAGATTATGGAATTGGATTCCAATTCCATTTCCTGCCAACCAAACAGAATATGGAATTGGATTCCAATTCCTTCAGGATTCCAATTCCTCCAGGATTCCAATTCCTTCAAAAACATTCCAGCGAACCAAATGCCACCATAGATTCCAAAATAAAAATATGAATCATGAAGAGATGATTAATCTGAAGCTTTCAAAAGAATACTCACATAGTCCTTCAGTTATGAGAGAGAGAGAGAAGCTAAAAGATTTAATATACTCTAAAACTCAACGATTCAACAGAAACGTCTCTCCAAGGGTTAGAAACCCTAAAAGCCCTAGGAGCCTATTATTTATAGTAGGGAAACGAAAAAAAAAACTAGAAAAAGCGTCTAACAACATGGGGCTACAAACATGATAAAAACATAAAGTGATGAAATGAGGCCTAAGAGATTGATACAATAATATAATTAAATAAAACCCTACAAGAGCCCTATGTAGTTGTTTCGGAACTAGAATTTTTCTAATTGTCTTATCCTTTAATTACAGAGAAAGATGAAAGGGCTTGCAACAAGAACCCTATGTAGTTGTTTCGGAACTAGGATTTTTCTAATTGTCTTATCCTTTAATTGCAGAGAAAGATGAAAGGGCTTCCAGGAAACAGAGAAAGTTGATCATCATCATCATCCCAGTGGTTGGAGGTTTCATTTTATTAATTGGCATGTGTTTTTTATTCACCATAAAGAAGAAGTTGAACCAACAAGGTAATGTTCTTCATTATGATGTCTTTCGTAAATGTTAGGACATGTTTAACCCTTCTTATACGTCAGAGGGTAGGTTACTACATATATACATATTTGAGGGGCTTTGTGTAACTATTGTAGGACTCTTAACATGTCCTGTTAAACAAGGCTAGACGATGCCCCCTGTAACAAAAGAGTTTGTCAACTCCCTAAATGTGGTAGATCCAATTTGATACATTAATGTAAAGATGCCAATCATGATACCATGTTGAAATATAGTATATCTTTAGCATCATTATTGTTAAAACTAAAATAAATTACTCTCACTAATTTTAGGGGGTGCTTGGTTGGGGGTATTGCAGGGTAAGGAATGAGAATGACAATGAATACTGCTGCTTGGTCTGATATTATATAATGGAATCATTCCTGCAGATTCATTAATTTCCATTCCTGACCAAATTGGGGGGAATGAAAATTTTCTTTCTACTCAGTTTTTTTTCCATACGTCATTCCATCTTTTGATGTTAAATGGAACATCTTTTGTATTTTAGAAGTGGAGGAAAATATTTTTTTAATATGAAACAATTTTTCATTGATTATAGTGGGTTAACCAAGCAGCAACAATATAATGCTCATTTTCATTCCCATTCTCCTGCATTCCCATTTTCATTCCCATTCCCATTCCCTAAAATGAACCAAGCACCCCTTAATCTAAACATATAAATTAAAATAAAAGTATGAAATTTTGAGGTCCGCCTTGGTGTGGGGACCAAACCCTAATGTTTCTAGAGGGGCACGTTTGGGCTAACAATTTAAGGGTGTCGTGTTTAAACGGATATGACTTTTGTAATCATTTTATATTTTTCATTTGCATTTTATATAGTTTTTTTTTGGTCCATTTTGTTTTGGACTTCTTATTTGCCTCCTGTTTGTGTAATTTTGATGGTTGGATCAGAAATTCAAGAACTTTATGTTTGTGTAATTTTTGTTGAATCAACGAACTTTAGAATAGATTTTCCTAGGATATTCATAGAATCAACATGTTTTTTGATGAAGATTTATATTGATTTCTGATTCACGATTTTCCAATAAATTTTTGCAATCATAATGCATCACAAAGGCAAATAACTAGTTACCTTTAGAAAAGGTTTGATGGACTGCTGTCTAGTTGAAACGAGATTCTACTAATAAACATTCTTCATTGCTCTTGTTTTTGTAGACCGGGGTGATACAATATCTCATAGTGATGTTCTAGACCTACCATTGTTCAGTTTGTCAACATTGGTTGTGGCAACTAACAACTTCTCAATAAGTAACAAACTTGGCCAAGGTGGTTTTGGCCCGGTTTACAAGGTATATTTAAATCTCGAAACAAGATTTTGTGTTTATTCATATTGAATTATTTAGAATTTAAATATAAAAAACATATGTTTGAAGGGAATTCTCAATGACGGACGAGAGGTTGCAGTGAAGCGACTCTCTGAGAATTCCTCGCAAGGAGTTGAAGAGTTCAAGAACGAAGTTATCTTCATATCCAGGCTTCAACACCGAAATCTAGTAAAGATTCTTGGATATTGTTTTGAAGGGCAAGAAAAGATATTGGTTTACGAGTATATGCCTAACAAAGGCCTTGACTTAGTTTTGTTTCGTAAGTTCAACATTCGACAATTTTGTTAGCCATAATCATTAATAAAGGTAAATTGATGAATCAATTATTTTTGCAGATGAAACAAGAAGTAAAACACTCAACTGTATTCAACGATTCAATATAATCAATGGGATTGCTCGGGGTCTACTTTATCTTCATCAAGATTCTCGACTCCGAATCATCCACAGAGATCTCAAAGCCGCGAACATTTTGCTTGATCATGATATGAACCCTAAGATATCAGATTTTGGCCTTGCAAGAAGTTTCGGAGGAAATGAGACCACAACAAACACTAATAGAGTGGTTGGGACATAGTAAGAATTTAATATACATTTGAATATTGCCCTAACAATTCCAACTTCTATTCAATTTTCTTTTATAATAAATTATAACCTTATGTCCAAGTTTTTATCCCATATAACAAAACTAATATGGTTAAAATAGAGTCTAGTTTTTTAACACAACCCACACTTTGATGCAGTGGATATATGTCCCCGGAGTATGCACGGAATGGGACATTTTCTGTAAAATCAGATGTATTCAGCTTTGGTGTTTTGTTGTTAGAGATCGTAAGTGGTATCCAAAACAAACACAATCTTCTTGGACATGTAAGACGAGTCAATAAATTTAGAGTCTTCACTAAGTCGCATTTTAATTTTGACATATCTATAATAATTTTTCTTTAGGCATGGAGACTCTATAAAGAAGGAAAGGCTTTGGAATTGATTGATTCATTTTTAATCGAGTCCGACCATACCTTTAAAATCTTGCGGTTGATCCAAGTGGGCTTACTATGCGTTGAAAACAAGCAAGAAGATAGACCACACATGTCTACAGTGGTGATGATGTTAGGTGGTGAGGCTGAATTACCTGAACCAAAACATCCTGGTTTCTACATAGAATTTGAACCCAACGACATTCTAACTCAAAACTCATATAACAATGTTACACTCACACATTTGATAGCTAGATAAGAAATTTCTCCCTACCAATTTCCCGATAGTATACCCATTTCCTTAAAACCAAAGATTGTATATTTACAAATATGAGAAATGTGTTTGTGAGTTTTGCAGTATCTATATATAATATACTTTAAGAAACATTAATTCTCATGCATGTTTACGTTGGTTTGTTTTAAGGTTTTTTGTCAACAATTCTTAATAGTATGATTTACTTTTCTCAATATTCCTGATTTGATTTTATCATTGAATATATCGTAGGGTAAAGAGCTTTAATTTTTTTCAAAAGTCTCTATCGTAGGGTAATATCCCAAAAGTCTCTATTGTAGCTTTAATTTTTTTCAGAATTAATATGCTTTAGTTTCGATCTTGTGTTAGATCATGGTCGTCTTCAAGAAAACACTATTAATCGCTTATTCACTACAAAATTCACTTCACAAGATAACAGATAAATAAAGCGTCATACCTAAAAGCGATGCAATAAGTTTATGACATTTTTCGGCAACGTTAAAATTTTTTAGGACATTTTTGTAAAAAAGGAACATATTATTGGCTATTTTATAGGACATTATTTGAAAAAGTAACATACAAAAACAAATGTCCAAAAAAAGATGGCTTTTATAGGATATTTTCTAAAACGTGTCCTATAAAATAGCTAATATAAGACTTTGCATTAAAGGTGTCCTTGTGTTAAGACATCTAAAATCGTCATATAAACTTATTACAATGCATTTAGATAGAACATCTTATATTTTACTCATATAAATTATGTCTTATAAAATAGTCTATTAAGACGCTTAGAAGTTGGTGACACCTTATAAACTCAATTTTGTTGTAGCGTTAGAAGTCGATATTCAACTTACAAGTTGAGAATTATCAACTCCAAGTAACATTCATAATTTATAGTTTTCCATAATATTTTCTAATTCCCGTTCCCAAAATGACATCTCAAATCTCGATCATCGTTTGAACCCATTCAACAGATTGAGCAAACGTAATACTTATACTACATAGGTGAAACAAAATCAAAGCCTAGAACAAGAAAAATAAGACCACTACACTAGCTTATCGGCACACTAAGGTGGCGTTTATTTTTAAGGGTGTTAAGTTTGAAGTCTGATTTCACTTCTGATTTTCAAAAGGCGATGCTGAAGTCTAAAATCTGAATCAAAAGACTATTTATTTATATAAACTATCAAACTAGAAATACATCAACTGATTCAAATACAATAGAAACTCAAATCTATTTTCAATTTACATTGATTTTATCAACAATTTTTTTCCGGTACTTATAAACAAACAACCCCTTCTCTGTCCTTGCTTCTTATTTAAATGACTAATTTTGGTCTACATGATTCCATAGCATAATCCAACTAAACCATGTTTATAGTCATCCAATTTTCATGAAACCTCAAGAGTACAAAATTCCATGATACTGTTAATCCATGGCAAGATACTTTAGTTAAAATAAGTTACCTCAAATAAAAAAAAAAAAAAAACTAGAGAAGTGACATAAATGAAATAATGCCAGGCCCAAATTAAGTTCCATGTCAAGACACACAGAAAGCAAGAGAAAATACAATCTTCAAACATAGAAACAAAAAATCGTGTTAAAATATTAAGCTAGATAATATTTTTATTGTTTTTAATATTTACTGTCAGTTGAAAAAGTATGGTTATAATTGGGTAGTTTAATTCAAACATGTATCTATAAGATGGGAACTTTACATGAGTTTGAATAAAGATGGGAAAAAGAGAACTTTACACTTGTGTAAGTTGGAAAAACATAGGAATTTTTCCTATGAAAATGTCAAGTTATATATAAAAAAAAAATACACTAAGAAATGGCATATAAAAAGAGCATTCCCAAAAACTTAATTCTAGATGGGCCAACCATACACAATTGCAAAAATTTACACTTATAGGGTAATTGAACTAATTAATCACGAGAGAGGTACCAATTGAAATCCAACAACAACCTACCATGGTTGTTGTATCTGAATTATTGGGCCTGAAAGCCCACAAAGTTCTACAAACAATGTCACAATATTCTAATTTTCTTCTAAATTTCCTAATTTTTAGAACTGTATTTTATTAAAATTTTATATTTTTTTTTTACTCTTAAACTTTGCTGATTTTCGGAACTTTACTTTATTTTCTTAAAAAATTTAGATTTTAAATTTTAAGTTTGCTAATTTTTAGAACTATATGTTATTAAAATTTTAGATTTTTTTACTATTAAAATTTGCTGATATTTTAGAACTTTACTTTATTTTCTTAAAGTTTTAAATTTAAATTCTTAAATTTACTAATATTAGCAAATTTAAAAGTTAAAAGTTAAAATTTTATGTTTCCCTTATCAAGATTCTAATTTTAAATTTGTGATTTTTAAGTAATTGTTCTATTTTTGAAATTTTTATTTGCTAATTTTTAGGATTTATATTTTAGGTATTCTTTTAGAGTTTAAAATTTCCTGATTTCTGTTTAGGAGTATAGAATTTTATGAAACTAACTAATTTGGTTCGATTTGGTCTAATCCACAGTGACTCTTCAGGCCCCAACGGATACTTCTCCTCTCTCTCACGCCGTGTTCTCCAGAACAAATATTAAAGAAACAAAATGAATACAAAAGAGAGGTAGAGAAAAGAAATGAGGAGAAAATATTTTTTTTATTTGTGTTTCAAAACAGAAAAAAAATGAAGGAACGTGTTCTTGACTAGGAGATAAAGGAAGAAAAAAAAAGCCATTTTTACATATATACCCTTCAAAAATATATCTTTTATAATGAAAGGTTTGGTAGTATTCTGATTTAATAATTCAGTAATTTTTTAATTAGTTTTAACTTCTTTTCTTTTCGTTTCCTTCCTTTACCTTTGGGAGGAAAATTTTGGAACGAAACTTAACATTATTTTCCTTGTTTGCCTTTCCTTCCCCTCTTTAAAAAGTTTCGAAAACATGATTATTTTTTTTATTTTCCTCCATTTTTCCATTGTTTTCCTTTCCTTTCTTTCATAAAATGTGTTTTCAGAACACAACGTCAACATTTTGACGACATCATCCCTAAAAATTAAATAACAAAAAGATGATGAAATTTCAATAAGAACTTTTGGAACCTTTCATTGGAACAAAAAAAAACTAGTAAAATAGAATGTATATAAGGACAACGATTCCAACATAGTGAACAATTTTGACAACGAATACATGCCAGCGACTACAACCAGACTAGCTTATACCTATCGTCGTATACATGACAATATTACGGTGATCGTCTTCTTTGGCGATCTTATGTTTCTTTTGAGAATTTGCATTTGTTTTGTCCCTGTGTATTCCCTACCACGTGGCGGAAGTAGTGCATGATGTAGTAACATCAATAGTGGCTAGGGTTTGACTATGGCAGAGATGTGATGGCAAGGAGCAGGGCGATTTTGGGGGATAAGCAACTTCATCATTCACTAAGCATCGAAAGTTCTCTAGAACATGAATGGATTTCATGTTCATTAACTCAGGGCCGACAATCTAAGACATGAAACCAAAACTCGACTTGTACCGAACACGAAGAGAAGATTATAGATTTGGTACTCAGGTTTATCTATCATTCAAATGGAAAACTCGAACAATAGTGACTATTAAACTTTTGAAGCTTCCATAGATATAAAAACAGTCACTTTCAAAACCTGAACCCTTGCAATGTGATTTTTTCACTCTTTAAGGATGCTATCATGTTTAATATTAACGTTGCTCTCTGACATTGGTATTCATGATTGGATATGAATGTTGTATTATTTATTATGAATAATGCATGAACATTCAATCTAAATAATCTTGTATTGGACAACTGTCGTGCTTTCGACTGTACTCACGTTCACAACAAAAGATGAGTTTTCATTTGAACATGATCTATGTGTGTGTGTGTGTGTGTACAAGAATGTTCAATTGCAAACATAAGTTCCATTGTGAACACCATTTTAGGTGTCGTTTACCAAATATTTATCGAGTAAACATTTACTTGCAAATGTCATCACTATCATCTATGGAGTAGCATTCTCAATCATCAAAATGGATTGATGGTAAACATTTACAACCTGGTAAGCTTGTGCTACCCAGGCTAGACTCAATCATTATCGTCCTGCTTCTTACCACGTAAGATTATTAGTCGTTGTCATATCCATTCGTTAAAAAGTCAAGCTATACACCTAAAACCATAAATTAATGTACTAATTTTCTTATTTTTATACATCTATACGTTTTTTATTACTAATTATAAGATTGGCTCAAATTAAGATATGTATTGAATTATATATCTATTGACCACGGTGAGTCAAAAAACTGCCATTTTAATACTCACCGTCGGATCAAATCTAAAATAGATCATAGCCGTTTAAATTAGCTATTTACAGTTATGGAAAGCCAGCCCTCAACCCTCCTCCTCTCCCCTAATTTTCGCCATACCCAATTCCCCCATACGAGATTCCTCTCTGCTTCTTCTCCACGATCCCACTCTTCCACTTCCAGTCATCAATTGTCCACGTTCATAGCTATGGAAGCTTATAAGAGATGGGTTCGACGGAACAGTGAGTATGTTCATTCGTTGGAGTCTCTTGCTGATGTAAGTATATTGAATTTTTGCTACAATTTTACTGAAAGTTTATATATAATTTAATGGTAAATCATATGTTTTATGATCTTAATTGATTGTTGCTTTTGGGAATTGGGAATTAAGCCATCGATTTTTGGTGGTTTTTTTAACTTTTTTTTTTGTAAGTTTATTGTGTGTTAAAGTTGTGCCCTAAATCACAACATCGTTCTATGCCAATTGTGAAGTTTAGTTGCTTAGTTGATGCATATGTGTAATCTGATCTCATCTGGATTTGTGTTTTAGATCCACAATTTCACCAAATTTGTTTTAATAGTTTGTTAATCGAAATTGAATCCTCATTGCAATTTTATCGGGATTCAAAAAAGATCACAGGGGTTATCTTTCTCTATATGGGATTAAAAACGCAACCTAATGCACCAAGGCTCGTATGCTTTGCAAGTGCTGGAGAAGGGGGCCTTCATACCTGGTCTTCTCCTAGCAGTTTGCCAAGAATTGCTTCTATAACTTGAACCCATGACATTGCGGTACAAAGGAGGAACCTTATAGGTTTCTCTAAGGTTAGCCACTTCTGTGTATGTGGGGATCAGGGTACTTTCATAAGCTACACATGAAGCTTATTTCCTAACAAATTGACAGGATAACTCAAGTACCTATAAATCAATTGTAATTCCCACTTGCAAACAACGAGAACAGGGAAGTAAATTGAAAATATAATACAAGTGCAAGCAGATGAGATATGCTTCTTGAACAATAGTAGCAATCCCTTTTTTAGATGCATACAGGTTGATGGTCAATCAGGTTACTCAAAAACTGATTAGATGCAATTCTACCATAAAGCCGGCGTGAATCTTCTTAATTTAACTAAAAAGGTAACCTTCAACCAGTAAATTCTTACAGTTTCTTAAGAGAATGTTGCCCCAAACCAGCAGGTAGAGTGAATTTAATAATGCCATATAGGTAATAGAAGCACTAATTGGCTGTATTTCTTGATTGTGGGTTCTGATTCGGTTTCAAAGCTGGACAAAGTTAAGTTCTTATAAGTAAAGTTAACACTATCACCTTTTCTTGATTTTGGTCTTTAGTTTTTAGCTACTTATCATGTACCATGTTGAGCTTACTTTGACATAGATAAAGAAAGTAAAACAATTAGCTTTCATGGACTACAGGCTACGGCAACTGTTATGTCACAACATTTTTATTGCTTTGCTAGCATGCTTTTAGCTCAATATTATATATATATATATTGATCGCGGTAAGTGAAAAAACCGTCCGATGAATATCAGCCGTTAGATGAAAGCTGAGAATAAATCACATCCGTTTAAATTGCCTATTTACAGTTACCATCACCTCTTATCTAGCCCCCCCGCTACTTTTACTTCCTGTAATTCCCAATAACCTCCCCCTCGATTCCCACTATCCACGTCTCCATCTCTCCCACTGCGATCCCTATCGCCCACGTTCACCTTTACGTCGTGTGATAGCAACACTCTCAGCAAATATGTTGCACATAAATACATGCAATAGGTGATTGTATGGCTTTAAAATAGGTGATCAGAATGGAGAATTCGTCTAAGGCAAAGAATGACAAGGTATAGTTTTGAGCCCTAATTCGTTGAATCTACTGCTTTCAAAATAACTGAGCCCTAAAATTCGTTGAATTCTGCTGCTTTCAAAAGAATTTATTTTTTGTTTGGTCTCATGGGATTAGTAAAGTTTAATTTGGGTTTAGTTGGATTCTAACGGGAGGTGATCGGAATGGACAATTCCATCCATGGAGAGAGAGAGAGAGAGCCAATTTCAATGCAAAGAATGTGAAGGTAAAATCAACAATGTTGTTGGACCCACTTTTTGCTCTCTAACCAGATTCAACGTAAGTTTTTGTTCGTTCTATGTGGTTTCGACCTTAATGTAAATGGTTTTTATTTGAGAATCTCGATTTATGGTTCCGGCTGATGGTGCTTTATTTGAAAATCATGGTGGTTCATGTGAAAATATTGATTTAGTGGTATTCTTCAGTTATGTAGTTTCAAGATTGTTGGTATTCAGCTCTGCAGTTTCTGAAAGTTCTTCTGTGAAGTTTCTTAAAGCTAAGGATTCACCTTTTTCTTCAGAAGGTGTGGCGGTAAATAAAACCTGGTGAAAGCTATCATCTATATCTAACCATCTTATTCTGTATTTATCAAGTTTATTATTTAAAACAGTCTGGATAACCAATTCTTTTCTATTTGATTTGATTTTTTTTATCTAAGTGGCCTTTTACCAAATGTTTACCCGTGCAAAACAGGTTTGTAATGAGTTTGTTTCAATTCCGGTTTTCATCAACAAAGATTTGTCCCTTCTGGTTTATGGTTAACAAGTTTCATTAGAGCTGTTTCAGCGGGAGCCGTGTATCTATGTGATTTTCTTCACTACCATAACCGTTAGAGGTATATTTCGTTATAAGATGACTGTGTGACATCCGGCCAATGCTATGATTTTGAATAAAAAAATTTCAAGTTATATAAAAGATAAGACATTGCAATTATATTACCAATTTCATTTAGTTATTGACTCTTTCGCAATTATATTTCTTTGTTAACTTGTATCTCAATCTTATATCTTTTTTATCAGGTTTTGGGCAAAATGATACAAACTTGAAACTCTTGAAAATATTTAGTATTACGACCGGTTCTGGTAAGAATATTTTTTATTCTATGTTTATAGTAATTCAATTTGCTTTATTCAATATCTAAGAAAGGAGAATGTTGAGAATTTCTCAAGTAACTGGTAAGTTAACCTTTTCAGTACATGATGTTTTCTTTCAATCATGAATGCTATTTGATTTTTCTTAAGCATTTTGCCTGCAAAACTGTTATTTGGGTGTTGTTTTTGTAAGTAGATATTTTGGCAGGTTTGATTTAGGTGCTATTCTGTTTTGTAGTCACTTGATGGAACTTTAGGAGAAATGAAAGCAGTGACTGATATGTTGCGAAGGAAGGCTATGCATTGATATGTAAAATCCTTCAGGTACTGCCTTTTTATGCATAAATATGTAAAATCTCTTATTAACAACTCATAAAGCATGGTACAATTTGATGGTTCTTGAATTTTTTTCTTTTGTTACTTGAATTGCTTATCATGGGTTCGTTGAAAGTCCTCAAAAAACATATTTGTTTTTCCTAACCGACATTGAACGATTGGGTTACAATACAACCACCAATGTACGGTTGTCATTTCTTGATGACACCTTGAAAATTTTCTTTTTAACCTTTTATGGGGGTTTTGTTTGATGTTGGCCATGGTTTCTTCTTGCATGCCTACTGACATTTAATATGTAATTTGGTTTATAAAAGTGTTAAGAATGAAAAACCTTAATGGGACTGAAATACTAATCCAAATTGATGTCTAGATAATTTTCTATAAATTGACAATCTATATATCTTAATGAACTAATTGCTCAATTTTTGAGGGCAGAAGCTTAATGATGCTAATAGAAATTGAAATACTTGATTGCAATTGATCTAATATGCTTACATCATATGTATAAACTAATTGACCACGTTTAAGAAACTAGCTATATGATCATGCTAAATATAAGAATCTAAAATTCGCGAGCTTTAAAGAATAATCAATATTAAAAACAAAATCTGGTATGCAAAAGCAAAAAATACATGCAATCCTTTTTTCTGTCAAAAGCAAATAATTAGGCGTTGATCTGAAGCAGAGGAACTCAGAAGCTGATATTGATTTATTTTTGTATTTGAAGGCTGCTTATGTACTTCAGTGTTTATGTCATCATGAGTATCGGTATTCTTAGGTAGTGTTTTTTAAGAAGCACTTATGTCTGATTCAGTCAGACATAAGACCATTAAGATTATTTATTTTTTCTAACTTTACCCTAAGGTATGCATGGTGTTTGTGGATAAACATAATGAGCGAAGGGGACATTTACTAATCACTTACCTCGTAAGTGCTCACTGGGTCACTTTACCTTATCAGATAAAAAGACAAGGATTGAGAATCTTACCCCGTAAGAGCAACTATAAGAACCGAAAGTCTTACCCGGTAAGTGAGAGTGACAACCTTTAACCGGTAAGTGCTTACCGGATAAAAACGCTATATACAATGACGTTTTAATGGACTAAAATCTTACGGTAATTGCTTACCGGATAATTGTTGGGTAAACAACCCCTAAGTGATCTTTTATCTTGCCAAAATGGCTGTTAGGTACATGTGAGTAGAGCATTTGGGAAATGTTGCTTGATACATTATGCTTGTGGAAGCATTCATTCCCACACAGAACATAGGACAGACTGCATAGGCTTATACGAGGCTCATGCGTGTCATAGGGCTTCAAGCACTATTGTGTAAGAATGCTATTAATTTTTCTCTATATGCTCAAAGGTGCTCAAAGGTGCAAGTGTAATGTCAGAGTTCATAGGAAACATTTTACATTAAAAGCTGCACCAGAGGAATTTTATATGGGGATATTTAGAATGTCAAAGTTATATATGGGTAACAACAGGTATCTCCAAATCATGTTTTGGTTGTGAAGTGAAATCCCCTAAACTGGGATGTATCGGCAACTGCTACTGTATTTTCAAATAGAGAAAAGGAGAACAATGGATGTGTAAGTTTAGTTCCCTTTTCATTTTCATTTTTTTGTTTTATGATTTCCCCTTCAAAGTTTGTTCTTGATAGAGGTTTGAAGGTGTATGGAGGCACATACATGTAAACTTGATCCTTCCTGTAATTTCGAGAACTAATTTTTAATTTAATTTTTGTTCCGTTGGACGGAAAAAGAACAGGTTTTTATTTTCTCCTATTAACCTTTTCTGCTAAATTTGCCACACAGATTCTACATACAGACATTGTAACACCCTATGAATTGGGATGAGTTTGATGGTGAAAAGTAAATAAATAAACCCTAATATCTTGTGGTAATCAAAAAGCTAATAACCAACAAGTGGAATTACGTTTAACAATTTTTAGAATTACAAAACAAAACTGAGTGGAAAAAGGTTTGAATAATTAATGACGCAATCGGCAATGTACTCCGAGTTTGGTAATCGCAGTATTTAACTATTTGTTATGTCCTCTTACATAACTAATTTGACACCATTAGCTATCTCGATTCATGTTTTTGCAACAAAATTAGTTTTTCTTTAGATTTTACTTATCATGATTCAAAAATTAATATTGTTGTTCGATCGCGACTACCTACATGGTATGTCACATATTTGGCTTTAATTTTGTTACACGTTTTTACTCACATCCGCTTTAATTTTGTATGCATATAGGATAGAATGATTGATCAGTAAAACCTTATTACTTGAAAATTGTATGCATATAGGATAGAATGATTGATCACTAAAATCTTATTACTTGAAAAATATGAGGAGGCAAATTCATGGAGTAGGAAGTGTTTATGGGGATTTTCTTAGTTTTTTCGTTTCATAAAGTTTGTACCATCTACCATTAATTTGAACTAGCGTTATATCCGTCCGAAGACCAGGTGTACAACATGATTTTTATTTAGATTCAGTTATTTGATTTATCACAATTTTTATATTAATGTATGTTGCTTTCAATCAAGCAAGAAGCTCAGTCAAAACTGGTTTTCTGGCGTCTTTGACTCTGGGTTAGGTACCCTTCCGCTTGAAGGGTCCTTCAGTAACTTTCATAAGCTAAAATCTGAAGTCTAAACCAATAAGACTTTTGTTTTTGTAAACTAACAAATGCCTAAATACGTATGATTCTCTATTTTATCCATAAAAAAATCAACTTAAACACATCAATTAATGTGAGCATCGATGATCGAAGGACAAAACGAGAAAAAAAACAAAAGAATGATGTTGACAAATTTGCAAATCTATGGAATTTTAATCATATCTTATTGATTTAAAGAAATTAAGATGTCCAGGAAAGCAAACACACACACATATGATCACTTAAAAAAAAAAAACAATTCATGTCGTAGACCCGGCCTACGAACGGGTATAGCACTAGTTTTGTAGAAGGAAGAAACTCGATCAACAATGGAGAGCCTTGACCAAATCAAGCTGTATATGCTTGAATTTAATAATCATCAATGCTATTTGTCATTAATTAATAAGGATTTTAAATTAAACTATATCTATCAGTTACGAAACATATTATCTTAAAAAACAAATGACGCCGTGTGTAATATGAAACCATATACAACACTGTTTTTTTATTGGTTAGGACTTGGTTCATATTTTTAACACAAAATATTAAGTTAATAACAGAAGAAAACTCTCTCTCTCTGTCTCTATATATATATATATAGAGAGAGAGAGAAAGAATGAGAGAAAGCTTAAAGGAAAATTGAAATTGAGTTGTTTTTTGATTTTTAAACACAAGTGCATTACACGTGTGCATATTATAAATTAAGTTTATGTACAAGTACATACGATCCAAATGGAAAGCTACAACGATGTTCCTTGGTTTTCCTTTATATATATATATATATATATATATATATATAGAGAGAGAGAGAGAGAGAGAGAGAGAGAAGGGGGGAAGTTTAAATGTGAACCCTTTCATTGTGAACATGAAGACCACTAAAATCATACCACGTGGCAATATTCACTCTGAATATCATGCATTATTCAGAATGATTAAAGGCGCCAAAGCTCTATTCTATATGAATAATGCATGATATTCAGAGTGAATATTGTCACGTGGCGCGATTTTAGTGGCCCTCACGTTCACGACCAAAATTGAGTTCATATTTGAACCTAACGTTATATAGAATTAGGTTCAAACAAGAACCAATGCATTTTGTAGGAAAAAAAACAACTTTGAGCCACATGTGATGTGGGCCCATGTGGACCCACCAATTAAATAAATCATATATGATTTAGTGCTAGAACCCACTTGAATCATAGATGATTTATTTAATAGGTGGGTCCCATATGGGCCCACATCACATGTGGCTCAAATTTAGTTTATTTGTTCCTACAAACGAGGAAAGTTCAAATGTGAACTCAATTTTAGTTGTAAACATGAGGACAACTAAAATCGCCCCACGTGGCATATTCAGTTTCAATATTATGTGTTATTCAAACTTAATAACACTGCATTCACTGTTATTCAGTTTTGAACTGAATAACACATGAATATTCAAACTAAATATGCCACGTGGCGCGCTCTCGGTTGTCCTCACGTTCACAATGAAAAATGAGTTCACATTTGAACCTGACACTATATGTATATGTATTGTCAATTACTTGCCTGACTCTTTTGGATCCACAATGGAGCCATTTTCCATCTTCCTCCTTTGCTTGACTTTCTCTTCAAATACCATGGCAGCAGACACCATATTCATGAATCAAACCATTAGAGATGGTGAAACCATTGTTTCAGCTCAACAATCCTTCGAACTCGGGTTTTTCAGCCCCGGAAACGCCTCAGAAAATCGATATTTAGGCATTTGGTACAAGCGGCTAGCCACAGGCACCGTTGCCTGGGTCGCCAATCGAGAAACTCCGATCAGAAACAAAACCGGCGAGCTAACACTCCATCCCGACGGAGTTTTGGAGCTCCGCGACTCCAACACCAACATAATCATTTGGTCGACAAACACAAAGGGAAACGCTCGAAACCCGGTGGCCCGACTATTAGATTCCGGGAATCTTATGGTCATCGACAACGACAATGACAACGATGATGACGATTACATCTGGCAAAGTTTCGATCATCCCGGGGATACTTTACTACCTGGAATGAAGTTCGGATGGAATCTCGAAAAGGGTATCACGAAAAACTTGACATCGTGGAAGAGCGTTGACGATCCTTCTAAAGGCCCTTACTTCGCTTATTTGAATCTCGACGGACTCCCGCAATTCTATCAAAACAATGGAGATGTGATCCAATACAGACTTGGATCATGGAACGGTCGTGCGTTTACCGCCCGACCATGGGTGGTTCGATCTTCGATCTACAAACTCGAATACGTTTCAAACGAGAGAGAGACTTACATCAAGTTCGACAACGCTAACGGGTCCATTCTTAATAGGTTGACCGTAACGCCAACCGGCCTTACAGGTCGGTTCACTTGGGTCAACCACACACAAGGATGGTTTCTTTTCTCAGCATTCAACGCCGATACTTGTGAACGGTACGCCTTGTGTGGCGTTTACGGGATTTGTGACAACACACAGTTGACACCTTGTGTATGTCTGGAAGGGTTCGCGCCTAAAACTCGAGCTCAATGGGATATTTCCGATTGGACGGACGGTTGTCAACGGGAAGTAGCGTTGGATTGTGGTGTTAAGGAAGGGTTTCGGAAGTATCAGTTCATGAAGTTACCAGATACGAGGCGTTCGTGGTACGATACTAACATGACCATTGAGCAATGCAACGCCAAGTGTAGAAATGAGTGTAATTGTACGGCCTACGCGACTTTGAACATCGAATATGGTACCGGGTGTTTGTTATGGTACGAAGAATTGATCGATATGAGAGCGATTCCGAGAGATGGACAAGACATATATATACGAATGGCTGCTTTAGAATTAGGTAATGTTAATTCTTCCTCCTCTATGACAGCTAAATCACATGCGACTCTGTACGTGTACGACTTAAGTCGTGGGCTAAGTCGCTCGCATGCATGCTTCTATAATTTCATGTGACCTCGGTGCAAAATCATATATTATTTGACTGTTCTTTTGTTTTTATGACAAATTTTCTTGGGTTGTTGCCATTGGCAGACCTACAACAAGCTTAAGGGGTCAATTAACCCCATAAACTTCTAAATTTATATTATAAATTTTGATTTTTACGACTATATAAGTTGTTTCGACTCTCAACGTAAATAAGGGGTTGTTTAGTTGGTTTTCATTAAGTTCTGTATGGAAGAAGTTGTCTTTGTGGATTAATCTGTTTGAATAGATTAGGAAGGTTTTTGTTTGGACGAGTTTTTTTATATATTGATGAAAAGAACGTGTTTTTTAGTTGAGATGGGTAGGTTCAGAAAAAAACTTGGCTTTCTGCATAAAACTATTAAAAGCTTATTGAGTAAGCCATTTTCTATATCATTAAGACACTACCAAATACTCATGTATATAGCTGCCCGAATAAGCCATAAGTCCCATTATGCTTGTTTAGCAGGGTGCCCTAATATTTCTAATTGTATAATCCCTTATTTTTTAATTACAGAGAAAGATGAAAGGACTTCCAGAAACCAAAGAAAGGTCGTCATCATCATCATCCCGATCATAATAGGTTTACTTTTATCAATTGGTGTATGTTTTTTATTCATTAGAAAGAGGAAGAGGAAGCCAAAGAAACAAGGTAATGCTTTTCACCTATGATGTTTTTCATAAATGTTAAGATATGTTGAACCCTTTTATTCGTATTTTAGGACTCCAACACGTCCCTCAAATAGGGGTTAGACAGTCCCCCTTTTATTCGTATTTTAGGACTCTGACATCCCTCAAATAGGGGTTAGATAGTGCCCCTAGCTATAAGGACGTGCGTACCGGGAGAAGGGGTTCGGCGGGCTGGAGCGGCCTCCGGTATGCCACCAGTGGGCTCGGCAGGCTGCGGGAATAGCGGTTTGGCCACACCGCTGATAACCGCTGAGTTTGTGTGTGTTGTGTGTGTGGTGTGTGTCTATGGTGTGTGTGGGGGGTGTGTTTTATATTAAAGTGAGAGGGTTGGAAGGGTTCGGGTACTAACCAAAGAGGGCTCTAGAGGCTTATTGTGAGGTTGGGGAAAAGCTGATGTGGGAGTGGGGTTGGGAGGGTTCGGATATGCATAACCTAACGGAGGCATACAAAAGAGTTTGTCAAGTTCTTAAATGTGGTAGATCCCGAATCGGATAGATTAATGTAATAGAACCCGATTATTATGTCATGTTAGAATATTATATATCTTCAGCTCCATTACCATGAGTTATACTTGCCAAATTACTCAAATCTACCCAAAGTTACATTAGCGTCTCATTAACTTTCCACTATTTACCCAAAATTATCCGATACACATGTGTTGTGGATAAAAATCACCTGTACTAAATTTTGGTGTCTCATCCCTGTCCAACCAATGAAACGATGACACGTAAGATTATTATATATCTTGAATTTATTTTAGTTAACTTCATTTTCTCTATGATAATGTGTATTCATCTTATTGGTGGACATGAATGGTGCATGAAAATTTGGCATAGGTGATTTTTATCCGTTGTGTTATACCCAATCCAACCCAACCCAATATTATTCATACTTTTTATTTTATTAAATAATTAATAAAGAAAAGAAAAGAAGAAAAAGAGAGAGAAAGAAGAGATAGAAAGGGGGGGGGGGGTGGGAGGCTGGGTTTCCATCGGGTTGGAGAAGCCGATTGATTTTGGCGTCAACTTACCCAAAGACATTGTAATGATGTTGCCAAAGGAACTCGACGAACCCGAAGAGAACCCAAGCCCTTCCAATAGAGCATAACGTTTGGTTTTCAACTAAAATAAATTACTATCTCTATTTTCAGATCTAAAACATTTAAATTAAAATAAAAATATGAATTTGTGACGTCAGCCTTGGTATGGAGGATAATACCCAATTGTTTTTGGAATCTTAAAATCGGGATAACAAATTGAGGGTATCGTGCTTAAATGCATATAACTTTTGTTACTATTTTTCATTATTAATTTGGCCTTTTTATGTTCGGCCTATAGTTTATTTAGTCCCATTTTGTTTTAAATCTTCTTATTTACGTCATGTTTATGTAACTTGGATGGTTAAATAGAAAATCCAAGAATTTTCATCTTTTCACCAAACTTTAGCTTCACCATGTATGAATTCAGATTTGAAGACTAACATTTTCGTATTCATTGAATCAACGAACTTTAGAATAGATTTTCGCCAACATGAGATCCCACCAATAATCATTCTTCATTTCTCTTGTTGTGTAGAGGAGGATGATCCAATTGCTCGTAATCATGCCTTAGACTTACCATTGTTCAGTTTGGCAACATTGGTTTCGGCAACTAATAATTTCTCAATCAGTAACAAACTTGGCCAAGGTGGTTTTGGACCGGTTTACAAGGTAAATTAAAATCTCGTAACAAGATTTGGTGTTTATTAATATTGATGAATTTGGTTAGAATTCTTATATATACAAATAATACGTCCAAAGGGAATTCTCAAGGACGGACAAGAGGTTGCAGTGAAACGGCTCTCTGAAAGTTCCTCGCAAGGAATTGAAGAGTTCAAGAACGAAGTTACCTTCATATCCAGGCTTCAACATCGAAATCTAGTTAAGATTCTTGGATATTGTTTTGAAGGGCAAGAAAAGATGTTGGTCTACGAGTATATGCCTAACAAAGGCCTCGACTTATTTCTATTTCGTAAGTTTAACATCCTACAATGTACAAACTAAAGTTCATTAATCGAGGTTTATTGATGAATCAATTGCTTTTGCAGATGAAACTAAAAGCAAAACACTCAACTGGTTGCAACGATTCCATATCATCAATGGGATCGCTCGGGGTCTACTTTATCTTCATCAAGACTCTCGACTTCGAATCATCCATAGAGATCTCAAAGCAGGCAACGTTTTGCTTGACCATGATATGAACCCTAAGATATCAGATTTTGGCCTTGCAAGAAGTTTCGGAGGAAATGAGCCCACAACAAACACTAAGAGAGTAGTTGGGACATAGTAAGATTTCAATATTAATGCAAATACTTTTCTAGTAGTTCCAGTTTCTACTCAATTTTCTTTTATAATAAATAAGACATACAACCATATGTTCATGTTTTTATCTGATATAATAAACGAATATGGTAAAAGAGTCTAGTTTGTTAACACAACCAACACTTTGATGCAGTGGATATATGTCCCCGGAGTATGCAGGGAATGGAATTTTCTCTATAAAATCAGACGTATTCAGCTTTGGTGTTTTGTTGTTAGAGATTGTAAGTGGCATCCAAAACAAACACAACTTTCTTGGACATGTAAGATGAGTCAATAAATTTAGAGTGTTCAATAAGTCAACTTTTAATTGTAGTATATCCTAATCACTAATCATTTTATAGGCATGGAGACTCTATAAAGAAGGAAAAGCTTTGGAATTGGTTGATACATTTTTGATCGAGTCCGACCATACCTTCAAAATGTTGCGATCGATCCAAGTGGGATTACTATGTGTTCAAAACAACCAAGAAGATAGACCACATATGTCTATGGTGGTTATGATGTTGAGTGGTGAGGGTCAATTACCAGAACCGAAGCATCCTGGTTTCTACACAGAAGTTGGTTATGAGAGTACTTCAAGCGAAATTCTAACTCAACACTCCTATAACAACATTACATTTACACATTTGATAGGTAGATAAGTACTTTAATTTCTTTTACAACATTTGCCAAGTTACTTTAAAACAAATAGCTAGATTTATATTAGTGTTACAAAATTGAGGAACACTCTTGTAGCCCTTCATCTATACCATATGCACTTGTGCACAAAAGTAAAGTTAGTTGTTTTTTGGTTTTTATGCACGTGTTACAGTCCACAAAGGGATATAAATGGTGTTCCTTAGTTTTTTGTTTTTAATTTATTTAGGTTTTTCCTTGAACTCGATCTTGTAAAGAACTTCAAGTTTGTAACATAGTTCATTATGAAGTAGGTTCATTTCTGGTTTGATTCTATCATCTAACACTAGTACAAAAACTCACATTTGCCATGGTAAAAAACCGTGGCCATAGGTCTTTAGTCACGGTTTTTCATTTTTATCAAGGCGTAGCCTATTCTTCCGTGACCATTGATACCCTTTTGGTCACGCTTAAAATGTGTCACCAAATCAAATGAAAAACCATAGCCATAGTTTAAAAACCGTAGCTATAGGCATATCCCAATTTTTATGGTATTAGAACATTTTACCTAAAACCGTGGCCATAAAGTACCTTTTGCCACACAAACTCACATTAAACGTAGCATTTAGTTATCTTTTGGTCACACAATGTAAAAAAAAGCATGACAAAAAACTACCTATAGCCACATAATTTTTTTTAATGTAGCCGATAATTGCTCTATTATGATGTATATTTTTTTAACGTGGCCAAGACTCGAACTTGAGACCTCATCTTTGATAAGGAATGGACCAACCACTAGGACACTAATAATTTTGTTAAAAGTATCTCAATACATATTAAAAACCATGGCTAAATTCATGACATATAGTTACACTTAATTTTTAGAAACGTGGCTATAGGTACACTTATATTTTAGACACATAATAAACCATAGCTAATTCAAGACATATAGTTACACTTATATTTTAGAAGCCTGAGTTTTAAATGCCTTTTGGTCATGCGAAATATTAAAAATCATGACGTTAACCTATTTATTAGTCACACAATTGATTATGTAGAATCGTAGCCATTTGTCAGCTTTTAGTGACAATAAATTTATTTTAATCATGGTTTTAACTATATTAATAGCTACACACATTTCATATTAACTGTGACGAAATCATCACATATTGTCACACTTCATACGATAAACCATGGCTGCTGGTTATCTTCTTGTCACACAAAATATTAAAACCATGACTACAAATACCCATGACTTTTGGCTACGTTTTACAAATTTTCGTGACTAAATGTGTATATTCTTTTAGTCACGGAAAAATGACTTTATGAGGCCATACGCGGTCTATGGTTACAAATAATAATTGTCACAAAAAACCATGACTATATGTATGTCTATGGCCACGGTTTTTAATTGTTACTTGCCACGACCAAAAAGTTATGCCTATACGAACAATTTAGTCACGGTTTTGTTTAAACCATGACATTATGTTTAAACATGTTTTCTAATGGTCATGGTTATTGAGTTACATCGTGGCTAAAACAATACTCCAATTTTATTTATGACTTTTAGTCACGGTTCTAGACCTAACCGTGACTAATATGAAATTCAAAATCGTGGCAAAAAATCATTTTTGTACTAGTGTAATATTGGAAATCTTAGCATGGTATAAGAGTGCTCTATGATCTATTTTTGTGGTTTGATCTTGTTAATGAGGTTAAGATCTCAAACTCTAATCATTGGATTCTAGAATGATGCACTAAGTTTAGGGTTTTTCATCCCTAAACCTCGAGTCACCTAGTATCTTGTTCTTTTTTTGGCTCGTTTTTTTCGCTAATCACTTTAGCTTTCGTTTTCGCTAATTTGCTTAGTTCTTTGTCGTTATTGGCTCCTTGTTATGTTTTGTGGCATCGAGGTTAGTGTTTCCATCACTAAACCTTTGAGCTCCAGTAAAATCCGAGTTTAAATTTGTCTCATTGTATTGCTCGAGTGTTATTTTTAACCTTGCTCTATTCATGTTGTGATGGTTTGTGGTAGATCTAGTATTTCTTTTCTCCGAATTCTAGTCCATTGTTGTTCTTTGAATTCTGAGATCTAATTTAGGTGTGGTCTATTGTTGTTCCTAAGTTTTTTGGTGCCCTAAGTGAAAACAGTTAGTAGTGAATTTAATTTAAAAAAAAACTATTTTTTTGTTGTTAATTTGTAACTAGGGGTGTAAGCTACTTGAGCTTTTAACGAGCTACTCGAGCTTGAACTCGTTTATCTCTAGTTTGAGCTTAATAATTCTTGAGCTCGAGTCGATATCGAACACAAATTATAACTCGTTTAACTTAACGAGTAAAGTTTTAAAACACCAATGTCAGCTTCAACTCGTTCGAAAACTCGATCGATTCAATTCTTCAAGTTGAGCCAAATTATTCGATCATATATGCTTATATATTTATTAATCATACACTAAAAATTATCGTCAGGATAGTGGAGGTGTCGGTGCTATGAGTGCGAGTAGACAAGTGGTGCTCACGAAGAAGGCCAAGATTGTGTTGGAGGTAGAAAGTGCAGCTTTTGCATGGATTATTTGGAAGAAAAGGAACGAGGTGATCTTCAAAAATGGTTCCTTCTCACATTCTTTAGTTTTTTTTAAGGCATAACGGTATCGAACCAATAAACGACTACCATGAACACACGCACAAACGCACGTACACCTCCCCGGCGGTATCGGGCATCCATGGGCAGCCCACTAATCCGCTGCTGTCTCGGCTCAGCTTACGCTGGACCTAGAGCCCAACCACAGTCTTTGACTGAGTTGGGCGGCAGCCTAGCCAATAACTAGACCATCCCAAGGATTGGGTACTCCTCATGCCTTCAAATTGACTCTCCTTGGGGATCGAACCCTAGTAGACTGGGATCCCATGTTACCGCCCTTAAGAAGACCAACTGAGCTAGAGATGATTTGTTTACTTTCTTTAGTTGCTAATGATATCCAGGTTGTGGCTTATTTTTGGTTTCATAATAGATGTATTGTCGGTAGATCGATTACTTGGTTGGATTGGATTTGCTCTCCTTTCTCGGTGTAATCTCTTTGGGTGTGGGTTTCCAGTGCTTTGCTAGGCCCGTTTTGGTTTAGTAAATTTGTTGTTGAAAAAAAATCAAACCATACATACTTATATATTTATTAATCACACAACAAAAATACAAAAATTATCGAGTCAATCATGCCCATATGTTTATTAATCATCAATAAAAAAATATAAAATTATGGAGCTCAAGTTGATAAATGACTTAACCGATTGCAAGGTCAATTCCACAAACGAGATTCGATCTCAAGCCCTACATTGAAAAATTAATCGATCTTGACTCGAGTTTGAGCCTAGTATTAATTTTGTTAGCTCGGCTCAATTAACAAATTAAACATGAGTGAAAAGGTTTCCAAGAAAAGCAAGTTTTCTTGGTGGTGTCATTATCATAAGAACCTTTCGAATTGTTTATCTTGATTCGAGAAACATGTTCCAAAAAACTAATCCAAAATTATGCCGCATTTTTCAAACGGATTCTAGAAAATTGATGACTTGCGATGGGTCATAAGTTTTTTAAGATACGCACAGAAAAACTAACTTTGATTAATAATCAAATATTAATCAATCTTATAATTAAAAATAGTGATAAAAAGCTCTTTAGAAGAAAACTTATCAATAAGTTAACTTATGTAAACGATTGCTTTATAATTAAAAAGGTTACTTTATTCGATAATTTTGGATGAAGTTATGAATAATGTTAGATTTTATGGGTGTAGGTATCAAGTTTATTCAATATTTTAAAATAGGATGAACAAAATATAGTTATTTATCAAAAAGAGATAAATTGGGTCAATGGATATGATAATATTTTAATTCTTTCATGTTCCTTCGAAATCCTACGAACCAAAGATATCTCTTTAAGAGTCCGGATTTTTCGTCAAAATTCTGATTCCATCTTCCAATTCAGGTTTTAAAATTCGTCAAAATAAACCCAACTTTTCCATTAATTTCCAAACAGAAATTTCCATCTAAGATACCCTTTTCACGACCACAACAAGCATCATCTTGTAATGCTAGACTAAGATTTATGAAATTATACAAGAAAAAAAATTGTGTTAAAAATATGTAGTAATAATTACGGAAAAAAGGCATTAGATATTTAGATCTATCTAGGTTGTAGATAAGTGACAGTTAATTGATTGGATGAACTACTTTCAAGATAATTACTAGACGAAGATCCTCCTTCTGGTGGCCTCCTATCCATATAAAAACCAGGTTGTATTGGTTCCGGCAACGAAATTTCGCTACCGAGCATAAGAACCACCAACGGCATGTCTGGCCGGACTTCCGGATACTTCTGGACACATAATAAACCGATATGAATCGCTCGCTTCACTTCCAACTCCACATATGTACCCTTCATCATGTCGTCAATGAGCGCCAAATGCTTTGCGTTCCTGTACAACCTCCATGCCTGCAAACCAACGAATGCCATTTTAAATAAATACGTCGAAGACTAATAAAATGCGACAAGTGTCGTATAACAAAATCAGTTTAGTTTAAAAGAAGCCAAATATGTCTAGGTGTCAAAATAGACTTCTTTAAAGAAAACGATATTTTTTGGCTGTTTTAAAATAAATTGTTTATTCCTCTTTTTATATTATATTATTTAAAGAGTTATCTAATAACTACATAATATGCTAATATGACACTTTATTTCAAAATCATCACTGAAAAACTTGTTGGAATGCTCAAATAAGTATTAACACTCCAACATCTTTTTTTTTTTTGAAAGAGGTATCCCAGACCATATTGGGCCCAGACTAATCCTCGGCAATTTTGGGCCGAAGCCCGACTGCTAAAGCATGCAGCCCGGGGTCGAAGCCCCCGTACCTCCAGAATGCGTCCCCCAGGGCTTGAACTCGGGTTCACCACTGTAACGTCCCGTTTTATTTAATTATTTATTTATTTATTTATTTTTTTTTTTTAATATAATTAGTAGTATTAATTGTTGCAGTTAATATTAGGGTTATTGTTATATGGATTAGGGTTAGGGTTTTAGTGGTCGTTATCTTGCGGGTCAAGCCCGTTATAGCCTAGGTTAAAACCCTAGGAGTACAACCACTTTTCTCATCGAGCTTCTTGGCGTGCAAGCTACCGAGAGAGGAGAGGGAGGCCGACCTAGAGAGGGAATTCGGGAGAGAAAGAGAGGGCGTTATCGGAACCGGTCTAGCGTCGCTCTCCTCGTAAGGTAACGGAACCCTCATCTCTTTCGTTTAGAATCGTTTTAGGGTTGCTCGGGTTCGGTGGCGACCACGGCGGCCGCCGGCTCCGGTCGGCGTTAACCGTCGATGGTAACGCACACACACACACACTCGTGTCACACCGGCGAAGAGCCGTGGAGGAGCCGGCTGTGTTTCCGGCGGCGGTGGCCACCCACGGCTGCCGGACCGCTGCTGCGTTGATGCCTATCCGACGGTGGTGGTGGCGACACCGTTGCCGCCGCCGTCGTTCCTGTTCTAACCAGCGATGGCGTAACGCCGGCTGCTGTATTTCGCGTGGGACAGCGGCGGTGTTAGAACACGCCGTCGTATGTCGCCGTTGGTCGGCGGTGGTGGTGGCGCAAGGCCTCGCCGCTGCCGCTGGTTCTTGGCGTGAATCCGGTCGGCGGTGGTGGTGGTTACAACCGCTGCCGCCTTTGTTGTTGGCCGTTCATGGTGGTGGCGATACTATCGCTGCTGCTGTGATTAGAGGGGGGGAGGGGACGGCCGGCGATGGTGGCGGCGAGCCGCTGCTGTCGCCGCTGCCTCCTCGGTGTATAGGCGGCCGGCGGTGGTGGTGAGAAATCACAGCCGCCGCCATGATCTTGGGGCGGTCGATACCGTCGTTAATATAGGGGGAGTAAACGGCCACTTTATGACTTTCGAACCGCGAGGTGGTTCCGGTAGTCGCCATTATTGTTATTATCCGACCCGATGACCGGGTTGAACCGGTAGCTGTTGACGTTAGGGTTTTACCGTGTAGCGTATGTTCTTATGGTGTATGTTTTATTATAAAATTTTCAGAGTTGCGGGAAACTTTAGAGTTGATTTTACGGTTGTGATTGTTATCCGTAACGAATAGAGGTGAGTGGGTTTATATGCGATATATTGTGGTTTGTGTGTATACGTGCTGTTGATTTTTATGGTGATGATTCGGGTTGCGTGATGACCCAAAGGGCGGAAAACCGCGGAGTCCGGATTGCGTGATGGTCCGGTAAACGGGAAACCGTTAAGCTGATACGTGGACGTTTGTATGTGCATTAAATTATGATATGTTGTATATAAATTTACTCACTAAGCGGTTGAGCTTACCCCTCGTGTTTCAAATATTTTAGGTACAAGCTCCGGTGTCGACAAGGGCAAGGCTCCGGCTTGAGGGTTCCCGGCGATGGCTTCCGATCCGATCTATATTCTTAGCTGACTTTTATTGGGATATTTATATGTTTGACTTGGGGTTTTATCTTGAGAATGATTGGTTTACGATAAATGCGAGTTTGTTTTAAGTGATTAATTAGTTTTATTAAATTCAAGGGTTTTATCCAAATTTTTATATTAAAAATTCTACTTTAAAATTCTCAACTGGGTTGGGTGTTACAACTTGGTATCAGAGCCTAGGTTTAAGAGAATCAGCACACGCACTCGTGGGTGTGTGTGTGGTTGGACTTAAACCAGGCGGTTGAAAGTAATTGGATGAGATCGGAACGGCCAGCGGAACCGTCAAGGCGGAGGTGAGCTTTAAGTACCTTAGTTGTTAAATCGTTATATGTGCTTGTGTAGTATTAATTACTTGTAATCGCATGTGGCTTGTTGGGAATGAAGCTGAGCTGTATTCTATGATTTTATGTGACTGTTAGTCAATGGGATTAGGTCTAATTAGGACGGTATCAAGACCAAACGTAAACACCTTGGTACGTCGGGGATGGGTCGTCGAGCATATTCTTGTCTGATTGTTGCTCGGTGGTCTTGACCCGGCTACCATGCATGGTTGGTTATAGTAATACGGCGCCAATAATAGTGTTACTATAAACGCCTGTGTAGTGTTGGATTTGATTAAGTTCTGGAGACTTAAAACTTATTGATTGCAGTTAGGATTATAGCATGCTATGTGTAATATATATATATATATATATATATGTGGGACAGTCTGTTTTAGCATGCGCGATAACAACTAGCCTTAGGGTTGGCATGATCACTCTTGGTAGGATTGCGTGTGAGTACCTTAGTAAGTGTATAGTGATTTCCGGTCAAGTTGTGAACTAAGATAATTTAAATCCTCAGAATGGTGCTAACCCGAAGCCAGACTGATGATGAGGCCGGACAGTCCGACCACATTGCTGCCCAAATCACTGAGACCCTGCAGCAGATGCTGCCGGGGCTGTTTAACCAGATGAGAGACGAGCTGATCTAAACCATGGACCAGCGCATTGACGTGGCCCTCACGGCCCGTAGCTTAGGTACTGGGAGCTCGAGTCAATCCCAGCCTCGTGGGATCACCTTCAAGGACTTCATGGCGTGCCAACCGCCATTATTTGACGGGAAGAAGGATCCCGTGGCTTGCTACCGCTGGTACTCGGCGGTCGAGGGAGCCTTTCGCACTTGTGGGTGCCCTGATGGTTCGAAGGTTCTTTTTGCTGTGAACCTTCTTCGTGGAGCTGCAAAGGATTGGTGGGAGCTGACGCTCAAGAAATACACGGAGGCACAGATCACTGCGCTGACCTGGGGGGACTTCCGGGCCTTGTCCGACGAGGAGTTTGCACCTCGCATCGAAAAGGAGCGGATAGCATCGGAATTCTTGAAACTGACTCAGACGACGGAGTCGGTGAATGAGATTACTGCGCAGTTTCTGGAGAAGCTGCTGTTTGTACCGGGGTACGCGAACGACGAATCGCTGAAGATGGCTCGTTATTTGGGAATGCTGAAGCCAGAACTCAAGAAGGCGGTGGCCACGGGGAGGTGTAAGACCCTCAGTGACATGCAGGAGGTAGCGAGGTCTCAGGAGCTAGTCTTGGAGGAACTGCAGCAAGGGAAGAGAAAGGCAGAAGACCAGTCGGGACCAGCAAAGAAGTTCAAGGGAGCTAGGACCGATACCAGGAGCGGGACCCCGAGCTGCCCAAAGTGTGGGCGTTACCATCGGGGGGAGTGCCGGCCACGAGAGTTATCGTGTTACAAGTGCGGCAAGACGGGCCACCTCAGCAAGGACTGCAAAGAGACTGCTAGGCTTTGCTTTCACTGCTATCAGCCGGGGCATATCAAGCCCGATTGCCCTCAGCTGAAGAAGACGCCAGCCCTGGCCCCTGCACCAGCGACGCTTAGGATCACCGACGGCACTACTCAGGGGAAGAGTGGAGCTACCACCCGTGGGCGAGCCTTTCAGATGACTGCCGAGGAAGCGCAGACGGCGCCTGACGTGATTACAGGTTTTTCCTTGTTATATTTTCGTACGATTACTGATAGTAGCTTATTTTATGTGTTAGTGATAAGAATAGTGTATCTGCCGTTAAATGTGAATTTTAGGCATATTTCCTGTCAACTCGAAACCGGCTTTAGTACTTTTCGACACGGGGGCCACGTGGTCCTATGTGTCGCGTAGGTTCTGTAAGGACTTCCAGATCGAGCTTGGTAATCTGGATAGTCCTCAGGCGATCGACGTAGCGGCGGAGGAAGTGCAGGTGGTTGAGCATGTTTACCGGGGATGCAGTATTGATATTTTCGGAGTTCGTTTCAGCATCAACCTCATCCCCATTCCCATGAACGGAGTGGACGTGGTTGTCGGAATCGACTGGATGTTTCCAAACCGGGCGACCACGGATGTTGCGGGGCAGTGTGTACGCATCCATAACCCAAGTGGGGGAGAATTGGTTGTGTACGGTAAGGGAAGAAGGATATCTACATCCTTCTGTTCTATCGCGAAAGCTCAGAGGTACATCCAGCGGGGGTGTACGGGGTTCTTGGTTTATGCTATGGCGGATCAGGCGAAGGAGAGAAAGTTGTCGGTAGCGGAGGTGCCAGTGGTCAGCGAGTTTCCAGACGTGTTTCCAGAGGATCTGCCTGGCCTTCCACCTGATAGGCAGATCGAGTTCGGCATCGACTTGGTACCTGGAGCAGCTCCGATTGCGCGAGCTCCTTACCGTCTGGCTCCGCCAGAACTTCAGGAGCTATCGGAGCAGTTGCAGGAGCTCTCGGGGAAGGGGTTCATCCGCCCGAGCAGCTCACCGTGGGGTGCACCGATTCTGTTTGTGAAAAAGAAGGACGGGAGTCATCGTATGTGCATCGATTACCGTGGACTCAACAAGGTGACCATCAAGAATAGGTATCCACTACCTAGGATTGATGACCTGTTTGATCAACTTCAAGGAGCTTCGTGGTTTTCTAAGATCGATCTTCGGTCGGGGTATCACCAGCTGAAAGTGAAGGAAGCGGATGTCCACAAGACCGCTTTCCGCACCCGTTACGGCCACTTCGAGTTTTTGGTAATGCCGTTCGGGCTTACCAACGCTCCAGCAGCTTTCATGGACCTCATGAACCGGGTGTGCCGCCCGATGCTTGATTGGTCCGTGATCGTTTTCATCGACGATATTCTAATCTACTCGAAGACGAAGGAGGAGCATGTGATGCATCTGCGGGAGGTGCTTGAGGTGTTGAGGAGGGAGCGTCTCTACGCCAAATTCTCGAAATGCGCTTTCTGGTTGGAGGAGGTTCAGTTCTTGGGCCACATCATTAACCGGGAAGGCATCAAGGTGGACCCAGCAAAAATCGAAGCAGTTATGAATTGGGAAATTCCGAAGGCACCTACCGAGATCCGGAGTTTCCTGGGTTTAGCCGGCTACTACCGACGGTTCATCCAGGATTTCTCTAAGATTGCGGTACCTTTGACGCGTTTGACAAAGAAGAGTGAGCCGTACGTTTGGGGTTCTGAGCAGCAGAAGGCTTTCGACACGTTGAGACAGAAGCTGTGTGAGGCTCCGGTTCTAACCTTGCCGGAGGGGGTGGAAGACATGGCAGTTTATTGCGACGCATCTCGGCTGGGCCTGGGTTGTGTTCTGATGCAGAGGGGGCGGGTGATAGCCTACGCTTCGAGGCAGCTGAAGCCTCACGAGGCTAATTACCCCACGCATGATCTCGAGCTTGCGGCGGTTGTTTTTGCTCTCAAGTTGTGGAGGCACTACCTGTATGGGGTGAAGTGCACCATTTTCTCAGACCACCGGAGCTTGAGGTATTTCCTGGAGCAGCCGAATCTGAATATGCGACAGCGGAGGTGGCTTGACGTAGTCAAGGACTACGATTGCGAGATTCTCTATCATCCAGGCAAGGCCAATGTGGTTGCTGACGCTTTGAGCAGGAAGACGGAGCACGCGCCGCTTCGTATCTCACATCTGAAGATGGCGGTGACCACCTCCTTTGTGGACCTGGTTCTGCGGGCACAAGAGGAGGCGAGTCGGGAGGAGAACCAGAACGGGGAACGGATTCGGGGACAGATGGCCGCGTTGGTCAGAGATGGTCGAGGGTTGCTGACTAGGTATGGTAGAGTGTGGGTTCCTCGGGCGGGCACGGCGCGTCAGACCTTGCTTGAGGAAGCCCATAAGTCTAGGTTCTCGATTCATCCGGGGGCTACGAAGATGTATCGGGATCTGCGGGCGGACTACTGGTGGCCGGGGATGAAGAGAGACGTGGCTCGGTACGTGGAGTCGTGTTTGACCTGTCTGAAGGTCAAAGCTGAGCATCAGAAGCCTCACGGCAAGATGCAACCACTTGAGATTCCCGAGTGGAAGTGGGAAAACCTCACTATGGATCTGATCACCAAGCTTCCGAAAACCCCTCGGAAGTTCGACGCGATTTGGGTCATAGTTGATCGTTTGACCAAGAGCGCTATCTTCCTTCCTATCCGGGAGAGTTCGACTGCAGAGCAGCTGGCAAAGATTTACGTGGATGAGGTGGTGTCGAGGCACGGAGTGCCAGTGTCGATCATTTCAGATCGGGACGTGCGTTTTACTTCTCGGTTTTGGGAGAGGTTTCATTCGGAGTTGGGTACCAGACTGCACTTTAGCACCGCGTACCACCCTCAGACAGACGGTCAGAGTGAGCGGACGATTCAGACCCTGGAGGACATGCTGCGAGCTTGCGTTTTGGATTTCGGTGGCAGTTGGGATACGTACTTGCCTCTGGCAGAGTTCTCGTATAACAACAGCTACCACTCTAGCATCGGGATGCCGCCATTTGAGATGCTCTACGGAAGGAGATGTCGTACTCCTATTTGTTGGGGCGAGGTAGGACAGCGTGTTCTTGGTAGCACCGAGGTTGTACAGAGGACTACAGAGGATATCCAGAGGATCCGGGAACGGTTGCGCACAGCTCAGAGTCGACAGAAGAGTTATGCGGATCGTCGTAGGTCAGACTTGGAGTTCCAGGTGGGAGACCGAGTTCTACTCAAGGTTTCTCCTTGGAAGGGTGTGATTCGGTTCCGAAAGAGGGGCAAGCTGGGGCCTCGTTACATCGGACCATTCACCGTTCTTGCGCGTGTTGGGAAGGTAGCTTATCGTTTAGAGCTGCCTGCGGTACTAGGCCAGATCCACAGCACCTTTCACGTTTCGCAGTTGCGTAAGTGCCTCGCCGACGAGACGGCTCATATTCCTTTAGACGACATTCAGGTAGACGAGAGCCTGAATTACGTCGAGAGGCCGGTAGCGGTGATAGACCGGAAGGTGAAGAGGTTACGGCGCAGGGAGATCGGAATCGTGAAGGTGCAGTGGCGGCATCGGAAGGGTTCCGAGTGGACCTGGGAGCCCGAGGCAGAGATGCGAGAGCATTACCCAGAGCTGTTCACAGACTGATTTCGAGGACGAAATCCTTGTAAGTGGGGGAGAGTTGTAACGTCCCGTTTTATTTAATTATTTATTTATTTATTTATTTTTTTTTAATATAATTAGTAGTATTAATTGTTGCAGTTAATATTAGGGTTATTGTTATATGGATTAGGGTTAGGGTTTTAGTGGTCGTTATCTTGCGGGTCAAGCCCGTTATAGCCTAGGTTAAAACCCTAGGAGTACAACCACTTTTCTCATCGAGCTTCTTGGCGTGCAAGCTACCGAGAGAGGAGAGGGAGGCCGACCTAGAGAGGGAATTCGGGAGAGAAAGAGAGGGCGTTATCGGAACCGGTCTAGCGTCGCTCTCCTCGTAAGGTAACGGAACCCTCATCTCTTTCGTTTAGAATCGTTTTAGGGTTGCTCGGGTTCGGTGGCGACCACGGCGGCCGCCGGCTCCGGTCGGCGTTAACCGTCGATGGTAACGCACACACACACACACTCGTGTCACACCGGCGAAGAGCCGTGGAGGAGCCGGCTGTGTTTCCGGCGGCGGTGGCCACCCACGGCTGCCGGACCGCTGCTGCGTTGATGCCTATCCGACGGTGGTGGTGGCGACACCGTTGCCGCCGCCGTCGTTCCTGTTCTAACCAGCGATGGCGTAACGCCGGCTGCTGTATTTCGCGTGGGACAGCGGCGGTGTTAGAACACGCCGTCGTATGTCGCCGTTGGTCGGCGGTGGTGGTGGCGCAAGGCCTCGCCGCTGCCGCTGGTTCTTGGCGTGAATCCGGTCGGCGGTGGTGGTGGTTACAACCGCTGCCGCCTTTGTTGTTGGCCGTTCATGGTGGTGGCGATACTATCGCTGTTGTTGTGATTAGAGGGGGGGAGGGGACGGCCGGCGATGGTGGCGGTGAGCCGCTGCTGTCGCCGCTGCCTCCTCGGTGTATAGGCGGCCGGCGGTGGTGGTGAGAAATCACAGCCGCCGCCATGATCTTGGGGCGGTCGATACCGTCGTTAATATAGGGGGAGTAAACGGCCACTTTATGACTTTCGAACCGCGAGGTGGTTCCGGTAGTCGCCATTATTGTTATTATCCGACCCGATGACCGGGTTGAACCGGTAGCTGTTGACGTTAGGGTTTTACCGTGTAGCGTATGTTCTTATGGTGTATGTTTTATTATAAAATTTTCAGAGTTGCGGGAAACTTTAGAGTTGATTTTACGGTTGTGATTGTTATCCGTAACGAATAGAGGTGAGTGGGTTTATATGCGATATATTGTGGTTTGTGTGTATACGTGCTGTTGATTTTTATGGTGATGATTCGGGTTGCGTGATGACCCAAAGGGCGGAAAACCGCGGAGTCCGGATTGCGTGATGGTCCGGTAAACGGGAAACCGTTAAGCTGATACGTGGACGTTTGTATGTGCATTAAATTATGATATGTTGTATATAAATTTACTCACTAAGCGGTTGAGCTTACCCCTCGTGTTTCAAATATTTTAGGTACAAGCTCCGGTGTCGACAAGGGCAAGGCTCCGGCTTGAGGGTTCCCGGCGATGGCTTCCGATCCGATCTATATTCTTAGCTGACTTTTATTGGGATATTTATATGTTTGACTTGGGGTTTTATCTTGAGAATGATTGGTTTACGATAAATGCGAGTTTGTTTTAAGTGATTAATTAGTTTTATTAAATTCAAGGGTTTTATCCAAATTTTTATATTAAAAATTCTACTTTAAAATTCTCAACTGGGTTGGGTGTTACAACTTGGTATCAGAGCCTAGGTTTAAGAGAATCAGCACACGCACTCGTGGGTGTGTGTGTGGTTGGACTTAAACCAGGCGGTTGAAAGTAATTGGATGAGATCGGAACGGCCAGCGGAACCGTCAAGGCGGAGGTGAGCTTTTCTATTTTAACACTAATTATACTATTAAAAAATTTCACATATTTAATTAAATATCATCTCTAATTGATTTGTTCAATGTTTATCATTGGTGGGAGTATGATAAAAACTATTTCTCCCTCAAATTTTGGAGAATTTCAAGCACTCTCTCGTACTTTCTTCATTTTAAAGAATCTGTTATTCCAAAAAACTTTACCCAAAATCTCTCTTTTCTTCATTTTCGAGGTGCTCTAAAGCAGTCGATTAGAACATTAAAAGATATTTGACGTGCTATAAAATTGATTTTGCTGCAGTGACCTAAAACTTACATGACCAAGAAGATTCAAATCATGATCAACATGAAAAAATCCTCGATTTTTCTTTCCACTTACGATCTCTAACAATAACACACCGAAGCTGAATACGTCAGATTTCGTAGAGTATATCCCATCAACTGCATACTCGGGTGCCATGTAACCACTACAAGAAATCAAGGGACAAATGAAATATTAACAATTTGATTAGAAACGATAATGAAAATTGAGTTTAATGGGACTAGAAATCTTACTATGTCCCCATTACTCTTTTAGTATTTGCTTTAGTATCACTTCCTTCCAAACCTCTTGCCAAACCGAAGTCTGAAATCCTAGGGTTCATCTCTATGTCAAGTAATATGTTACTAGCTTTTAGATCTCGATGAACGATTCGTAATCTTGAATCTTGATGAAGATACAAAAGTCCCCTTGCAATCCCGATTATAATACTGTAGCGCTTTGACCAATCCAATGACCTTCTTTTTCCTTCATCTGACACAATATATCAGATACGTTAGAATATGTGAAACCTCGTCAAATTACTTTTCAGAAGAGCGCATAAGCAGAAAACAGAGGTTCCAGCATATATGGAGCAAAAGTGGTCAGAGTGTAACTAATGTAAGAATTTGAAGCGAAATGTAAAGCATATATAGTACTAAGATCGTAAGAGAAACATAACCCACCAAAAATGAAATAATCCAAGCTTTTATTGGGCATGTATTCATATATCAACATCGTTTCTCCTTCCTCGATGCAACATCCTAGAAGCTTGACGAGATTTCGGTGTTGAAGTTTAGCGATACATTGAACCTCGTTCTGGAACTCGTCTAGTCCTTGGGTTGATTTTATCGAGTGCCTCTTGACCGCAATTTCTTTCCCGTCCTCCAACCTTCCCTACATATCATGCCAATTATATTCTCAGATATTATCCAGAACGTCACCATAAGTGGAACGCTATCAAATTACTCTCCAAAAGCGCCCTGAGGCAGAGAACAGAGGTTCCAACATATATGTAGAGCTCAAACAAGTTGGAATAAAATATATTTACAAATAATTATGAGTAATGTTACCTTGTAGACCGGCCCATAACCACCTTCTCCAAGCTTAAAGTCAACAGAAAAGTTATTTGTTGCATCGGCTATCAAATTGAAATTGAACAATGGCAATTCCCAATCGTTTCCCTCGTTCTCATTGTGTTCACGAACAACACCAGCTAGGCCTGTAAATTCAAGAATAGGCTCTCATATAAGGTATATTACGACAAAATCTGCTTTATAGGATGTCAAATATGTCTAGATATTCAAATAGACCGATCTATAGGACTTAAATTTATAGGATAAAATAATTGTACGACCTATATAAAGGTGTCAGAAGCAGTACCTTTCTTCTTCTGCTTCCTCCACCTGAAAACAATCAAGCATACCACCAGAAGCAAAGCCACCGTCACTAATACAGGAATGACAATAATTCTCACCCGTCTCTTTGTTTTAGTATCCCGATCTGTTGCATAGATTAAAACTCGGGTTCATATTTAAATTAAAAAAAACTCAAAACATATATACAGAGCATAAATGCTCCAAATCTAGCTGTTATAGGTCTCTAACATCCCCCTTTCCCAAAAAAAAAACATAGAGTGGGGAAATGGTCCAGGTCTAACTGAGACTCTAACACACCCTCTGCAACACAGGTTAGACTCACACACCACAGTGCCTGAGTCCCTAGAGTGGTAACCTTTACTCTGATACCATGTAGGAACACGTAAAACCCTACATTGCCCTCCAAAATATCTATTTGAGAGAAAAAAGGTCAAAGTCTAGCAAATATGAGACTCTAGCAGAAACAAACGTATATGAAATAAGATAAGTTCTCGATCGATCTTACTTAATTCCGAAGCCGCCATCCGTAAGTAGATATCTTGACCACCTTGGGGGTAAACTCGCATATCGAGCAAATCATCGAACCAAAGCAAACACCCGCTTCCGCCCGATCGAACATCTAGATTCGCGTAAGCCGTGCAGTTACAATCCTTCATGCATTCCGCTCTACATTCATCAAGACTAATCGTTCTATTAAACCGAGTCTTTCTAGTATCCGGCAACTTCACGCCCGATTGTTTCATGAACCCATCTCGACCACCTTCACAACTCAACAGAGCCCTCCTCACGCACCCATTTGACCAATCGGTCCGTCTCCATTCATCTGGGAACCACGGCTCGAACCCACTCAAACAATCACAAGCCCGCGACTCAGCAATGTTGCATATCCCATACGGACCACATAAACGGTAGCGGTCACAATTATCCATCTGGGCCGTCACGTATACCTGCCATTCTAGGGTTCTCTCAATCCATATGAACCGTCGTAAAATGCCATCGGGATTTAGAGTCATCCTAGAAACGATCGAGCTATTTACGAGCTCGTAAGCGTAATCGTCTTCGTTATACTCGAACCTAAACGTATAAATGTCGTTCGTTTGCAAATTCGGCATGCCGCTAAACCGTAAACCGTTCCATGGTCCCGAATTGTACGTCAAATTCGTACCTCTTCGCAGAAGGATTTGTGGGTATCCATTGGGATCGAATCTATTCGTGTACTCACCGGGAAAAGGATCGTCAACGCTTTTCCACGAGGTTAGATATTTTTCTAGACCGTTTCTGAAATTGATCCCCAATTTCATAGCGGGTAGGAAAGTATCCCCGGGGTAATCGAAGCTCTGCCAGAAGTAGTTCTCAGGATCGATGTCGTCTTCGTTTCTAATTACTAGATTCCCGGTATCAAGAAGCTGTGCTACCCGATTGCTTCCGGATATGGACGAGTTCAACGACCAAACGACACTATTCGAACGATTAACGATCATCAGAACTCCTCGGTTATCGAGTAGCAACACACCGGAAGTATCGGGTACCGGAGCTTCCCGATTTGCAACCCATACGACGGTTCTGATCTGAATCCTGTTGTACCAGATTCCGAGATACCGATTGGTGGAAGAGTTGGTGGGACTGAAGAATCCGAGTACGAAGTTTTCGTCGTCGGAAACAATGGTTTGGCCGACGGCGTCGGTGATGTTGTGGGTTGCAGAAATGGTGCTTATGGCTGTTGAGGTTATGAAGAAAGTAGAAATGGTGGAAATCAGAAACAAGAAGAGGGAAAAGCCTTTCATAATGATGCTTTTGATTATGGAAATTCTAACAAAATAATTTGGGATTTTTATAGATTCCATATTGCCATAAATAGTCCCTAAACTTTAATTTTTCATAGGATCCCCACTTAACTATTCACTGCTACGTTTCTTTGCAGCAATATAAAGCTTTTTAAGGTTGTGAAAGACGTCATCATATTCTTTTTGTTAGGTGCAACTGCACGTTCACATTTTCTGAGACAACGGTAATGTAAGTAATAATGCAAGCTTTTCTTGCTAGAGTTGGTTTACATGGTCTTTTTTTCACCCCTCATAGGGGTTGGATTCAAAACTCATTTTGTGTTACTTTCTTGGTTTTAGTTGTTTTTACAGGTTTATTATCCTCCAAAAAATTGAGATAAAATACTCTAACATAGAATCTCACATACAAAAAACAAAAAAATAACCCATAGATCAATAGATCAATACATAAAACCATCAATAAGTTTGTGTTCTTATAGTTAAATGGTGTTGTCGTTTTGAAAAATAAAAATCTAAATCCACGTCTGCTTCCAATATCATAGCCAAAGAAATCTACGATGAAAATTCACAAAAATACATGAAAATAACTATTTTTGACTTTTGTTGTCTCTTATGTTTTATCGTTGAATCATTCGAATCAATTACAACCACTAGAGAGTTTATCTCATTAATATCTTGACTTTGTATAGTCTCATGGTTTGATTTTTCATTGTAGATTAAAAAAATTGTTATAACCTTTTCTATAAGATTGTTTAATAGTATTTTTGTTTTAAAAGTCACAAACTTTGTTTTTTTAAAGTGTTATTATCTCTTTTGATTTTTAATTATTTATCTCTTATAAAATTTAATCTGATGACCTTTTTGTTAACATGCTTAAAACATTTTTGGGCTTTGATAGAGAAGTTAATGTTGTTTTCATTACCAACCGAAAATGACCCTTGTTTGATATTGCATAATGATTTGTGGCCATATTTAAAGGTTGATCTGTAAGACTTTTCTTGTCCATTTAGTTGTCTGACCAGTATACCAATATATTCTATAATTATGTTGATTAGTAGACGTTTTAGGTTCACTAATTAATACGACATTCTTATACAAGATTATGCATCCCATGCATATAGCAATTCTTTAAGCGTTCATTTGGTGTGTTGGACTTGGTAGGATTTAGAGAGAATTGGAATTAAATTTCATTTTGATGTTATATATGGTTCGAAGGAATGTTTGCATTTGGAATCACATAACCTACAAATTCGGAATTCCATTTGAGATTATCGTTCTTTCAAATCTAAAATCAATCTAAATCGCATGAATTTTGATTGTTTCAGTTATATCTTTATCATGCCTCTTTCATCATATATGTAAAATCTCTTCATCACCTCCACACAAACATTTTTTCATAAAACTAGCAAATATTTACAAAATTTTAGATTCTATCCCGAATCCTTCAAACATGAGATTTAAAATCTCATGGGGGTTATTGGTGTTTTATGAGATCTTTTAAGGTGTGTTTAGTTGTGGAAAAAATTTCTATTTTTTAGAAAAATTTTCCATGAAAAATCAAAAATCAAAAAACTTGTTTACTTGATTCAATTTAGAAAAAAATTTCCAAGAAAACAAAATTTCCATTTTCAAAATTTACACTTGAATTAGAAAACTACTTTTTATAGTTTTCCAATTCTCATTTTCATTTTCCATTTTCACTTTCAATTGTCATCCCCTTCTCGTCGCCGGCCACCGTCACCCCCACCGCCACCGCCAGTCACCACCACCACCACAGCCGCCCGCCGCCGCCGTCACACGTCGCGACCACCGTCCCCTTCTCGTCGTCGCGACCAACGTCGCCGCCCCACCGCCACCGCCGCAACCACCCTCCCACCACTGCCCCACCGCCGCCACCACCGTAACCGTCACCATCGCCACCCCCATTTTCGCCACCGCAACCCCGATGTCGCCGCCGAGGCCACCGCCATTGCAGCCAAGGCCGCCGACGCCATCGCCGTCAACGCCGAGGCCACCGCTGTCGCCGCCAAGGCCCCCGACGTCGCCGCCGAGGCCATCGCCCCCACCGTCGTGGCTACCGCCGCCACCGCCATCGTCTACGAGGCCACCCCCACCACCGTCGTCGCCGTCGAGGCCACCGCCACCACCGTCGTCGCCGTCGAGGACACCGCCACCACCGCCGTTGCCGCCGAGGCCCCCACCACCACCGCCGCCAAGGATTGAAAAAATGAAAAATGAAAAGTGATGAAAAATGCTCAACTAAACGAGTTTTCTAATTTTCTAAAAATGGAAAAATGAATACTCCATCATTTCAAGTAAACAGGTTTTCTAAAATTTTCATAGAAAACTGAAAATGAAAACTCCACTCCAGTTTTTGAAAACGTTTTCTATGAAAATAAAAACACTTTTAGAGTAAATTACAAATTTATCTTAGTTTAAGGCAAACCATAGGAACCACATTTGTAATATACTCTTAGTTTTAACAAACAATATTTATCTTTTAGAGTAAATTACAAATTTGGTCCCCGTGTTTTACAAAAATTATGGTGTGGGTCCCTAAACTCTAATGTTCATGATGTGGATCCCTAAGAATTCAATTTGGTTACGATGGAGGTTCCTTGCCCTAACAGCCGTTAAATGGCTTTGTTAAGACAGGGACATTTTGGTCTTTTTACTAAATATTTTAAGTTTCTCCAATCAGTTCATGCCACATGTCCCCCAACTTCTCCGGTCGTATTCCGGTCATCTTCTCCGGCTGCTCATCGTATTCCGGTCATCTTCTCCGGCAAGTCTTCTTATTTCGTTCACCAAATCCAGAAATAAAATAACCTAATCTCAAATATGTGTTTAAATCCATAGATTAAACGAAAATTTTACTCAAATGATCTAGAAGATAAATGCCAAGCTTGCTAAGATCTGGAACCCATCAAGGAAACCTAGAAACCAAAACCTATTGTTCACACTTAACCCACAAAACAAACCATCTCATATCATCAAAACTGCAAAATAAAATAAAAAACCAAGAATTATACAAAAACCCAGATTCATATTTAAACACAAAATTTTGACACAAAATTAGGGTGAACTCAAATTTCCACCATAATCAGCATTTTAAACAAGAAAGAAATTGTTGAGGAGAAGAGTACATTGAGAAAGAAATTGTTGTTACAAAGTTTTCTAGTACAAAAACTTGATTATAGCATATATGGAGGGTCGGACGACTGTTCTTCTTGGCCGCCGGCTATTCTTCTTGGGAGTGGTGGAGTGACCGACGGTGACCGGCGGTGGAGTGGCTGAAGAATGGTTACAGGTGAAAAGCAATGTGTGAAGATGAGAGAGTTTGGGTATGTTGCAGGTATGAAGCTAGGGTTTGGGTTTGGGGAAGGGGTTATATTTGAGATGAGTGAGTTTGCGCTTGCAAGTGTAATTTACTCTTCTTTTTTTAATATTTTTTTGGTTTAAATTTTAATAGATAATTAAAATACTTAGTAAAAAGACCAAAATGCCCCTGTCTTGACGGAGCCATTTAACGGCTGTTAGGGCAAGGGACTTCCATCGTAACCAAATTGAATTCTTAGGGATCTGCATCATGTAAATTACGGTTTAGGGACCCGCACCACAATTTTTTGGAAACCATAGGGACCAAATTTGTAATTTACTCTATTTTTTATTATACAAAAGTACAAAATGAAAAGAAGAATAAATTACATAATTTTTCTTTGTGGTTTACACAAAATTGCAGCGGAACAGAAGGATTGTGATTCTAGACTAAGATTTACGAAATTATACAAGAAAAAAAACATTGGGTTAAAAATATGTAGAAATAATTAGGCCATTCTTACCCGTACCACCTTTACCAGCTGTCATCTTAATGTCACATGAGCTTTTCCACTATCTTACTACCATCTTACCAACATCATACCATACCATCCTTACCCATACCGATTCCATACCAATCTAATTAATTATTTCAAAACAAAGAGAGAGAGAGAGAGAGAGAGAGAGAGGAGAGAGAGAAAGGTAAGGAGAGGGGGTTGGGTAGGCACCTGCACACGCATGCAATTCCGCTCCATTAACCGGTTCCATACCAGTCATCCTTTTTGGTTTTCCCGCCGGTACCCGTTGGTACCGGCCTTCTACCGTTTTCTGGCCACGGATGGCCTTATGCAAAGAAGGCATTAGATATTTATATCTATCTGGGTTGTAGACAAGTGACCGTTAATTGATTGGACGAACTCATATTAAGATAATTATCAGATAGAGACTCTTGTTCTAGTGGCTTCCTTCTATCCGTATAATAACCAGGTTCTATCGGTTCCGACAACGGAATTTCGCTACCGAGCATGAGAACCACCGATGGCATGTTTGGCCGAGCTTCCGGATACTTCTGGACACATAATAAACCGATATGAATCACTCGCTTTACTTCCGACTCCACATATGTATCCTTCATCGTGTCGTCAATGAGCTCCAAATGCTTCGTGTTCCTGTACAGCTTCCACGCCTGCAAACCAACGGATGCCGCTTTAAATTAATACGTAGAAGATTGATAAATGCGACAAGGGTCATATAACAACATTGGTTTTAATTTATAAGAAGCCAAATATGTATAGATGTCAAATTAGGTTTTTTTATAGGACTTAAAACCATATTTTTTGGACGTTTTGAAATAAATTGTTTATTCCTTTTTTAATATTACATTATTTAAAGAGGTATATAATAACTACAAAATATACTGATACGACATTTTATTTCAAAATCATTACCGAAAAACTTGTTTGAAGATCCAAATAAGTAATAACATCATCTTGTTGTGAAACCTTTTACATGGTATTTGTTCCAAGAGATTCTCCTAAATGGAGAACAAGATTCATAGGAGTTTTTCCTTCCATACCTCATTATGTGGGTATGAGTATATACAATATACAATGTGAGTGGGGAGTGGGGTCTAAAGTTGGGTTGTAGGAGGAGGTATGAATTAATGTGAGGTGGGGAGAGGGTGGTACTACTAAAAAACTGTGTATTGCAAACAACCATTACAGACTTCCTAAAGCATTTGGGAATTTTCTGACTACTTTCTGATGGTTTACTAACTGTTTCGTTTTTATTTTATTTTTTAATTAGGCGCCGAAAAACAGTTGGAAAATCGTCTATAAACCATCGGAAAATTGTCGGTAAATGAAACAGCCGGAAAGCAGTCGGTAAAAGTCGTCAGAAAAACTATAGGTAGTTTTTAGCGACATTCGTTTCGTCGGAAAACTATTGGTAAAGTTTATATTTCCAACAGTTTTTCCACTTCTTCTACCGTCGGTAATACCTTTTTTAGTATTGTAATATCAAAAAGGTTACATCTAAAACTGCAATAGCTTTTCTAATTCAAGTATTATAACACTAATTCTACTATTTAAGTATTTCATATATTTAATTAAATATTATCTGTATTTAATTTGTTCAATGTTCCTTGTTGGTGAGAGTATGATAATAAAATATAAAATAAATAAATAAATAAAATAAAAAAACTATTTCTCCCTCATATCAACCATTTTGGGGAGTTCTCCAAATTTTGGAGAATTTCACACACTTTCTCATACTTTCTTTATTTCAGAGAATTTATTGTACCAAAAAAATATGCCCAAAATCTTTTTTTCTCCATTTTAAAAGTGCTCTAAAATAGTCGATTAGAACATTAAAAGATATTTGACATCCTATAAAGTTGATTTTGTTGCAGTGACTTAAAACTTACATGTCCAAGAAGATTCAGATCATGATCAACATGACAAAAGCCTCGATTTTTCTTTCCGCTTACGATCTCTAACACTAACACACCGAAGCTAAATATGTCAGATTTAGTAGAGTATACACCATCAATTGCATACTCAGGTGCCATGTAACCACTACAAGAAATCAAATGATGAAAAATATTAGCATTTGATTAGAAACAATAATTAAAATTGACTTTAATGTTGATAGAAATCTTACTATGTCCCCATTACTCTTTTAGTATTTGCTTTAGTGTCACTTCCTTCCAAACCTCTCGCCAAACCAAAATCTGAAATCCTAGGATTCATCTCTTTGTCAAGTAATATGTTACTAGCTTTTAGATCTCGATGAATTATTCGTAATCTTGAATCTTGATGAAGATACAGAAGCCCTCTTGCAATCCCGTTTACAATACTGTAGCGCTTTGACCAATCCAATGACCTTCTTGTTCCTTCATCTGACAAAATATATTAGATACGTCAGAATACCTTAAACCCCATTAAATTACTCTTTAAAAGAACTCCTAAGCAGAGACAGGAGGTTATAGCATATATTGAGTAAAATAGTCAAAATCTAATTGATGTATGAATATGAAGCAAAAGGTAAAGTGTATAGTACTAAGATCGTAAGAGAAACATAACCCACCAAAAATGAAATAATCCAAGCTTTTATTGGGCATATATTCATAGATCAACATCCTTTCTCCTTCCTCGATGCAACATCCTAGAAGCTTGACGAGATTTCTGTGTTGAAGTCTAGCAATACATTGAACCTCGTTCTGAAACTCGTCTAGTCCTTGGTTTGATTCTATCGAGTGCCTCTTGACCGCAATTTCTTTCCCGTCCTCAAACCTTCCCTACAAATCATGCCAATTAATTCTCAGATGGTATCCAGAACGTCAGAATAAGTGGAACCCTATCAGATTACTCTCTAAAAGAGCCATGAAGAAGGGAACAAAGATTCCAACATATATTGAGCATAAATGGTCAAACTCTAGATGATGTAGAATGATACAGATCAACTTCGAACTGTATCGGGTATTTTTAATTATCTTTGGAAACCACGGAAACGAGCTCGAAAGAAGACGAAAAACGTACATTAGAACGCGCCTCGCGGCGCGAGAATAGGTGCTCACGGCGCGAGCCTGTCGCTGGGTCACCGTGTCGCTGGGTCACCGTGTCGCTGGGTCACCGTGTCGCTGGGTCATTGAATCAGTCTTGAATCGATAGCCTTTATTTGTTTATTAAGTATTTTATTACCTGATTAGTTTAGGATTTATATTTGGTAATTATTTTATTTAGTTATCTTCTTTATCAAGTTATGATCATTATTAGAATAGATTTAGAATAATTTAGTTTCCTTAATTATCTCTTGACTAGATTATAAATAGGGTATTAGGTTTCATTGTAAATGAGTTTATCAAGTTTAATAAAATTTCTTCTCTTTTGTGAGTTTTTGGAGATTATTCTCTTGTCATGAGTTTTACGTTTGTAATTCTGGTTATTCTTTTGGATTTGACACTTGTCGATCCGTTCCGCGTTTTCCCAATGCGTCATAGAACTCTAACAAGTTAAAATAAAATCCGTATAAGAGTAATTATGAGTCATATTACCTTGTAGACCGGCCCATAACCACCTTCTCCAAGCTTAAAGTCATCAGAAAAGTTGTTTGTTGCATCGGCTATCGTATTGAAGTTGAACAACTGCAATTCCCAATCTTTCCTCTCGTTCTCATCCGCAAGGTTGTGTTCACGAACAACACTAGCTACACATGTAAATTCAAGATTAGGGGATTAGATATGGTGCAATACAAGAAAACCAACTTTAATTTATAGGATGTCAAATATGTGCAACTTAAGTTTATAGCGTCTAATAATTGTGGATCCTATATAAAGGTCTCGGAAGTAGTACCTTTCTTCTGCTTCCGCCACCTGAAAACAAACAAGCATACCACGAGAAGCAAAGCCATCGTCGCTAGTACAGGAATGACGATTATTCTCACACGTATGTTCGCTTTAGCATCCCGACATGTTGCATAGATCAAAACTTAGCTTTAGAGTTAAATAAAGAAATCTGGAAAGATATACAAAGAGAAATGGTGAAAGTCAAACTCCAAAAAAAAGGTAGATAGTTAGTGTCTCAAAGTGTTAGAGCCCTAGAGTGATAGATTTTCCTTAAAAATTTGAAATAGAAACCAAAGATTTATTGCTCTAATATCATGTAAGAATATTTGAAACTCCAGATTTACTCCAAAAAGGTGTCTAAGAAGATCGAGAAAGGAGATTCCAACATATACAGAGAAGAAATGGTCCAAGTCTAGCTGTTGTGACACTCTAACGAAGCCCCTCTCAAACAGAAGGTTCGACACACCAAAGTGTCGAGTCCCTAGAATCGTAAACTTTGTTCTAATACCATGTAGGAGTACGTGAAAGCTCACATTGCCCTCCAAAAGATTCCCACTACAAGAAATTGCATCTATTGCAACAAAAGCTATAGCAACGACATGAAATCGTCGCTGTAGATATAAAAAAACTACTCCCCCATGTTGTAATGAAGAATTTGATTTCGTTTTTTTATAAAATCACATATAATTCATTTTTTAACAATTTTTGAATACTTGAAAATATGTTATATAAGATTTAAATTCTATGAGGGCCAATAGCGTCGACATGTCGTTGCTATATAACAAATTATAATATGATTTATTTAAAACTAAATTTAAATACATTCATCAATTATGTGTTTTTCAAGAAATAAAATCTAAGAAGTCGATTGCTAAGACCTTATTGTCCCTGTAAATAACAAATATTTAATTACAATATGACTTAATTTTAAACTTAATTTAAATATACTTTTTGCTTATGTATTTTTCAAAAATTAATTTGGGGAGTCAATAGCCACGACAAAGTCGTCGCTGTAGATAGAATTACTAAATTATAATATGGTTTTATTTAAAACTTAGTTTAAATATACTTATTAATTATGTGTTTTCTAGAAATAAATTCAGGGAATGAATAGCCACGACTTTGTCGTGGCCATAGATAAAAAAAAATACTAAATTAAATTAAGTTTTATTTATATTTTTATTAATTAGAAACAGATTTTTATATATTAGAATCCGTACTTACGATAAACCCTAATTGTGAACGGCAAACCCAATTTCTTGCTCTTCTCTTCATATTGATTACAATCAAATTGCTCATCCGTTGAACAAATCTGAGAACGAATCTCAAACTGCTCCTCCGTTGAACGAATTTGAGTACGAGTGAAGAAATTGATTGTAATCTGAGAACTTCTCTCCTCTGTGAATACTTCACGTTATTGACAACAACAACAACAACAACAACGTGATTACTTCAGTTTTTTTGATGAATTTATCAATCGTGTTGAAAATGCTTCAAACCGTAACGATTTGTACTTCATTGTACTTTCGAAGTTAATGATACGGGAATACAGATTGGGCTAATTATCGTCTCGCATTTTTCGTTGTTGATTGGGCTAATTTCATGGAGTTGATTCAATTTCTAATTTAGGACTCAATTTTTAGTGGATTCTAGTTAGATTGATGGTTTGCTTGTAAAAAGGATATGGCCAACTCTGATACACCCACAAGCTGTTCGATAAAATGCCTCAAAGAAAACTTGTCTATTGGATTGGGGATTTTTGGTACTACAATTTGTTTGTCATCAGAGGCTTGGAACAGCAGGATTGGTAAGACTCTTTTGTCACAGATTGCTTTTTCTAGTGATACAACTTGTTCATGGGTTTCATTTCAGTTTGGCAGGACTCTATTTGCACTCAAACGACATATTTATTGTGAAATCTAGTTTGTGTGAATCAATAATTTTACCTTATTTCTATTAACATTAGATTAGTTTATGACCTCGAGATTGTAGTTTCTGTTCCCAGACAAGTTTCCATCATGCAGATTATATTTGTAAGAGTTTCATTTAGCTATTCAAATTACATGCTTCACAAGCCCTTGTTAAGTAATTAAAAGTATGAGATAGAAGCTCTTATTTTCATTTTGCTTTTCAGTTGGACTTCCATGGGGTACCTAACATTGGTTTGAATTTTAATGGGTTTCAAATGGCACAGAGCTCTGTAAGGCTTCTGGATTTTCTGTCATTGTTGTTGTCGGTTCTCCTATATCAATGATACTACTGATTTTCAAGTTAAAATCTAACCCAATGACTCTTAATAATGAAGTATTGTTTCTAATTTCAGGATAAAAGGAGTAGAGGGGGAAGCTCTTTTGCCTCATCTTTCTAATTGTTCGACGGTTTCACTTGCTGGTGTGTTTTATAACTTTTTGATGGCTAACACAGCAAAGTGCATGTATTCCTATATAGTTCTTGATGCTCTCTCACTCTTAATTGTTTTAATTTCATTTCATTTTTATTTTTCTTTTCTGAAAGATTGCTTTGATGTTCTTTGAAATGGAGAGATCCGATTCAATCTGCTTAAGAACAGACAAGGGAAAACTCGTCTTGCTAAGTATTACATTCCTCCTGAAGATTCTGAAAAGCATAAGGTCCAATGCGAGGTAACACTTGAGCAAAGTTCTAGCTTTTAATTCTCCTTTCAATCAACTTAATTTGATTTTGCAAACTTGGGTTCTAACGTAATTTTTATGCGTAATCATGTGTGTTTAGGTACATCTGTTGGTCGTAAACAGAGATACCAAGTTCACTAATTCCGTTGAGGTATGAATCATCTTTTATTTTGTTGTTAGCTTGGTTAGCCTTGATCTCTTTCACTTACTTTATGTTAGTTTCTATATTTCGTTCTAATCTATTCATGCTGTAAGATCATTTTAGTAGCCTTTAGGAACCGATGCCAATGGCATCTTAAGAAAATTTTGTTGATCCCTGTTCATTATATTAGCTTTTCTTACAAGGAGCAGATATTTATTAGGAAAAGTACCTAATTTGACCATTCATAAGATTAAATTTGGAAATTTTGGTTAGAATAAAGCAACCATAATGGGTTGATTGCTAAAAATAATTCAATTGCATCAAGTAATGAAACTAGAGCGAAGATGTAGGCAGGAAAATGATGTGGTTTCCAACTTTCCATGGTAATTCGGACTGACCCGAAAAGTAATTTTGTACACAATGCCATGGTAGGGAACAAGTATAATATGCTCTCCACCAATTTGCCTTCAAAGCTGGTAATCGGATATTGATGTGTTAATCTTGAAAAGAACGGATTAATCATGTTCTGCTGCTATGGTTCTTCAACTATTCAAAGAAGATTCAAGTGCTTACATCTTTATATTCTTATGTCATTTTAGAAGGTCAGTCACTAAGCTAGATTTCAGTGAATTTCAAGATAGAATTGACTGCATGTTTATTTGTAGAATCTTGCACTAAGTTTCTTACATTCAGTTTGTGGGTTCTATTAGATATGGATAATGGAAAGAACTGAAATATGGGTATGCACCATAATTAACTATAAGAGTAATTGAAGATGAAACCCGAATATGAAGAACAGAAGAAAATGATGATAATGAATTTATGCTTTCGAATTACATTGTGGCTAACTGTAGCCTCTTACATACTCTAATTTTTTTACTTTGCAGTTTTTGACGGACATAGCTATGTGATGATGATGATGATGATGATGATGATGATGATGATGATGATGGGGAATGGGATGAGGACGAGGATACGGAGACCGATCCACTCGGACGAGGATATGGAAACTGACTCGGACGAGGATACGAAGACTGACTCGAATGGATGATTAGACAATTATATATTAATATGTTTGAGACATTAATCTTTATTTTAAGCTTTCAAACTTACTGTATTATGGTTTTAAGATATATTCACTAGTTATTTGAATGTTAGTTTTTGATTAAAATAAAATGCGTAACAAATATAAATGGCAAAAAGAAAAAAAAAAAAAAAAAACTTTTAGCAACAGCAACGACCTATCGTGGCTGTAGAGAAAACATATAATTTTTTAATTTAAGTTTTAGCCACAACTTGTCATGGCAGTAGAAAAAATAATTAAACTTTCAAATTTCAAGTTTTAGCCACAACTTGTCGTGGCATTAGAAAAAATAATTTAATTTTTAAATTTCAAGTTTTAGCCACGACATGTCGTTTCAATAGAGAAAATAATTTAATTTTTATTTTTAAGTTTTAGCCACGATTTCTAGTGACAATAGAAAAAAAATAATTTAATTTTTAATTTTCAGCTTTAGCCACGACAGGTCGTCACTAAAGATTATCTACAGCTACAAAGCTTCAGCCACAAGACATATAGCAACGACAGTTGTCGCAAAAGAGCTATAGCAACAAAATTTTGACCTTCAGCGACGACTTTTGTCGTTGCAATAGATAAGATTTCCTGTAGCTGAGAAGAGAAAAAAAGGTTCCAACATATACAGAGAGGAAATGATCAAAGTCTAGCAGATACGGGACTCTAACAGGAATAAACGTAAATGAAATTGGGTAAGGTCTCAGATCGATCTTACTTGATTCCGAAGCAGCCATTCTTATGTAGATATCTTGACCTTCTTCGGAGTAAACTCGGATATCGATAAGATCATCGAACCAAAGCAAACATCCGCTTCCGCCCAATCGAACATTTAGATTCGAGTAAGCCGTACAATTGCAATCCTTCACGCATTCTGCTCTACATTCATCAAGATCCATCGTTCTATTAAACCGAGTCTTTCTAGTATCCGGCCACTTCACACCCGATTGTTTCACGAAGATGTCTCGACCACCTTCGCAATTCAACCGAGCTTTCCTCACGCACCCATTCGACCAATTGGTTCTTCTCCATTCATCTGTGAATCGTGGCTCGAATCCACGCAAACAATCACAAGCCGGCGATTGAGATATGTTACAAATACCATACGGACCGCAAAAACCATACTGATCACAGTTATCCATCGGCAAAGTCGTGTAAAGATCCCATTCGCGCGTTCCTTCGTTCCATTTGAACCGCTGTAAAGATCCATCCGGAATTAGAGTCAATCTAGACATAATCGAGCTATCTACGATCCCATAAGTGTAATAAAGTTCGTCTTCATCATACATGAACCTATATGTATAAATGTCATTCATCAGCATATTTTGCATGCCACTAAACCGTAAACCATTCCACGCTCCCGAATTGTACTGCAAAACCGAACCTCTTCGCAGAAGGATTTGCGGGTATCCATCGAGATCGAATCTATTCGTGTACTCACCGGGAGAAGGATCGTCGACGCTCTTCCACGACGTTAGATATTTCTCTAGACCTTTTCTAAAATCGATCCCGAATTTCATATCCGGTAGGAGAGTATCCCCGGGGTAATCGAAGCTCTGCCATAAGTAGTTCTCGAGATCGAGGTTGTTTTCGTTTCTGATCACTAGATTTCCGGTGTCGAGAAGCTGAGCTACCCGATTGTTTTCGGATACCGACGATGAGTTCGACGATGACCAAATGACGGTATTCGAGCGGTTAACGATCATCAGAACTCCTCGGTTATCGAGTAGCAACACACCGGAAGTATCGGGAACCGGAGCTTCTCGATTCGCAACCCATACGACGGTTCTGATCTGGATCTTGTTGTACCAGATTCCGAGATACCGATTGGTGGAGGCGTTGGTGGGACTGAAGAATCCGAGTACGAAGTTTTCGTTGTCGGAAACAATGGTTTGGCCGCCGGCGTCGGTGATGTTGTGGGTTGCAGAAATGGTGCTTATGGCTGTTGAGGTTATGAAGAAAGTAGAAATGGTGGAAATTAGAAACAAGAAGAGGGAAAAGCCTTTCATAATGATGTTTTTGATTATGGGGAATTCTAACAAAATAATTGGGATTTTTATAGATTCCATATTGCCATAAATAGTCCCTAAACTTTAACTTTTTTCATTTTGTGAAACCGATATTTTCATGCGGGCGGACCACATCCACCAGAAAAGAAACCAAGGCTTCCAAAGAGAAAGAGAGACCAACCACTAGGGAAGGTTCCAAGCATGCCCAGCTTGAGCAACATTCAGAGAAGGCTTAAGTGTCAAACTGAGAAGCCTTGACTCTTAAGTCTGGACCGAACATCATTGAAGATGGTCTTAACTAGTAAGCACCACATAGTACGTACGATCTCCTCTTATTCAGAACTATATATGTTTCTCTATAGTAATGTAAAGCTTTTTAGGATCGTGAAAGATGTCATCATATTTTTTTGTTAGGTGCAACTGCACATTTTCTAAGACAGCGGTATATATAAGTAATAACATAAGTTTTTTAATGTATAGTTGGTTTACATAGTCTTTTTCTCACCCCTCTAGGGTCTTTGAACCTTATGTTGTATCATTTTTTTGGTTTTTAACTTTCAATAATTTTTCAGGTATATTGGTTTAAAAAAAATGGGATAAAATACTCAAACATAGAACCTCACAAACAAAAAATAAACCAACACATCAATATATTATAAAATCATCTATAATTTTGTATTCTTAGAATTAAATGGTGTTGTTGTTTTAAAAAAGTCTACATCTACGTCTGTTTTCAATATCAAAAGCTAAAGAAATCTACGATGAAAATTCACAAATATATATGAGAATAATTATTTTTTCTTGTGTTGTCTCTTATGATTTATCGTTTCATCATTCGAATTAACTACAACCACTAGCTTATCTCATTAATATCTTGACTTTGTATAGTCTCATGGTTTGATTTTCCATTGCAGAAAAAAGGAATTGTTATAACCTTTTCTATAAGATTGCATAATAGTATTTTGTTTTAAAAGTCAGGAACGTGTTTTCTAAAAGTCTTATTATCTCTTTTGATTTTTAATTATTTATCTATTATAAGATTTAATCGGATGATCTTATTGTTAACATGCTTAAACTACTTTTGGGCTTTGATAGAGAAGTTAATATTGTTTTCGTCAAGGTTATAAATATCGTGATCCTAGTTAGGATCGTTTTCGTCTTTGCAAGATCGGATCGTAAGATCCTACAACAAGTCACTAAATTTTATTTTATTTTTATGTGCTATATATTTTTATCATAAATAAATGGGATGTATTAAAGTAAATTTTATTGCAATATTTAATATGTTAGTAATATCATTAATTAAAGGGTAAAATATCTCAAATGTTTGTTTGTTTGATTGTTAATATTACATATCAATTTTATTTTAGATTTTGGCTTTAGTTTGGTAATTAAATTAAATAGAAAGTGTGTGTTTTATTTTAATTTTGGTATTGAAATCAGTTTGAGTATTGGCTTTTTCCCAAATTGGCCTCGTTCCTCCTCTTCTTTGACCTAATTATTCTTCTCTACCGCGCCATTTTTCACCGCCATTCAACTTAAAAATTGTTTATTTTTGAAGCATCACCGCCAAATATTCTATTAAGCTCTCCACTACCATCTTCATGACTTCATCCCTAATATGTGGGTTGCTACTTTTAAAAAATGTGAAGAACAACAGCAATAGCAGGAATGAGATCAACCAAGAAAAGCATAAGGATGAATAATGCGAAGAAGGTTGACGAGAACAAGAACGATGAGATCCCATTTATGTATATCCGTTTTTTATACATCTAATCTACAACATTATCAAAATTTAGTACATATTATTATATAGAAGGTAGGATCTTACGATCTTGCGAGCGATCCTACGATCTTACTTGCGATCCTATGGTATTTCGATCCCATATACGATCCGGCAAGGTTTTCAAAGCTAGGATCGTAGGATTGTACGATCCTACGATCAGGATCGCGATTTTAACAACCTTGGTTTTCGTTACCAACCGAAAATGACCCTTGTTTGATGTTGTGTAATGATTTGTGGCCACATTTAGAGGTCGACTCATAAGACTTTTCTAGTCTATTTAGTTATTTGATTAGCTACCAATACATTTAATTAATAGACGTTTTAGGTTCATTAATTAATACGACATTCTTATACAAGATTATGCATCTCATGACGATAGCAATTCTTTAAGCATTCATTTGGTGCGTGTGTTGGACTTGATAGAATTTAGAGAGAATTGGAATTAAATTTCATTTTGACAAGGAAAGTTTGAATTTGGAGTTTGGAATCACACAACCTTCAAATTCAGAATTCCATTTGTAACGTGAAATCACATGAATTTTGATTGTTCCAATTATATCCCTATCAAGCTTCTTTCGTCATACATGTGATAATCTCTTCATCACCTCCACTCCACACAAATAATTTTTTCATAAAACTAACAAAATTTAGATTCTATCTGTTAGGAATATTTGTTAGTTGTGTCAATTTTGTAATTTCCTAAACTTAATTGTCATTTATGTAATTTTCATTTAAAGACCCAATTGTTTAGGCCCATTTATTTTTAAAGCCTAGTCCATTAGAACCTTAGTATAAATAGTAGTCATTAGGTTCATTTGTACTTTCCTACTACTTGATTCTCTCATCATATCAATGAAATGCAATCTATCCTAAATTCTTGTACTTATCATATACATCATTTTGTCTAAGTGTTCTTGATTTGATTGATTTGGCACCCACAATTGGTATCAGAGCCTGCCACTTGCTCTTGATCCGTTGTGTTCTGGTTCTGGTGAAATCAATTCTTCAGACCTCAAGCATCGGGTACCGGGTCTACTCTTCAGACTTGGATTTTTTTTGGGGCGTCAAGTACTTTCTTCAGACTAGAGTTTCCAGAATTTCTCTAAGTCTTCCTTCAATACCCGACACCCAATACTCATCACTACATCCAACCTTCAGATCTGAACCTGACCTCCAGATCAGACCCCGACCTCCAGAACTGAATCTTTTTCAAGATTTTCACAAGTCTTGAAACCTTTCACCAACCAATTCACCTGATCATACTAAGTGGTTTAAGATCCACGATCAATCTTTAATCATGAACACACGTGATGCATTAGCGATCGGGTCCGACACCCGTCCTCCGGTACTGTTCCGTGGAGACTTTTCGCAATGGAAGTCACGATTCCTAGACTTCGTGGCAAAGCAACCTCTTCACAAGCAAATCAAGGAGTCCCTCAAGAATGGACCCGTGAAGTACTACACTGAAATTCCAGCAGTCCCTGATGGTAATCCACCAATTGTCGGAGGTATAGTGGAAAAGGATGAAACAAACTTCACTCCTGAAGAAGCCAACCGAGTCAGGGGTGACATTCTTGCCAAGTCCTATCTCATTCAGAGCCTGCCCAATGAGATATATGCTAACATTGACTGCAATGACACCGGAAAGGCTATGTGGGATGAGATCACTAGCCTAATGCATGGGACTGAGAAAGGCATACAGATGAAAAGAACTAATCTTCTGACTAAGTTTGCTACCTTCAAAGGTCGAGAGGGAGAATTGCTAGAAGATACCTATCACAGGTTCTGTACCATGATCAATGAGCTCCGGAAGAACAACCTCAAGAAGTCTCAGTTGGATATCAATATCCAGTTCATCAACTCACTCAGGTCTGAATGGAGGAGATTTGCTTCCAATCTTCAACAGAATCGCAACTTGGAAGATCCTGATATTCATGAGTTGTTTGAATTGCTGAATCATAACCAAGATGAGGTACTTGAAATACTTGGTACCGAGAAGAAACCAGAAAAATATACCGATCCACTTGCCTTAGTTGTTGACAGAAGACAATACTCATCTGGGAGATCATCAAGATATGAAGAAGACTATGACATTCCTTCCGACATCGGTGAAAGAGGAAGTGAATCTGATGAAGAGATGAGTGATATGAAGAAAGCACTGGCATTGATCACCAGAACAATGGCCAAAAGAACTTCAAGGAAACATTTGTCTTCCAACAATCATAGGTATTCCAGTGGCAGAAGGTATGAAGCTCGGGACAGGTATGAACCAAAGAATGATGCTCGAAGGTATGAGAGGGCAACTGAGACAGATAACAGGAGGTATGAAGATTCTAGAGAGCGGAGGTATGAAGAGCCGAGGGAAAGAAGATATGAAGAAAGAAAGTATGAGGATCCCAGAGATAGAAAATTTGATGAACCAAAGAGGTATGAAAGAAAACCTGAGCCAAGGAGGTATGAACAAGGTGGTAGAACTGACTACCAGAAGCCTGAGGAAGCTGCTAAACCAGAAGACAAGGGCAAAGAGGTGAAGAAAGCTGATGAAGGACCAACCTGCTTCAAGTGTGGAAAGCCTGGTCATTTTGCTAAGAATTGTACCAATTATGTTTCAAAGTATGACTACTACAAAAACAAGATGAACCTGGCCAAAAGACAAGACGAGGGACATGCCTTGTTAGCTGAAGATGAAGCCTGGTTGCAGATGTCCAGTGATGATGAGGAAAGAGGACTTGTTTGCATGCTAGCTCAAGATGACGCGTGGAATGTGGATAGTGATGAAGGAAAGGAAGATCAACTGTGCTTGATGGCTGATGTAGAGGAACAGTATTCAGAAGACAGTGATAGGGATTACAATGATGTTGACTCAGATCATTCCGATTCTTCTTCTGAGGTACTTCCTGACCCATACATTGAACTTGAAAATCAAGTAAAAAGTCTCGCACAAAAGGTATCTGAGTACGAAAATAAGATCAAACAAGCTAACAAACGAACCACAATTGTTGAATCCAAATTAGTAAGTGAGCATGCCTTAGTTGTAAAATTCTCTACTGAACTAGCTCATTCCAAAGAAAAGGTAACCACTCTTACTCTTGCAAACAAAACCTTAGAAGATAAAGTTGTCAGTCTGAATGATAACATCTCAGACTTGCAAAAGAAGCTTCATGAGGCTGAAGTTTTGAGTAGAGAAAGTCTACAAAAATATGAAGTGATTTTTGCTCAAAGAACAAACCTTTTTGCTAAAATAAAAGACATGGAGGACAAATTTTTAAAGAGAGGCCAGACTGATCAAACCATTCACATGAATCAACCCAAAGAGTTTAATTATTACAATCCAAAGGAAGGCATTGGATATAAAAGTCCATGCTACCTGAAGCGTGCCATATCCAAGACTCCTACCTTGTATGATCTGAGGTACATGAGTCTTGGATACAAAATTATTTTCATGAAAGAGTCTGATGACCCTGAACAGTTGAAGGAAATTGAGAAGAAAGAAAAAGCTAGAAAAACCAAACAATCATTTCCCTTCAACTATTCATCTCTGAATGCCAGTTATGCAACGCGTGAGATTCCTTTGTCTAAGGACTACACGCCTAGCTATACTGAGGATGAGATGAATCAGGGAGTTCCAATCCTTGAAAAAGTTTACAAAGATAACCAAACCTTTTATGAAAAAAGGATTGCTAAACTGGAGGCTGAGCTAGAGGATGAGAGGCGCATGAGCCTTAGGGAAAAGGACCTATTCTTGAGTAAAATCAATGAATTGGAGAAAGCCCTCAAATCCAAAAGCACACCAACAGCAAGTCAATCCACCTTTGGAACTCGTGATAACTCACGTCATCATCACCATAGATGGAATGTGAATGCGTTAGATTTTAGACCTTCAAGTACCTCTTCTACAAACTCTAAATCCATGGTACTAAGGTATCCAATCTGCACCACCATTTCATACATGGAAGACTTAACTTACATGGCACCTAAATCAACGTACAAATTTCTGAAATTGTATCAGATGATAGTACCAATAGGGTTGGTGAGAATGGTAGATTATCAAGCCAGTCTAAACCAGAAAACATGACTCCTCATAAACTATCCCGGAAAGACAAAGGGAAGGACAAATTGGTCACCCCTGAGTCTGAAGTTGCGAGTTCATCTCGTACCAATGTGAATGTTCCTAAGAAAAACAGACGTTTTCAAAAACGAAAGAATGCTACCAAACCAAAGGAACACTCACACAACTTCACTCCGAAGAAAAACCCCTCACATACTCATTCTCCAAATGTCAAAGGTACTAACCGTGGTTTTCAAAATGTGACAGATCAAAATATGAGAAATGGTAGGCATAAGAACAAGGAGAGTGGATCAAAAGAAGGCAGTCGTCCGAAGCCATTTGCACATAGAACTAATAGGCATGTACCACGAACTCCATTTCAATGTTATGAATGTGAACATATTATTTATGGATGTCATAGCAATTTTCGTTGTCAAAATCAATTTAGATTTGGGTACTGTGCAAATGCTTTCGTGAATGATTACTTTGTTCCTAACTATCATGGATTCTACAATCATGGTTATCATCATACTCATAACAAGAGACCTAATCCAAAACCCAAACAAAAATCTCCACCTAAGGGCAAACAGGAACATGTATCCAAACCTGCTAATCCTAATCAGAAAGGACCCATTCCCAAATGGGTGCCTAAAAATGTTTCTCCGTGATTTTGCAGGACGGTCATGTGTGGTACATGGATTCAGGGTGTTCCAAGCACATGACCGGAAGGAAGGAACTTCTCGCTAACTTCAAACAAAAATATGGCGGGAACGTTCGGTTTGGGAATAAGCTTTCAGCACCAATAATGGGATATGGTGATATCCTTCATCATAAAATCACCATCAATAAAGTAGCCTATGTGGAAGGCCTGAGTCACAACCTGCTCAGCATTGGAAAGTTTTGTGACAAGAAACTTGAGGTTAACTTTTGGGAAACAAGATGCTGTGTCAGGACATATGATGGACAGGAACTCATTGAGGGCACTCGCAGGTCGAATCTCTACACCGTCAATTTCCGGAAACAACGCCCATTCACAGAAGTATGTCTTCTCTCAAAAGCAACCTTCAATCAGAACGTGTTGTGGCACCGGAGACTATCCCACCTGAATTATGCTACCATTAATCAACTAGCTAAGACAGGATTGGTGACTGGTCTCCCCTCCTTGAGGTTCACTAAGGAACAATTGTGCTCAGCATGTGAGATGGGGAAAATCAAGAAATCTTCGCACAAGTTGAAAGTGGAACACAACACCTCCAAACCACTTCAGCTCCTCCATATGGACTTGTGCGGACCAATGCGTGTACAAAGCATCAACGGGAGGAAGTATGTACTGGTAATTGTGGATGACTTCTCAAGATATACATGGGTGAAATTTCTCAAAAGTAAGGATGGTGCTTCAGACATCATCATTTCCTTCATCAGAAATGTGCAGGTCAGACTACAACTTCCTGTTCAAGTGATTTGCACCGACAACGGCACTGAATTCAAGAATCGCAAGCTTGACTCGTTTCTTGATTCTGTCGGCATCACTCACACCTTTTCGGCTACCAGAACACCTCAACAAAATGGTGTTGTTGAGAGAAAGAACCGTACCCTAGTGGAAGATGCACGCACCATGTTGACATTCTCCAAGCTTCCGCTACACTTCTGGGCTGAAGCCGTTGCGTCTGCCTGTTTCACCCAAAACCGATCCCTTATTACCAAAAGGTTCAAGAAGACTCCGTATGAATTGGTGTACAATCGACCTCCTAGCATCAAATTCTTCAGAGTGTTTGGTTGTGAATGCTACGTGAAAAATGATAAAGACAATCTTGACAAGTTCAGTCCAAAGGGTGATGAAGGTGTTTTCATTGGGTATGCCAAGGACTCTCCGTCCTATCGTGTGTACAACAAGAAAACAAGATGTGTGATTGAGAGCACAAATGTGGATTTTGAAGAAGGAATTGAAGAAGACTCTACACCAGCTCCAGTTGCACCAGGAATCTCTGGTGTTCTGGCGTCTGATCAACTTCATGGCATTCCCATGACTTCTTCTTCACCGGCGAACAAACCATCTCCTTCTAACTCTAATACTTGTGATTTGGATGAATTGTTTGAATTCTTTTATAAAGAACTGCCTGCACCTGCTAATATTGCTCTTCCTGTTCCTGCAGTTGTACAACCAGCACCTCATGTCATGGTCTCTACCACTGACATCTCATCTTCCAACCTCCAAGGCACTTCATCATCATCATTTGCTTCAGCATCACCAAGTTCTAGAGTAACTCCTGCACCTGCTGAGGGGGAACCTTCTCACACCCTCCAGCAGGCCCCGGTGGTGAATGTTCCAAGTCCTCAGAGTGGTGCTTCCTCCACAATGCCTACTACAAGTCAACATCAAGGCATTCCTTCACCTGCTCCACAAGTGGCAGGTCCCAGTACAAGCACCACTCCACCTGCTCCACAAGTGGCAGCTCCCAGTACAAGCACCACTCCACCTGCTCCACAAGTGGCAGGTCCCAGTACCACTACTCCACCTGCTCCACAAGTGGTAGGTCCCAGTACCACCACTCACCCTGCTCCACAAGTGACAGGTCCCAGTATCACTACTCAACCTGCTCCCCAAGTGGCAGGTCCCAGTACAACCACTCAACCTGCTCCACAAGTTGCTGGCCCTTCACTTGTCTCTTCAGACACACCAGCAGCTCCTGGTCCCATTGTGGTACAATCTCAAGTGCCACCTACTGTTACCACTCTAGCAACGACCAGACGTGAACCTGAGTTCTATATCGATCTGAGGATAGAACCTTTACCCCCTCCAACCTTACCCCATACAACCAAGTGGACGCGAGCTCATCCACTGCAACAAGTGATTGGCAGCAAATCCGCGCCAGTCAAGACAAGGTCTGCAACTCAAAATGAGTGCCTATTTGCAGCTTTCTTATCAAGACATGAACCCTCGAACGTGACGGAAGCCCTCGATATCTCTGACTGGGTGACCGCTATGCAAGAGGAGCTGAATCAGTTTGAATGCCTGGGTGTCTGGAGACTTGTACCGAGACCAAAGAACAAGACAATCATCGATCTGAAGTGGATCTTCAAGAACAAGAAGGATGAAGATGGGATTGTAACCAGAAACAAAGCTCGTCTAGTAGCCAAGGGATTCAAGCAACAAGCGGGAATTGATTATGATGAGACATTCGCACCGGTGGCCAGAATTGAAGCCATTCGGATCTTCTTAGCCTATGCCGCTCACAAGAACTTCACTGTCTACCAGATGGACGTGAAAACGGCCTTTCTCAACGGCGAACTGAAAGAAGAAGTTTATGTCTCTCAACCTGAAGGCTTTGTTGATCGTACCAAGCCTAATCATGTCTACATCCTAGACAAGGCTCTTTACGGATTGAAGCAAGCTCCCCGTGCCTGGTATGATCATCTCTCCAATGCGCTACTAGATAATGGTTTCTACAAAGGTAAAATCGATCCTACTCTCTTCATCAAGACCGAAGGTGATGATATCTTGTTAGTTCAAATTTATGTCGATGATATCATATTTGGTTCTACTAACTCAGATATGTGCACTTGGTTCAGTGATCTCATGACCACCAGATTTGAGATGAGTATGCTCCGGGAGTTGTCCTTCTTTTTGGGACTTCAAGTTCTACAAAAACCTGATGGCATTTTGATTAATCAATCGAAATACATCAGTGATCTTTTAAAACGTTTTCACATGGACACTTCTTCCGTTGCTAAAACTCCTATGGCCTCGGGCACTTTGATCGGTGCTGACCCAAAAGGGAAGCCTGTAGATCAAAAGGCTTATAGAGCCATCATCGGTTCTCTGTTATATCTGACTGCTAGTAGACCGGATATTATGTTCGCCACTTGTTTTTGTGCTCATTTTCAGGCAAACCCAAAGGAATCACACATGATGGCAGTCAAACGCATCCTTCGGTACCTGAAAGGCACACCCAACCGTGGGTTGTGGTACCCAAAGGAGTCTGGATTTGAGCTTGTTGCGTTTTCGGATGCGGACCATGGAGGTTGTCAACTGGACCGGAAAAGTACTTCAGGCCATGTCCAGTTCTTGGGTGATAAGCTAGTCAGTTGGGGTTCAAAGAAACAACATTGTGTTTCTACATCTACAGCTGAGGCGGAGTATGTCGCTGCTGCCAGCTGCTGCTCCCAAGTGTTGTGGATGCGGACCCAGCTCCGAGATTATGGCTACAATTTCAACCATATACCCATCTACTGCGACTCCAAAAGCGCCATAGCCATTACATGCAATCTAGTCCAACACACTCGCACTAAGCATATCGACATCAGGTATCACTTCATCAAGGACCATGTGGAGCGAGGTACGATTGAACTTTACTTTGTCAATACCGAGTATCAACTTGCAGATCTTTTCACCAAACCTTTGGATGAGAAAAGGTTTAATTTCCTAATCTCCAAGCTTGGCATGTTTGATCCTCAAGAGTGATCATCTATCCACTACTCAGTCCTTCAGAACCATGACTCAGTGTTCAGACCCATGTGTTTGACCACTGTGTCATTGTTGTCTTGGACTAAGTCGCTGATAGATTAGGTTCTGTTTTTTCGTTTCTGTATCTATCTCTTTCAGTTTCTTGTTACTAATATTGTGCCATGAGTGTGCATGCGTCAAGGGGGAACGTTCCCTCCCCATGCCTAATCAGAGGGGGAACGTTGTCTGCCTCCGCCTGATCAGAAGGGGAACAGGTAAGCACCCCAGGTAAGTTTTCTATTACCTATATAAGTATATAATTTTAAATCTTTCTTTTCCTTTCTTATTTTAGTTTATCAAAAAAAAAATCTGATTTCTTTATACACAAATTTTTTGTCTTTTTCTCTCATTCATCTTCTTCCTCATTCATCTTCACAAACCTCTCCAAAACCCTTATTTCAAAATTCCTCACCATTTTCTTTATTATTGTGATTCAAGGTAAAGATGCATCATTTTCATTCTTCATTATTGTTTAAATGTATCTTTGTATCTAAGCTTACCTTGTTTTTGTTGAAAACCCTTTCTTTTCTTTGAAAATTTTCTAGGGTTTATGGAAAAACCCCAAACTCACTATCTTTGGATTTTTGAGTTTTTGGGTTGGCTCTAAATGTGTTCATTAAATGTGTAAATCGCATCTGGAGCTTTAATTTCATATACATTTTAGGTGATTTGGTGAAACTTTGTGTTTGAGTGAGTGTCCACCATTGTTGGTGTTCTTGAAGGATTCATAATGTTCTTCAAGAATTTTTAAACAAACCACTTTTTGATCCTTAAAAATATATTTTGTTTGTGTGGAATGGTGTTTGTGAGAGTTGATGAGTTTTTACCCACAGTTATTTTTTTTACCCTTTTACTCTTTATCTGATTTTATTTCTACTTTATTTTTCTTTTATTTTATTTCCTATTTTATTTTATTTTTGTGTGTCTTTCATCCATCTCATTGTCTTCATGTCACCAAGAACCCTAGTCCCCACCGGAGAAAACTCCGGCGACCGGATCTCGCCGGAACCGGACCGGAGATGTCGCCGGAACCGAATCTTTCAAGATGTCTATCCAAAATCTTAACAAAATCCAAAGTCTTTTCGTCCCGGGCCGGATTTTTTTTTCCGGCGACCGGACCTCGCCGGAACCGGATGTCGCCGGAACCGGATGTCGCCGGAGCCGGACCGGAGGTCAAACCGCAATTTCACCCAAGTCTCTTTCTTTCCGGAACCGGACCGGAGACCTCGCCGGAACCGGAACTCGCCGGAACCGGATGTCGCCGGAACCGGATGTCGCCGGAACCGGATGTCACCGGAACCGGATCTGAAGTCAAGTTTGTGAGTGTTTGTTTTTTGAGAAACCTTGTCAACCTAACCACCTCGCCGGAACCGGATGTCGCCGGAACCGTATCGGAGGTCAAAGCACAAATTCCACCCAAGTCTTTTTCTTGACCGGAACCGGATGTCGCCGGAACCGGACATCGCCGGAACCGGACGTCACCGGAACCGGACCGAAAAATGTCTTGACCAATTTTTAAATCAAAAGAATGAGATGAAGAGACGTCGCCGGAACCGGACGTCGCCGGAACCGGACGTCGCCGGAACCGGACGTCGCCGGAACCGGACGTCGCCGGAACCGGATGTCTTTTGGAGCTATTCTCTTCTAATCCTTCCAGAACCGAAAGTTTTTCGCGACCGGAACTCCTCCAGCATATGAATCCGGCCGTGTTTGTCTTGATGAGTGTGTTTCTATGGATCTATTGTCACCACCGGACCGGACCGGACGGTGGCCGGCGACCGGTGGTTGTTCGTGTATCGTGACCGGAGACATGTTTTAGAACCGGACCGGAAGGAGACTGGAGACCGGACCGGACCGGAGGGTCGTGTGACCGGAATTTCCATCTCCTTCTTTCTCGTTTTCTTATGGCCGGCGACCGGAAACCGTCGTCTTCTTCTCTCTCGTTTGTTATGTGTAATGTTAGTTTGAGTTTCTGATCTATAAGTCTTTTACATAAGAAAAAGATAAATAAATAAATAAAGTATTAAATTAATATGAGTAAGGACTGATGGTGACATGAGAGCAATTCAACTCCTCTCTACACGGTCTCCCAAACGCGTCAATCCAGCTGGAAACGCGTCTTCCCACACGCAAAGCACGGTTTCCCACGACTTACACGCGTCAGACGCGCCCACACGCGCCCCCAGACGCGCTTAACGCACTGACACGCGCGGCTCACGCGCCACTAACGCGACTTTACGCGCTTTACACGCGCTTTCCTTCAGTTTCACTCGGTCAGACGCTCGGTCAGACGTGCTGACCGAGCTCTGACCCGCCATCTGACCCGCTTTCTCCTCTCTGACTCGCGTGTCTGACCCACTTTTCACCCCTTTGACCGAGTCAGATGCGTCTGACCGGCTCTTATTTTTTCTTATTTTTTCTTATTTTTTTTGTTTCCTTTTGCTTTTGTTTTGTTAGTTTATTTTTTCTTCTTCTTTTATTTCATAAGACTTAGTTTTTTTTGTGTTCTAAATTTTTTTATTATTATGGTTGGCTCTAATTTGTGAGAATTGTTTCGAATTGCTACTTGTACACATCTTGTTGGTATTCAATTCACTTTTCGCATCTTGTGCATGTGTACATGTCATGACTTGTTTCTCTTAACGGATATTTTTTGTGCACCACTGCTTTCAAAGATGTTTGTGAGACTCAGGTTTACTTGCCTACATGATCACTTGCATATATGTGTTAATTTTGCTTAAATGCATACATATCATGTACTTGTCTCTTCATGTCATGATACCACCTCATTCCGAATTATCCTAAGTGTTCACCATCATGTCTCGGGTTGGTAAGATCTGCTGAATTGTGCATTCTCCAGACTTGAAAAAATTTCACACTCAATGTGTTGTGTTATTCTGTACCAAATCTTTTGATTTAGTACACAATAACACATCTCAATGATGTGTGCCCTATATCTCAAACCTTGCCTTTACCGCATTACTAACCTCTTCGTTTTCAGGTACAATGGTGAATCCGAGCTCTTCAGCTCACAGACAGTCTCGTGTCTCTCAACCCCAACCCATTACCTACGATACCCTTTCACCGCAACTTCAGAAAATCTCTGATAGCCTCTTTCCTTATGCCAAATTTCTTCCTATCGCCCAAAACAACCACTATCTTGACCTTGCTCACTTTCAAACCTCACACCCAATCATCATAGAAATCCTTCGAAACCACCCTCTTACCCCACTTCTCACCCGTCGTGTTGAGATCCCGGAAGTCTACGTACAACAATTCTATGACTCTATGCAATTTATTCCGCGTACCTCTTCCCAACCTGAACACTTCAGATGCAAGGTTGACGGCCTTAAGTACAAACTCACTCGAGACCGATTCTGTCGCATCCTCCAAGTACCTGTTAAAACCCCTGAGGCAGCGCACTTGTCTGACAATGAAATGTTCCAGACCATCTATGCTCTCGGATATACGAAAGATCTTCCTACACTTGGCGCATTCAAACGCAAATATATCGCCGGTGCCTGGTCCACCCTCTTTGCCATCCTCAACAAGTGTCTTTCCTCTCGCACCAGAGGAACAGATCAATGCGGTAAAGAGTTAAAGCAAGTCTTTCTTGGTTGTGCCACCAACAACCCCGACACCGACTATCAGTATTTTCTTTGGGAGGAGTTTTCATCCGTGATCAAAGACAAGACAGGAACCAAGGCCAGAAATTTCGTTCCGTATCCCCGGTTCTTGGCACTTATCATCTCTCACATCATCGACAAGAACTGTAGTATTGCACGGAAGGGGCTTCCATTATTTCCTACATGGCCTATGTCGAAATTAGTTGATAACACTGATCATCAACAGATTGTTCCTATGAAGATTCCCCAAGAATTACTTGATACAATTGATCATCGTTCACCGATTCTGAGAGCATACTTAGACTCACTTCCTCTACCAGAACCTCCAGAGCCGGAGGCTGGCACCCCGGAGGAATCCCTTAGTCAAGAAAGTGAGGGTTCTGAGAGTGGTCATTCATCTGGGGGTGATGGCCAAGGGCGTGAGGATGAGGAGTCGGGGGGAGATGACGGGGGTAACTTAGGCGGTGACGATGATCAGACTGGAGCAGGCTCTTCTCGCTTTTCTCTACCTGTACTGGCCAACAGAACACCTTTCTCTTTGGTGGAATATTATTCTGAGTCTGAATACTCCGGTGAGGTTGAAATAAGGTTTGAGGGAGACAAAACAGTCGAAGATAGTTATGATAGTGAGCTGAGCGAGGGAAGTGAAAGAAATGATGAGTGGGAGTCTGGACCAAAGGTTTTAACCGGTCCTCGCCTATCCATAGGTAGACGCCGGGCAGCCACATCTGCTACCCGTACACATGTGTTGAGTACGGATATTGAAGAAGACACCTCCCACCCAGAGGTGCAATTGCACGCCCCACCTATCCACTCATCCATCTCTCAAAAGGTGGGTGTTTCATTCCACGGGGACAAAGCACAACGGCTATCAAGCCCTCACTTGGAGGGTAATGATATTGAAACAGGAGGATCCCCGCCCCGATCCCCACCTTCACTTCATGTGCACCAGAGTCTAGTGCCCGATACACATCTAGGTACACATACTGCTAGTCTGTGTGACGCAGTCTCAGCTCCATCTGTCGCGTTTCTAAGTGACGTGACCGGAACCCCGAGAGTGGTGTCCACGAAGGGCATTTCACGAGGACCGGAGGGAAGACCTACCATGGCTATCATCACGCCAACTGTGAAAGTAGGCCACACCGTTGATTCAGCGGTTGTGCAAACGGATACTCTATGTGAGCCCGGTGTTACTTACCCGGCATTTGTTGTCAGGGACATGATGGACAGCGCCCTAAAGGCTGTCCGTGAGGAGTTTGATGCGAAATTTGCGGCACTTGAAGCCCGGTTAAAGGGCAAAGGGAAGGTGACTGAGCCTGTACGCGATCCAACACCACCTCTCCGATCACCATCCCCACCTCCGAGATCCACCGCTCCCGTTTCCTCTTCTGATGAGTTACGGGACCTTCTTATGGCATCCTTACTATCCAGGAGTGATCTTTCTGAACATGAGGTCAATCTTCTGGGATACTTGAAGCGGTTCTCTGATACATCACTTCCCGTGAACCATCCCGAGCCGGCTACCTCCTCTTCTCAAGAGGTAGTCTCATCTATCCAGAGGCTCGAAGGGAAGCTTGATGCCTTGAAGACGGAGGAATTAGCTGAGATCAAGGGCTCCATTTCAGACATGCAGACTCAGATCCGAGCCCTTGAGACTTCTTGCCGTGCATCAGCCGAGCCACCTAAGCGCAGACACGACGACCGAGATGACCCCGATCACCGTGAGGGGAAATCCATAAGAAGGCTCGGCTTGGCTCTTCAGTTCTGACAGGCACATCTTCCGGCGCCGCCGCTCCTTCCGGTACTCATATGGGGACCGGTGCCGATGTATCTCAGTCTCAGCCTGGTCAGAACCCGACGGCAGATTCAGCGGAGGGTCGAGAGATTGTTTTTTGTGACAACCCGGAAATCTCTCACCCTGTCCGCGTACCCGCTTCAGATGATGTTCCTTCTGATGATTATGAGTCATGCATGGAGAGCTACAGTTCTGACTCTCCTCTTCTGGTACCATATCAGTCGCCTCCACATCAGTCTCTTCCGGGCATGGAGATGTATAGTTCTGACTCTTCTTTACCACCTATGTCTCCACATCATTCGCCTTCATATGGTACGCCTTCACCACGCCGGTCTCCTCTTCCTCTGACGCCGTCTCCGACATACAGAGGTCCTCAACTAAGGGTACTGCCTCACCCTCCATCTCCAGTTCAGGATGATTCACCTTCTCGCACTCCATCTCCACCAGTCAAAGCTTCTCGTCGTGGTCCGAACAACCCCGTGACACATGGCCCTCAGCGACCGATTCATGGTCAATGGAGGCAGCCATCAGTATCACCTCCCAAAGTGATCTATACTAGGGAGAAGGGTGCACTCTCAAATCGCAGAAAGTACGTGGAGCCGCTCAAATCAGTCAAGTGGGATAGAGAAAGAAGGCGTGGCAGTTATCTTGAGGACACTCATAGATCCATCTTCACTGACAAGGTGGAGATCGTGCCTCTGGAGAAGTACTACAACATCACCGATCTGCCACCTCAAAAGCAAAACAAGTATCTCTACTGGATGGATACTCAAGCCAAACCCAAAGCAACCGTGTTCTTCTATGACAACCCGATCATCCGAGTCAGTGATGTTTCATCCGTATGCTTTCAGAACTTATGGTTCTTAGTCTTCTTTGTCATCCGAAAGAGAAACGGGGAGTTCACGTTCACCGAAGCTGATTTCGACAATGTGCATCTTGATGACATTGACACATTGTATACTGACTTGAAGACGCTTACAACCCGACCTAAGGAGACGTTCAAGGGACTGGAAGCTATTAAGCGTTTTATCGAGAGGAACCGGAAGAACTCAGAGGTTCATGACTTTCAGATTGGGTTAGAGAGTCATCAGAGCACGATCAACCTCTCCCCGCCAAACCAAGACCTCCCGAACATCGATCGCTATTCTCTTTACCAAGTCCTCGAGAAACCAACTCTTGGGGTAGTGTACCAGAACCAGAAGGAAGAGAAGAAGTTCATGCGATGCGATGAGGTTCACAAGTACAGTGACGGGACGCTCCACATCATCAACAAGGGGTTGGCCACTGAGAAGAAGAGGCTTGAGCTTGAAGTGTCGAAGACCAAGCACTGGATAAATCCCTCTATCCAGATAGATGAAGTTTTCCAGATCATCGAGCATCGACTAGAACATCGTATCATTCTACGACGTCTCGAATCATATTTTGGTCTTCGGAAGATAGAGGGACCAATCAAAAGAGTTGAGGAGAGACCCCCACCACCATCATCACGAAGAAGAGACGGATCATCAAAGAGTCACAAAGAGACTGAAGGATCAAAGAGGAAATCATCAAGTCATCAGAAGCAACGAAATTGACACAAAGGGGGAAATTGTTAGGAATATTTGTTAGTTGTGTCAATTTTGTAATTTCCTAAACTTAATTGTCATTTATGTAATTTTCATTTAAAGGCCCAATTGTTTAGGCCCATTTATTTTTAAAGCCTAGTCCATTAGAACCTTAGTATAAATAGTAGTCATTAGGTTCATTTGTACTTTCCTACTACTTGATTCTCTCATCATATCAATGAAATGCAATCTATCCTAAATTCTTGTACTTATCATATACATCATTTTGTCTAAGTGTTCTTGATTTGATTGATTTGGCACCCACACTATCCAATTCCTTCAAACAGGGGCGGAACACAACCCTTTTAACCTCAGGGCCGAGTCAATTTTTTATATGTAACAAAATAAGTCTAATTTGTTTCATATGAAATAGTTATATTTTAAAAATTACAAAAAACACACTATTCAAAATAATAACATATCAAAGTAGAAGTTTACAAACTTTTATATCTTTGAAATCTTACACAACTTTCTCCAAACTAATTTTTACAGTAAAGTTTCTTTCAATGAATAAGAGGTCGTTTATCGAGTTCTTACCAGGTGGCACTTACCCTACTTGGCGAGCATGTCAATTAACAAAGACCGAAAATCTTACCTACTAAGAAGAATGACAAAGACTGATCTTACCTAATAAGTGATAGACTGGACTCTTAGAGTCTTATCCGATAAGTGATTACTAAGCAAAAAAGCTTCTCAATAATTCATTTTGGTGACCAAAAATGTTATCTAATAAGATAAATGAGAGTGATAACTCTTAAACTCTTATAGTAACCGTTTAATAAACGATTCCTTATCTACGTACTTTAATATTTTAATATCTTAAATACAACTTTATACATTTATGAAATTTTTTTGAAAAAAAATCTGATTAATCTTTTCTAAATTTACTCGGAAAAATTCTAAAACTTAAAAAATGACCAAAATATTGGTAACCAAAATATGAACTAAGCTTTAATAGAAGAAATGATAACAAAAGGTTAAATTCTAAAAGTCAAGGAAAAATGTTGCAATTTCTACAAAGTTTCTTTGAATACCCAATTACCCATTACCAAGTGGGTCTTCTTCTTTATCATCCCTGTAAAAGCAATAGGTGTCCACTGATAAATTTTAAAGAAACAAATTTTTGTGTTTATATATAATTTTATTCTAGACTTACTTTCCTTTACTCTTGTTAAACTTCCTATAGGGCCAACTTAAAATTCCAAGTAAAAACATTATTACTTTAGAAAACCAAGACTATTTAATGGAGAAAAAAACAGGGGGGCCATGGCCCCCATAGCCCCTCTTATGATCTACCACTGCCTTCCAGTGGCGGAACTATGTGGAGGCCAAAGGGGGCCATGGCCCCTGCGCTTTTCACAATAAATAATATATAGTTGCATTGTATTTTGAATTCAATGTCTAGGTTAGATGGTTAACACCTTTTGGCCCCCTACTGCAAATCCAGGGTTCAAGTCTCATTGGGCTCAATTTTTTAGATTTTACCGGTCTTTATTAAAGTCTTAAATTTTACTAATTTTATCAGTTTTTATTAAAGTCTTTAAATTTTAACAATAAATATAATCAAATCGTCATTCCACCCTTTAACATTATATTAACAAATTGTTTTTAATTTTCAGTCAAAAATAAAATGCTTTTATATTATAACATTTATGTTATTAGAATATTAAATAAACTAATATTTTCACTTTTTATTTTAGCGGATGACACACACCCAATTAACCTACTCTTAAATTTACGCCATTGTCTACAAGGGGACTCGAATCCGAATCAAAAGGGATTGGGACACCTTATAAACACTCCAAATGGCGATAGACTACAAGCCCGTTGGCACTTTTGAAAAATTTATTAAATGATCATAGTAAAAAAAACATATTAAATACCCAAATGAATTTATATTGTTATATATTGTGTAATCAAATTTTGTAATATATTTCTTCGGCCCCCCAATATATGATGTTTGTGTTCCGCCACTGCTGCCTTCAAACATGAGATCTAAAATCTCATGGGGTTGTTGGTGTTCTGTGAGATTTATAAATTTTTTGTGTGTAATAGTATTTTAAACTATCTTGAAAAACATTGGTGTTATAATAATCACTTGATAAAAAGGTAATTTAATTTTTTTTTATAAAGCTGTTATATTTTAAAAAAATGAAATCCAATTGCATTCAAAATTCTACAAATCCAATATATGCGGAAATTTTTAAAATCCTTCCAAATTCAAATCTGTCTAAATCATTTTATCAAAATAAGGGGCTTTTTGGGTTTGGTTTATTTATTATAGATAAGTAATGTTAACAAATGACTATATTTAATGTTTTATTATACAAAAGTAAAAAATAGAAAGAAGAGTAAATTACATGTTTGTTCTTGTGATTTACATAAAATTACAATGTGCATCTCTAATTTGAAATAATTATGGAAAACATTTATGCGGTTTACATTTTTGCACGTCTTTGATAAAAAAAATGAAAACTGAGGAACATCTTATTATCGTTCATCTTAACAGTATGCGGAATAGTAATGGAGGCATAGGTGGTCGATGGTGATAGTGTTGGAGGTAGAGGAGACGGTGTCTGATGGTTAGCAGTGGTTGTGGTTGTTGATGATGTGAAGATGGTGAATTGTGACGATTGATCGTAGTGAATGGTAGCCCAATGTGATGGAGGTGGCCTCTTACTTGAGTGTCTTGATGCTTCAATAATAGTCCTAGTTGAAGCTAGTGCCCCCTCCCCACCCCCCCACCCCTCCACAAGCAGGGGCCAAGACGCGGAAAGCGGATAAAGAAAAGGTAACACAAAAATAAAACACTTAGGTCTTTTTTTCTGTCGATAATTACGGTCGTTGTTGGCCAGGGGAGCACTCTCTATTCTTTGTAAAATTTCATCTTACCAAACAATACCAACTTCTTGTTAGGCCTCGATAGTGGTGACATTGACTACGTGAAAGTGTGGTGACAACAATGGGTTGTGCCACGATGGTCTATCGTGGTTTTTGTGGGGTTGTTGATTGTTGAGGACGTGGAGATGATAAACAGTGATGGATAATGGTGGCTATCTAGGTGGTGGTTACGATATGAAGGTGGTCACTAGTGGCAGTAGGAAGCCGTGAATATTAAACCAAATACTTTATATCAAATGGGGGTAGATTGGTAATTTTTAACTCTACACACGCTTGTTCTACCTGTGGGGCTATTCATGGGGATTATGAGAACTATGTATTTTGTAAGAACTATGAGATTCATTCATAGCCACACATGTGAACCCAATCATGGAAATTTACAGTGGGATTACTTACTTAGTCCGAACCAATGAATTTTCTATTTCAAACATTAAACCCAAACATGATGATTTGTACTACTAACACCCATTGATCCAAGGCATGTATGTTTTATGTCTCAGACATTAAACCCAAACATGGTAATTCATACCGTGAATACTCATTAAAATTACGGATATAATTGGATCACACAATTCTCACAAATAACCAAAATCTCAATTGATTATCGCTCGTTCTCCCTATTTTGGTGGAACAAAAATAACTATTGTCCGTCTAGTCCCGGTTCCTTGTCGCTCCAACAAGTAACAATAAGCTTTTGTCCAATCCCGTATCACTCCAAACATAAAACAACAAGGGGCCCTTTGTTTAAAAAAAAATACCTCTTAAATCTGAAAATTAAAAGGTTTACAGACTTAAGACTGCTTCTTTTTTTAAACGTGTGAAACCCTTCTACTGTCCTTTGAAATTTTAAGAGTAGCACCATCCACCTCTTATTTTATATATGTGAAATCGCCTTCAGACTTTAAACCTCTTAAAAAGTAAACGATACCTAAATTTATTATGTCTTGTTCAGTCCAATCTCATATACCAAACAGATCCAAAATATCTTCATTAACGAAGATATTTCTCTGATATAACTATTGATTTCTAAGAACTAGATTCATGTCAATTCTAGAATGGGTTCATCTCAACATTGTTTCAGCTTTCAAAGACATATCACAAACACCTTGCAAGCAACAAATTAAATGATCATAAAGAAGAACCCTATAGCAATAAATTCACGACTAAATGATCATAAATAAGGGTGTAAACGAGTCGAGCCGAGCTCGAGCTCGAGAAGCTTTCATACTTCAAGCTCGAGATCGACTCCTAAAAGATAAACTATAGCTCGAGCTCGGCTCGAAAAGCTCAAAATTACATAAAAAGTTAGGTTATATAGGTTATAGTTCGAGTTTGGCTCGAAAAGCTCGAAAGATATATATTTAGGTTATTTTGATAGAGGGAGGTTCACACAAGAACAACTCCATTTGCAAGAATAAAGGAACCATTTTGAGCCACACATTGATGTGGGCTCATGTGGGTCCCACTTATTAAAAAATCATATATGATTCAGATGAGTCCCACCACTAAATCATATATGATTTTTTTAATATGTAAGATCCCATGGGCCCACATCATATGTGATCTAGAATTGTTCCTTTGTTCTTGCAAATTGACTTTGTTCTTGTTTGAACATTTCTCTATTTTGATATGTGCCCCTTATATATACATAATATATAAAATAAGATAAAATATATTTATATATGTTATACAAAGCTCGAAAGCTCGATAAGAACTTGAGTCGAACTCTTACAAGCTCGAGCTCGGCTCGTTGGATATTTGAGCTCGAGTTCGAACTCAATAAAATTCGACTCGAACGAGCCGAGTTCGAGCTTAAGCTCGAGTTACTCGATAAAAGCTCGACTCGTTTACACCCCTACTTATAAACGAGAAGCGAAAATTATCATAAAAACCTTTCGAATTATTTATTTCGAGAAGCATGTTCCAAAAAATAATCTTAAATTATGCCGCATTTTTCAAACGTATTCTAGAAGTTGAAGAGATATTGGTCGGACCCACACCCTCCGCCATTGTTGACTTGCGAAAAATCATAAATTTTAAACATTAAAAATTTAACACTTAAAGTTGACTTTGATATAAATAGAAAAAGATATGAACCGGGTTAGATAATTAAGTTAGTTTTTTTTGGAGAAAATTATATAAATAAGTTAGTTGATCAATAATTTAAAATTTAGTTTATAAATATGTAAATTATAAAACAAAACAATTCATAAATTCTTACGAATAATTATATTTATTTATAATTAATTATAAATATTAATCATGATTATAATCATAAGAAATGACAAAAAATCTCTTTATAAACTATTTTAATAGATTATCTATAAGTTACTTTATATACATATAAATGTTTTTGCTTATTAATTACAGTAATGTTTTTTAATGAAATTATGAATAATGTTGATTTCATGGGTCGAGGGAGGTATCAAGTTTATTCAATATTTCATAATGAACGAACAACAAGGTTTTTGGATTTTTAGTCTATTCCAATGGGTTAAAAAAAATTTCTAAGAATAACTTCGGTTTCAAATTTAGGTTTTAAAATTCATCGAAAACCCAACTTTTCAAACAAATTTTTTTTATCTAAGATACCCTTTCGTTTTTATCTACTAGAAGCATCATCTTGTAATCTGTAGACTAAGATTTACAAAATTATACAAAAAAAATATAGTGTCAGAAATATGAAGAAATGATTATGCAAAAAGGGGCATAAGATCTACCTAGGTTGCAAATAACTCACAGTTAAGCGATTGGATGAACTCCATTCAAGATAATTAGTAGATGAAGACTCTGCCTCTTGTGGCCTCCTTCTATCAGTATAAAAACCCGGTTGTATCGGTTCGGGCAGCGGAATTTCGCTACCCAGCATAAGAACGACCAACGGCATATCTGGTCGGTCTTCTGGATACTTTTGGACACATAATAAAGCGATGTGAATCGCTCGCTTCACTTCTGACTCCAAATATGTACCCTTCATCATGCCATCAATTAGCTCCAAATGCTTTACATTCTTGTACAGTCTCCATGCCTGCAAGCCAAAGAATGTCGTTTTAATTGATAGAAGATTGATAAAACGAGACAAGAGATCGCATAGCAAAATCAACTTTATAAGAAGCCAAATATGTTTAAATGTCTTAATTTATAGACTTCTTTTCAGGACTTCTAACAAGTAAACAACGTTTTTCGAGGTTTGGAAATAGCACATCTTATTACTCTTTTTATATAAGAAACTATACATTTAAATAACACATTATTTCAAAATTATCATTGGATGCCCAAATAAATACTAACATCTTGTTGCAATACCTTTTACCAAGGATGTAGTATGGGCAAACTGAGGTGAACCTTATAAAAAAAGCATCCTCCAAAGTGGAGAATAAATTTAGAACAAAAAAAAATTACGTTTAACAACAATACCTCCTAATTTTATAATAACACCAATTACCCAATTTAGATATTTCATATTTAATAAAGTATTATCTTTGTTTAATTTGTTCAATGTTTCTTGTTTTTGGTAAAATAATAGAAAAATATTTCTCACTCAATTATTTTGAAGAATTTCACTCTCTCGTACTTTCTTCATTTTAGAAAATCTCTTGTACCAAAAAGTTTTCCCAAAGTCTATTTTTCTCTATTTTAGAGATCCTCTAAAACGCAGCTAGAACATTAAAGATATTTTGGCATCCTATAAAACCGATTTTCTTGCAGTGACATGAAACTTACATGTCCAAGAAGATTCAAATCATGATCAGCATGACGAAATCCTCTATTTTTTTTTCCACTTACGATCTCTAGCACCAACACACCAAAGCTGAATACATCAGATTTCGTTGAGTATACCCCATCAATGGCATACTCAGGTGCCATGTAACCACTAAAAAAATCAATAAAAAATGCAATATTAGCATTCCATTAGAAACAGTTGAAATTGGCTTTAACGTGGCTAGAAATCTTACTATGTCCCCATTACTCTTTTAGTATTTGCTTTAGTGTCACTTCCTTCCAAACCTCTTGCCAAACCAAAATCTGAAATCCTAGGGTTCATCTCTTTGTCAAGTAATATGTTACTGGCTTTTAGATCTCGATGAATGATTCGTAATCTTGAATCTTGATGAAGATACAAAAGTCCCCTTGCAATCCCAATTATAATATTGTAACGCTTTGACCAATCCAATGACCTTCTTTTTCCTTCATCTGACACAATATGTGAAAATATGGGAAACCCCGTTAGATTACTCTACAAAAGAGACCCTAAGCATAGAAGGTTCTAACATGTATCAAGCAAAAATGGTTAAGGTCTAACTGATGTAAGAATCTGAAACTAATTGTAAAGTGTATATAGTAATGAGGTCGTAAATAACCCACCGAAAATGAAAGAATTCAAGCTTTTATTAGGCATGTATTCATAGATCAACATCCTTTCTCCTTCCTCGATGCAACATCCTAGAAGCTTCACAAGATTCCGATGTTGAAGTTTAGCGATGCATTGGACCTCGTTTTGGAACTCGTCTAGTCCTTGGTTTGATTTTACCGAGTGCCGCTTGACCGCGATTTCTTTCCCATCCTCCAACCTTCCCTACAAATCATGCCAATTATATTCTCAGATGGTATCAGTAACGTCAAAATAAGTGGAACTCCGTCAGATTATTCTCCAAAAGAACCCTGAAGCTGAGAACAGAGGTTCCAACATATGTTGAGCAAAAACGGTCAAACTCAAACTGGTGTGGAAATCTAACAAGTTAAAATAAAGTCGTTTACGAGTAATTATGAGTAATATTACCATATAGACCGGGCCATAGCCACCTTCTCCGAGCTTAAAGTCATCAGAAAAGTTGTTTGTTGCATCGGCTATCGTATTGAAATTGAACAACGGCAATTCCCAATCTTTTCCCTCGTTCTCATTGTGTTCACGAACAACACTAGCTACGCCTGTAAATGAATAGGGGCTCAGATAAGGTACATTACAACAAAATAACTTTATAGGATCTCAAATATATCCAAATATTCTAATAGACTAACTTATAAAACTTCAATTTATAAGACCAAATAAGTGTACGTCCTATATAAATGAGTCAGAAGCAGTACCTTTCTTCTTCTGCTTCCTCCACCTAAAAACAAACAAGCATATCACCAGAAGGAAAGCCATCGTCACTAGTACAGGAATGACGATAAGTCTCACTCGTCTCTTCGCTTTAGCATCCCGATCTGTTGCATAGATTAAAACTCGAGTTCATAACTAATAAAAAATCTAAAAACATATATAAAGCAGAAATAATCCAAGTCTAGTTGTTATAGATTAAAACTCGAGTTCATAACTAATAAAAAATCTAAAAGCATATATAAAGCAGAAATAATCCAAGTCTAGTTGTTATAGACTCTAACAACCCCTCCCCCCCCCCCCCCCCCCCCCCCCCCAACACACATAAAGAGAGAGAGGGGTAAACTTTGCTTGAATACCATGTATTCCATGTTAGAATACGTGAAACCCCACATTGCCCTCCAAAATATCCATTTAAAAAAAGAAAAAGAGGTTCTAACATATACAGTGGGAAAATGGTCAAAGTCTAGCATATACGACACTCTATATGAAATAGGATCAGTTATCGATCTTACTTAATTCCGAAGCCGCCATTCGTAAGTAGATATCTTGACCGCCTTGCGGGTAAACTCGCATATCGACCAAATCATCAAACCAAAGCAAACACCCGCTTCCACCCGATCGAACATCTAGATTCGCGTAAGCCGTACAGTTACAATTCCTCATGCATTCCGCTCTACATTCATCAAGATTCATCGTTCTATTAAACCGAGTCTTTCTAGTATCCGGCAACTTCACACCCGATTGTTTCACGAACCCATCTTGGCCACCTTCGCAACTCAACTGAGCCCTCCTCACGCACCCGTTCGACCAATCGGTCCGTCTCCATTCGTCCACAGACCGTGGCTCGAACCCACGCAAACAATCACAAGACCGCGACTCAACAATGTTACATATCCCATACGGACCGCATAAACCGTACCGATCGCAATTATCCATCTGGGCCGTCACGTAAAGCTGCCATTCTAGCCGTCGTTCAATCCACGTGAAACGTTGTATAATGCCAGTGGGACTTAGAATCATTCTAGAAATGATCGAGCTATTTAGCTCGTAAGCGTAATAAAGCTCGTCTTCGTTATACACGAACCTAAACGTATAAATATCGTTCGTTTGCAAATTGGGCATGCCGCTAAACCGTAAACCGTTCCACGGTCCCGAATTGTACGTCAAATTCGAACCTTTTCTCAGAAGAATTTGCGGGTATCCAGCGGGATCGAATCTATTCGTGTACTCACCAGGAGAAGGATCATCGACGCTCTTCCACGACATTAGATATTTCTCTAGACCTTTTCTAAAATCGATCCCGAATTTCATATCCGGTAGGAAAGTGTCCCCGGGGTAATCGAAGCTCTGCCAGAAGTAGTTCTCGGGATCGACATCGTTTTCGTTTCTGATCACTAGATTTCCGGTATCGAGAAGCTGCGCCACCCGATTGTTTCCGGATACCGAAGAGGAGTTCGACGACGACCAAATGACGGTATTCGAGCGGTTAACGATCGTTAGAACTCCTCGGTTATCGAGTAGGAAGACTCCGGAGGTGTCCGGAACCGGGGCTTCTCGATTGGCGACCCAAACGATGGTTCGGGTTTGGATCTTGTTGTACCAGATTCCGACATACCGATTGGTGGAAGCGTTGGTGGGGCTGAAGAATCCGAGGACGAAGTTTTGGTCGTCGGAAACTATGGTTTGGCCGCCGGCGTCGGTGATGTTGTGGGCGGCGGAGATGGTGCTTACGGCGGTGGAGGTTAAGGAGAAAGTAGAAATGGTGGAGAGAAACAAGAAGAGGAAAAAAGAGCCTTTCATAATGATGGTTTTTTGATAATGGAATTCTAACAAATAATTGGGAATTTGTAGTTTAATTGGTTGACTTTATAGGTTTCATATTGCCATAAATAGACCCTAAACTTTAGACATTTTTTAAAAAAGTTTGGGGTACCCGTGAATTTCATGGCCTGCTTATGCATACCGGCTAATTTTTAAGGAGTTATCGTAGGTTAACCTCTATGGATTTGATAGTGATTGATGTTGAACCAAAGATAGATGAGATTTTTCACTGCATCTTCCCAAGATTTAACTAGGTGAGATTTTTCATTTTGTGAACATCATAAGCGGACATTTTTATCGGGGGCGGGCCCCACTATGTAGTGTAAAGTTTTTTAGGATGGTGAAAAATGTCATTATATTATTTTATAGATACAATTGTATATTTGTTAAAACTACATAATAAAGTAGTAAACAATTTTTTTTGGTAGAGTTGAATTGCATAGTTTTTTTTTTTTGCCAAGTCATGGTTTCAAAACCCCATTTGTATAATTTTCTTGAGTTATTAGCTTTTCCTTTTATTGAACTTTATTATTTATAATAGAAAAACTAGAATAAAAGTTTCGAACATGAAGCCTAATTTTATGTAGAAAAGTAAGAAACTAATCAATAAATCAATGATAATTTTATTTTAAAAAATCCTTAATTTTATTTTCTTGCGGTCAAATGACATTGCCACTTAAAAAACTTTTAAATCCACGTATATTTTCCGATTATCCTAGCCTAAGAAATCTATAATGAAGATTTCACAAATATGAACATGAGAAAAAGCATCTTAAAATTGTGTTGTCTATGATGCTTTGACATTGAATCATTCAAATAAATTCCAACCACTAAAAAGAGTTTCTCTCATTAATGTCTTGACTTTGTATAGTTTCATGGTTTGATTTTTCATCGCACATAAAAAATTGCTAATAACATTGTTTAAAAGATTGTTTAATTTGTAAAAGTCAAAATATGTTTTTAAAGGTGTTATTTTCTTCATTGTCTACTAATTATTTGTATATTATAAGATTTAGGGGAAGGTTCAAACGAGAAGCATGTTAATTCAAGAAAAAGTGGGGAGCAATCTCAGCCACTCATCTCGCGGTTACGGTGGACGTGATCACGGAGGATTGACGCGATTCATGGGAGGGTCTCTATTAAAGGGGGGACCGGTCAAAACCGTCTTTATTGACATAAATGGGTGGTTGAGATTGCTCCTCTTATTTTCTTAAAATGTTATATTTTCGTATGAACCTTCCTCATAAGATTTAATCACACGACCTTTATGTTAACATCTTCAAGAATCATTTTGGTGTTGTTTTCGTTACCATTCAAAAGTGACCCTTAATTATTTGATATCGTGTAATGATTTGTAGCCACATTCAGGGTCAATCTATAAGACCTTTCTAGTCAATTAAGTTATTTGACTGGTATAGAGAGATTTGATGATTAAGTTAATTGATAGACGTTTTAACGTCATTAATACGACATTCTTATATAAGATTACGAACCTCATGCATATAGCAATTCTTTAAGGGTTAATTTAGTTTGCCAGACTGTAACACCCAATTTCATGAACATAATTAACTAGGAAAATAACCAATTCATCTAAAAATGCGGAAGCTTGTCCATCATTTAGAAAAGAAACCGTAATCCAACTTCGTAAATACCCACTGGGTTTAAAACTAAATACCACCAAAACATAGTTTAATCGTTTACGAAAAACAACATGCACGTCAATTTAAAACAAAAGTAGTTTGCTGCCTAAACCAACACTCCTTCTTTTCCATCCCTGAGAACTGAACCGACGGAGCCTCGAAGCATCAGACCTTTTCCTTTCCCTTACGGGATGTGCCTGCAACTAAAAGAGTAAATAACAACGGGGTAAGCGAAACGCTTAGTGAGAACACACCTAAACCACCTACCATCATACATTTACAATCATGCAACACATAATCACGTACGTGCCATCTTTGCACTATCTTCCCTTTGGCTAAACCCAAAACAGGAAGAAACATCATATCCCCGAAGGGAACTTATATCGTCATCATAGCATAATCACATGCACACAATTATAAGCATACAACAACAAGTAGCTAGGTAGTGAACTCACCTTAGTAATGATCACCCTTAGCTCACAACACGTACAGCGATCACTTTGTGGCACCTAAACACATTACACATTCATACTCATCAAACAAAACCCCAAAATGGGTCCCTAACCATAACTCGACTCTCAAACGAGAAATGGCCAAGTTAACCTCGACCAATTTCCACGAAACTTCGCCTAACACTAAGTTACATAAGCCCCTAGGGGTCCACAAGCCAAAGAACCCCAAACGAGCCCGAAACGGAAAACTCAAAAATCTGGACAGCACAAACGGAGGGTCGAACCGAGGGTCACCACCCGCGGCTTGACCCGCCGATAAACGGAGGGTCATCCCGAGGGTCACCACCCGCGGATTGACCCGCGGATACCTGCAGACCCAAAATCTTCAATCGCAGGATGCGACTGCAGATGGGATTTCAACCCCAAAACTCCAATTTCGACCAATAACTCCAAAATCACTTTCTCACAACAACTAGGGTCGATAACTAGCGATTACACGCGAGTAATTCAACCCCAAAACCTACCAATTACAACAATCGGTGATTCTATGATCACCAATCCAACATCCAACCCTAACCAACACAAAACTCCAAAATTGACATCAATTGACAATCAAACTAACATAGAACTCTTACCTTAGCGCAAGAAACATGATCAATTACGCAATCGATCACCACAAACCTCCGATTGAACTCCTTGCTTCCACTCCCAATTCTCCTCTTTCTCTCCTCTCGTACGTTTTCTCTGGAAACTGCTACTGAAGAGATAAGGGTTTCTAACCCTTTTATCTGACCACTCTTCCCTTACACTTTCACAAATGACTTCTGGGCCCCTCAACTCCTAAGACATAACAATCAAGGTTCAACCTTAACTCATAACTCTGATTTAACTTAACTTGAGAACGGGGTGTTACAACTCTCCCCCACTTATCGGGATTTCGTCCCCGAAATCCTCTATCCCTATAACATCTATGGTCAGCCCCGACTCAACTCATCATCTGGTGTCTCTCCTATGCTCCCTTTGAACATACTTTATCCCGATTCCACTGAATACCCTCAGCCGCCTTCTGGATACTGTCCGCATGCCCAACTCACTCTGACTAACCTCTCCCAAAGATGGGAGTCCTACACCTCCTCTCGCACAACATCCCATAGGAATGCATGCCTATGCTGACATAAAAGCTGCTACTATACAAGGATTCTGCCAACGGCAGATACCTATCTCACTTCCTCAAAAAAAATCCACATACAGGCTCTTAACAGATACTTGGGAGTTAATACCGTCCTCTCACTCTACCCGTCAGTCTGACCACTATCTCTCTCATAACATCAAGATCTTTAAGGGTACAACTAACCTTGCAATCAAAACATTCGTTACATGCCCTTACTGCATCCGGTAACTCTAACTCTACCCCAACCTCCTCTCACTTCTAACACTCTTCCACATGGTTTTCCATATCTCGATTCAGCACTGGCCACCACTAAACCATCCTTACGTCTCTGATACTGGAACTTAATACTCGGTCTCAATAACTTAGTAGACCACGACTGTCGGGTATTACCCGAACTACTTGACCCTTACCTCCTTCCTTATTCGAACTCTCACTCTTAACTGCTCTTCTTCGTGACTGCATAAACATACCTACTAGCGAGGTCATCATTGTTAACTACCAAGCTGTACCATCAACTAACACAAAACCCGTTATAGGGTCGATATAACTCTTACCCTCTCTAATTCTATCACATTTGTATCAACAATTCCTTCCAACATCTATTACATCACTATACACATACTTATTTAGTCCCCAACAGACAGTCTCGACTGTCCCTACTTGACTCTCGAAGCCTACGGGTGTAACCACCAGTGTAGGAAACACAAGAATCAAGTAGAGATTAGTCTGGACATCAAGCTCGCCTTTATCATGCAATTAATGCACCTCACTACCATCACACCTTCTCTTATCTCCGACTCTGACATCTCAACACATACAGTTCATTCACTTCTTCATTCCTAACCCAATTCAACAACAGTTTCGAACAATCAAGCATCCATTCCATACTCTACTCCAATGGCATTCACCAATGAACACCATCACCGATCCATTAAACATCGGCCTATAGACCAGGTTCATTAAACCTCTGTAACAGCCTCACCATGTCGTTTCCCTGGGTTTACGACAGGTTTCACAACACAAACACATCTGCACACATAACTGCTCTCCGTTCCCCGAACGGAACTGATCGTGCCGTCTGCTCTGACAAGAATGACACTATCCCCTTGACCCTTAAGGGTACAAGGCTGTCCGTAAGCGCAAAAACACGCTATTCACATCCAACATAGTTACCTACTCCCTACTCTCACGTATAACATAAACACCCATAATAATTCCTTACATCATCCATTTACTCCCCATCATGCTTCATCATATTACAACTAACACGTGGTAAGAAATACCACCACAAACTGCCATGTCCTCTACTGCCTCCGGTGAAGTCTACACTAGAGCTTCACATAACTTCCTTCTTAAGATTTCGATAGCTGCTGCCTTCTTTCCTCCACACTCAACGTGCCTTGCGTAAAGTCTCCAATAGCAACTTGTAACATCTTATCTATACATACAATCACTGACCTATCCAACATCGACCTACAGTTCTGATTCATCGGGTCTACGGAAGCTATTGGTGCGTTCGTCAACCCGAATGACATCACAACGAACTCGAAATACACATATCGAGTACAAAAGACTGTCTTATGCACATTTTCTCCTCGAACCTTCAACTAGTGGTACCCTGAGCGAAGATCTAACTTCGAGAACCACATGGCTCCCTGAAGTTGATCAAAGAGATCGTCGATCCTCAACAGCGGGTATCTATTCCTTACTGTAAGCTTGGTTAACTCTCGGTAATCGATACACATCCGTAACAATTCCTGCATCTTCGGAGGTGCTACCCGGTGCATGTCTTAGCTACCGACACCACCCCCGGAATTAGCTTGATCCAGAACTCCACTTGCCTCTCATGAGAAATGTCAGACAAGTCATCCGGGAATACATCCGGAAACTCGCCGACCACTGGCACGTACGCTACCGTCTCCTTCTTATCTCAACTCGGCTATCGACCACATACGCTAAGTAACTGCTACCTCCAAGAAGAACGTGCTTCCTGGCCTTAGCCAAGGTGCACATCATAGGTAATCTCCCTCTTCCATCTCATTTGATAGTCAGTTCTCCCCCACTTAGAGTTCAAACTACTACCTAAAGCTTCTCGCAGTCAGGGCTAGCTCAGTTCTGATTTAACCATTCTATCCCAACTACCACTTTATCCTTTTACACATCACTACTCCAACATTACTCCTTGTCCACTACGTACTTCTACTTCTGTCAAACTCTCTTGCTTACCCTGGCAGAACATCCAACTCCTTCATTGTATCTTCTGCTGTCAACTGGAACACTATCACTCTTCTTCCTTGCATCTCCAATTCTAACCCTCTCTATCCCAAGTTACCTCATGCATCTGATAAAATCTGCGCACCTTACTGTCACCATAACTTCCTTTATCTTTGGTTCTAACACTTCAACATACCTGCACACCCTCCTCCCTTCGCTCGCGACATACTCTGAGCAACAGAGTGATCGCCTATAGCAACCAGCCAGTAATCTCATTCACTAACCTGATAGGTTGAACTACCGATGATGACTCGCTGATCAACCTCGCTATCTCTAACTGCTCCAGTCTCAGCAGACTGAGAGCTTACTGCATCGCTGACTGATGCTGCCATAACTGTCTCTAGACTGCTATTAACCACCTGGATTAATTCTCCTTTCGTACATTAAAGACTAGGAAGTAACTCATGAAAACTTCCCCTATCACTTTTGCTACATCTTCTTACCCTTATCAGTATCTCAAGACTCCTCATGTTTTCCATCGAGATCAAACTTGTACTGGTGTTTCTAATCAACTCATATGTGAGAATCGTGTTTCGAACCCCTCAGCAATAACTAAACATGCCGAAGAGTTCTTTACAAGATTCTCACCCATCAGTACAAACTTGATCTTAACTTCACCAATAGGCATCCTGATCCACAGATTAGCCAACTACATTCACTGACTTTAAACATACACAATCATCACCATTCTATCATAACAAGGATACCTCTTTTGGTATACAACCCATGCTGATCCTAAGATCATCGTACTTTAAAGATAACCTCTTTCCTTCTCATCTCGTCTACAACGTTTGGGTCAGCAACCCTCACTACACTCTTCCTTTCACATCATACTATTGGGTGGTCTAACCATACTGATTCAATTTAACCCGCTATTTAACACCACTCTACTTCTTTTCACGTACAAACTACTAGCTCAGGTCAATGACCTTGGCTTCCCATTCTCTACTCATCACACGCCTCTTAGGGGCCTAATTACTTACCTTAAGGACATACACAAGTCCTATCATCATGCTACCCCAAACACAACCTAGTTGGTTCATGGTACTCCAGTAACTATGTCAATTCCCTGATGTGCACACTGTATTTGCAATGATACGGGCCCTTGTATCACTATAAATACACTCTACATATCTAGCCTCGACACCATCACTAAAATTCCAATTCCCGACTAGTTGTCCCATACACAACCTTCACACTAGAGCTTTAATAGCTCGTCTATCACTTTATCACATAGCAAGCACAAACTTCTCACTCATGGCTACATCAACATAAGCCTATACAAGACTTAACATGCATACATTATCTTACATAGCATCTATCATATGGTACATACATACATTAATCATCTCATTAATAATCATCATGCTTTACATCATGTCAATAGCTCAACATGTTCTTCCACTCGTAGTTAGGTACTACTAGCCTGTACAAGGCTCACATACAATACTCGCATTTCTATCACTATCATAGTGATACACATCTATCATGCATCTTATGTTCATCACTAGCATCATACATCACACATAGCTTTCACATGCATCAATTATATTCACATACATCATCATACTCAACATAGGTAAGGTTTAGTGTACTCACCCCCGTTCTGATGCTCCGGCTCGCAGTTCAGTCTCTTTATCCTTCCCAATAAACATTTTTGGTTACTTTTTATTTTAGAAAACGAAAGCTTTGGTTTAAGTTCAAGTATCCACCTCTCGTGAATACTCGAATCCCTTAAACCTAGGCTCTGATACCAACTTGTAACACCCAATTTCATGAACATAATTAACTAGGAAAATAACCAATTCATCTAAAAATGCGGAAGCTTGTCCATCATTTAGAAAAGAAACCGTAATCCAACTTCGTAAATACCCACTGGGTTTAAAACTAAATACCACCAAAACATAGTTTAATCGTTTACGAAAAACAACATGCACGTCAATTTAAAACAAAAGTAGTTTGCTGCCTAAACCAACACTCCTTCTTTTCCATCCCTGAGAACTGAACCGACGGAGCCTCGAAGCATCAGACCTTTTCCTTTCCCTTACGGGATGTGCCTGCAACTAAAAGAGTAAATAACAACGGGGTAAGCGAAACGCTTAGTGAGAACACACCTAAACCACCTACCATCATACATTTACAATCATGCAACACATAATCACGTACGTGCCATCTTTGCACTATCTTCCCTTTGGCTAAACCCAAAACAGGAAGAAACATCATATCCCCGAAGGGAACTTATATCGTCATCATAGCATAATCACATGCACACAATTATAAGCATACAACAACAAGTAGCTAGGTAGTGAACTCACCTTAGTAATGATCACCCTTAGCTCACAACACGTACAGCGATCACTTTGTGGCACCTAAACACATTACACATTCATACTCATCAAACAAAACCCCAAAATGGGTCCCTAACCATAACTCGACTCTCAAACGAGAAATGGCCAAGTTAACCTCGACCAATTTCCACGAAACTTCGCCTAACACTAAGTTACATAAGCCCCTAGGGGTCCACAAGCCAAAGAACCCCAAACGAGCCCGAAACGGAAAACTCAAAAATCTGGACAGCACAAACGGAGGGTCGAACCGAGGGTCACCACCCGCGGCTTGACCCGCCGATAAACGGAGGGTCATCCCGAGGGTCACCACCCGCGGATTGACCCGCAGATACCTGCAGACCCAAAATCTTCAATCGCAGGATGCGACTGCAGATGGGATTTCAACCCCAAAACTCCAATTTCGACCAATAACTCCAAAATCACTTTCTCACAACAACTAGGGTCGATAACTAGCGATTACACGCGAGTAATTCAACCCCAAAACCTACCAATTACAACAATCGGTGATTCTATGATCACCAATCCAACATCCAACCCTAACCAACACAAAACTCCAAAATTGACATCAATTGACAATCAAACTAACATAGAACTCTTACCTTAGCGCAAGAAACATGATCAATTACGCAATCGATCACCACAAACCTCCGATTGAACTCCTTGCTTCCACTCCCAATTCTCCTCTTTCTCTCCTCTCGTACGTTTTCTCTGGAAACTGCTACTGAAGAGATAAGGGTTTCTAACCCTTTTATCTGACCACTCTTCCCTTACACTTTCACAAATGACTTCTGGGCCCCTCAACTCCTAAGACATAACAATCAAGGTTCAACCTTAACTCATAACTCTGATTTAACTTAACTTGAGAACGGGGTGTTACACAGACTTGGTAGGATTTAGAAGGATTTGGAATTGAATATATTCTAATCATATAGGTTCAAAGAAAAAAAAAATTATTTAAAATCCCACAACTGATATATTTAGAAATCTATCGGAGATGATTGTCATTCCAAATCTAAATCACATGAATTTAAATTGCTACGGTTGTATGTTTACCCTATCTATTTCATCAAATGTGTCATAATCTCTTCATAACCTCCAAACAAACAAGTTATTTATAAAATTGAAAATTATTAACAAAATTCTAAATTCTATTCTGAATCCTACATATATGGATCTAAATGTCCCATGGGATTGTTGGCATTTTGCTGGATTTTGTTTAATTTGTATGTAAGAATGATTAATATTACGTTGAAAACATTAGTTTTATATTAATCAATTAATAAAACGATAACTTAACTTTTTATAATTATTTGTTGTTTTTATAAAATGATATATTAAAAATGGAATTTAATTCCATTCCAAATTCCAGAAATAAAACATTCAAAAAAATTGAATCACTCCAAATCCAAATTGCATGAAAACATTTTGTTAAATAAAACTGGACATCTTATAGTTAATTAATGTTAACAAACAACTATATTTAATTTTCTATTATATAAATGTATTAAATGGGAGGTTAACATTATTTATATGCATTGCTAAATACACTTCTATTTAATTATTTTATTTTTGTATAAATCGACATTAACACCCATTTTTTTATATTTTTAAAATAAAAACCGACTTAATTATGATATTAACAGGAGTCTTAATAACATTATCCATATACAAAGTGAAAACAAAAACAAGATAGAAGACCCATCACACTCTTTGACATTTGAGGTTTGGTTGAAGGGAGACTTTTTAACATTTTGTCAATCATGAAACTGATTGATGCCTTGAACAAGGGGGTAACTACAATTTATATTTATATGAAGATCATATTTATATTGTTAACAAATTAAATAGGTTAAACTAAAAAATACTAATGAAATAAAAAAACAATTTAAAAATTATTTTTAATAGAAAATTAAACATTTATTTTAATAATAATTTATTTAGTTGATCTACATTTTAAATCATTTACGAAATTAAATAAAATTGAAGAAAATAAAACAAAAGAAATGATGGTGGGTAGTACCGTTTTCATTTACTTTGAAAACATTAACATTTTGAGTCAACGCGTTTTGCAACTTATGAAAAAGTAGTATACTTTTCTCTTTTATTGACTAAAGTTCAACTTGGGTCCCAAAAGTTTGTAATCCCGAATTTAAGAAAAGTTGGATTTGTTCTCTCGGATTTAAAGGTTGTTTACTAAACATTACTAGATAAGTTTTATCGGTAAGAACATAACCTTACTGTATAATTTTATCAGTCATCAAAACTGTTTGTTGGTATGCGGCTTTAACCTGATATATGCTTACCAAATATGAGTCATTTTCGTCATTTACCAGATAAGACTATTTGCTTTTGTTGTAGCTCTTACCAAGTAAGATTGTTGGTGGTTTCCATGATTAATTGGCAAGGATCGTAAGGTAACTGTGCTAGTAAGTGCTTACTTGTGTAAGTGTTTAATAACGGTCCCTTAATTTCAAACGGTTTTCATTTTCTCCATCTAATGGTTTTTAACTTTATTCATTGAACACGATTAAATGAAGGATATTTTAGTCATTTTCACTATTTTAATTATATTAAAGTAAAGGGAGAATTTCTTCCATGTCCTTGCAAAACTTAGTAAATTACTTCTATGTCCTTTCAAACTTGTAAATTACTTTTAGAGTAAATTACGGATTTGGTCCCTGTGGTTTGATAGTTTTTATGGATTTGGTCCCCAAACTTCAGTAATTATGGATTTGGTCCCTGTGGTTTGCAATTTCTTTTGAAGTTGGTCCCTATTTCAAACAGCCATCCACTTCCTCTGTTAACTTCAAGGGCAATTCTGTCTTTTTACCTTTTAAAGCTTTATAGATTTAATTTGTATTACTTTTTTTTGTCTTTTTATGTTTTGTCTTTTCTCTTTACCTATTAAACTATTATTTAATTTTAATGCTATACTAATATTATATATACATAGTATATTATATTTAAATGCACACACTCTTCATCTTCCCCAACTTCCCCAACCGGCGACAACCGGCAACCGACCACTCAGCAGCTTTCTCTGGCCTTCTCCGGCACCACACACACACACACTCACCATGACGTTTTTCCGGCGACGACTTTTCACCAACTCCACCACGACGTTTCTCCGGTGACGACTTTTCACCCACCACCACCACCATGACGTTTCTCCGGCGAGCACACACACATCACCGCTTCTATGATCATGGAAGCTTCACCGGAGAACCATGGCAAGACTTACACTAACTCCGGCGAAAACACACACACCCAGCACACACACAAAATACACATACATCACACACACGATGCTTCATCCCCCGTATGCCGGAAAGAGAGGGGTTCACCGGAAAGTGCAGAAAAATGAAGGTAGGAGAAGAGGGTGAGAGAGAGGTGTCATCCCGGCACTGGCACCATCCCGGCACATCACCGAACACCCTCGCAACCTTCTAATCGGACCACCCCTTCCCCTTCTCATGGTGGTGGCGAGAATATTTGCCGGCGAACCATTTTTCCCGACGAGGATATGTGTGTTAATAGGTGGTGCGTGAATCTGTGTGTATCGCTGTGTGTGTGTGTGTGTTACTATGCGTCGCTGTGTGTGTGTTGTTGTCGGGAAGAAGAAGGGCAAAGGGGTGTTGCGGTGGGGAAGAAGGAGAAGGCTTATGGGTGTTGCAGGTAGGAAAGAATGAAGAGGGGGCACATCATCATACATCTGCAAGTAACTATAAAAATTAGAAAAATAGGAAAAAAAAATAACGTTTAAATAAAGATAACTATAAAAAGACAGAATTGCCCTTAATGTTAACAGCTCTAGTTGACAGATGTTAGGAATAGGGACCAAATCCAATACAAAACACATACCACAAGGACCAAATCCATAATTAATAAAGTTTAGGGACCAAATCCATAAAAACCCCCAAACCAGAGGGACCAAATCCGTAATTTACTCTTACTTTTATATCCTTTCAAACTTGATAAATTATCTTCTATATCCAAATTTTATTTTTATTTTTATTTTTATTTTTATTTTTATTAAATTATTAAAATATTAGTAATTATTGTAATGAGATTCAATTTTTTGTATAATTACAATCTTACCCATTGTTATTTAACAGGAGAACATTTTTATCATTATATACATATATATGTATGTATATATACACGCATCGTCTTCTCCACCAAAACTTCGGGCGTCGTTACCGCCGGTCACCATTTTCGGCATCATCACCGTAGATCAGTTTCTCCGGCGCCACCCTCCCGACCTCCTCCACCGTAAACGCACTGTACTCCTCCAAAATCCGATCCAACTCCTTAAACTACGGGTTGAAGAAGTTGGTGGATCCGTCGAGCTTCACGACGACTTCGTCCTTGGCTAGCGGCCACTGGATTAGGGTTTCGATCCGAGCCAGGATGACGACGACGTTGCCGGATTGTCGGAGACGGATGATCTCGAGCTCACCGGAGGCGAGCTTGATATGTTGTTGCTTGTCGATTAGGTGGACGATGGAGCATGGGATCTTGACGATGATGTCCTCCGATGATTCGAAAGGCACCGCCGGTGGGTGTTGTTCGACGGTGTCTTGAAAGAGGTTCTCGGCGAGATCTTTGGTTTGGAGAGATGGGTACATCGAATTTGATGATCCTGAAAAGGAAGGGTTTGAATTCGGGTTTGATCGATCGATTTGTGGGTAGAGATTTTTTTTTTTGATGCCATTTTTGGTTGGATTTTGTTGTAGGTTTTGAAGGAATTTGGGGGTTTTATCATCATCTTCGCCGGAGATGGTGACCGGCGGTGACGAGTCGGAGTTGTTTTGATGGAGAAGACACTAAACAATCAATGTTCTCTTATTTAGGTATAGAACCAAGGGTAAGATAGTAATTATATAAAAATTTGAATTTCATTACAATAATTACTAATATTTAATAATTTAATAAAAGTAAAAATAAAAATTTGGATACAGAAGATAATTTATCAAGTTTGAAAGGATATAGAAGTAATTTACAAGTTTGGAAGGATATAGAAGTAATTTACAAGTTTTGCAAGCAGATAGAAGAAATTCAAGGTTGATAGATTTTAAAATTTGACAATTAAAAAATCGAAAGGTTACGAATATACTTTTTTTTACAATTTAAAATTTATATAATATGCTTTTTATTATTAATATAAAGTTATTCAAATAGTAAAAATGACTACAATATCTGTCATTTAACTTATTGAAAACAGTTAATGATTGTTAAAGAAAAGAACCAAAACCGTTAAAAATTGACAAATACAAGAAACAAAATCCTAATTTTAAAGTTTAAGTACAATTTTCATTGAATATTATATATCTACTTTGTCTATTTTATTCAATTTTGTTAATAGTATTTTAGGTTCGACAGTAGCCCATTTGACACAAAGATGCAAACAAGCCATTTCAGTTCCACTCGGATCATTCCCACTAGTGGAGGTGCACATGTTTGGTTTTAAAACCGACCCGGACTTTTGGAGTATTACAAACTTCCGGATCGGAGATAAACCGGTTTGGGATTGAACAATCTGGTTTTTAATCCGATAAAAAACGGTCTTCCAAAAAAAATCCGACCCGCTTTAATAGAAAATCTAATTTCCCATAATCCGGTTTGGAATAGTTTTTTTACAAAATCGGATATTCGAATTTTTTATGCACCTCTACCCACAACCACAAGTAGGTTTTTGGGTTCAATAGAGACCGATAAAATAGATTTTTGAGTTCAAATCAGTTGCGATCTCGCTCCTTGGGCTAGCCAGAGGATAGCGTAAACCTTTATTAAGCAAAAACCTACCTAATTTTAGGCCTTTCTATGAAATCAAGTTGAATTGGATTAACAAATGACAAATCTATTGAATGAACTCCATTCAATCGTCAACTTTTGCACGTGTATTGATTGAACGAACTCCATTAAATCATCAACTTTTGCACATGGAAAGAAATTATGGAGTTGTTTGATTTACAAAACTCAAGAATTTAAATGACTAATTTCTTTAATTAATTCATAGATTGAACCTGATTATTCCATTGATTTTTACAATTTAAGAAATTTATTACTTTTTAACTTAAGTGAAAGAATTGAGTTCATACCAGACAATCAAATTCCATCAAATCTCATTCCAATTTTTTCAAAATTAAATTGTCCAACTCTATTAAATTTCATATTCATCATTTTTTTTAAGAGGTATCCCAGACCACATTGGGCCCAGACTAATCCTCGATAATTTTTGGGCCTGATCCCGATTGCTAAAGCATGCAGCCCGGGATCGAAGCCCCCGTACCTCCCGAATGCGTCCCCCAGGACTCAAACTCGGGTTCACCACTATGTAGTGCCCAAGCCTTACCACTAGGCTAAGACTCCTTTGGTCAAATTCATCATTTTCATCACAGGAATTAAATATATCATTTCATGACAGGAATTAAATTTCATTCCTGTGAGTTTACTTAAAACCCCACCAAAATAACATAAGCCATAATATACAACACCATATCTCCATAGCTACCAATGATAGCCTTTTATATAAAAATAATAAAAATAAACCACCCTTAATCCTGTACATCACATACAAAGGTAAGGAATGTAGGATACTTGACTAACTGGATTCTAAAAAAGCACATCCAGAAACAGACATGGCATAGCAGCACAAACGGACGATAACAGAAGTAACGGGTACATAATCAAAGACATAGTTATATTACACTCGAGTATATGTCACATAACTTAAACATTCAGCCAGCATATAAGCCATACACTTGCTCATACGGAAACCATTGATCATATACGATATCCAAATCCAAACACGAAAAATCACTAGTTAATTTTCACCTCGACTTTGCAGACTGCAATGCCTTCTCACAATTCCTGCATGTATGTGGGAAACAAATTAACAGCATTAATTGGGAAAATGTACTGAAACTCGGATGAAGGCACAGTGGTGGAATGAAGCTTTAAAGGTCATAAACGAATATAGCATGAGATCTCGTGGGTAGATGGGTTATTAAGTGAGTTCATACCTTTAAACCAAAGATTCACACAGAGATCATTCCATCAATGCTTCTGCAAAACGATAAAATCCAAAGTAAGAAGATCAACCATATAAAGTAATCAAAATGGTATCTAAAAGACAATGCTTTAAGGGTGCGTTTGGTACATGGAAAGAACTAGGTGAAAGAATGGTGGAATGTTTTAGAGTTCTAACTTGACATGTTCAGTTTAGTAATTTACCAATCTTATCCCGTTTTAATTTTTCTTCCACCTACTTTGGTCGGACAAAAAAAGTACATTTTTATCACACTCGGTCCCGTCCTGCAATGTCAAACGTGGGACAACCAGAGTACCAGACAAGTTTTTGTTACATCATGTCACATCTACCAAACGCAAACTGCATGAAAGCTAACAAGCTAAAGTTCAAGGAATGTTAGAACTAGAGCTCTAGTTCATGAGAAAATTGCATCATACAATTAGAAAAACTGACTAAACTATTGCTTAGATTTGGATACTCCTCTTGCTTCAAATATAGAGATCATAGCAAGCATATGTACAACCAAAACTATTTCCATTTCTCAGTAATATAAACCTTACAATGACTAAACTTAACCACATTTAGGAACATTGAAGACATATAGGAGAAAGTTCTACTAGAAGCAAGTTGAAAGTGTAAGGCTATTGGTTAGATACGTGCACACTCGGTGTCTACTGTCTACAAAGAAGGTTAGATAATTATTATTTTGATTTTCACAATCACGTCGGACCTTCATAGTTGCATTAAATAACAATTCTGTGTGATCTTGGCCACATACCCATGAAAAATACAACGGGTGACTAGACACAGTTTTATGTTAGTCTTTAATTATTCACCAAACGAGCAAGTGTCGATGAAGTAAAAAACCATGGGCCACAATAATCAATACCAGTAGTTTGTAATAAAAACAACTCCCAAATAGATAATTTGAACTGGAAACCCTTGCATATAATACAACTAGATAACATCACAATTTTCCTCAGACATTAGACATCCCAAATAGAAATTTGGTCAAAATTTCTTGACCAAGCAGACAAAATCCCTTGTCAACAAAAAAACAACAAAACTATAAACGATTATCCATCTAGATGCAGGTTCATACAAGAACGCTAGCTTTTTAAGAAAACACGAAAAACTTTTTTGATGTACAAAATCATATATGATTCACATAAAAAAATCCACGTACAAATTAATATATGATTCACGACACTTACATGCAACATAAGTCGCGAAAAATTCATCCACGTTCAGTCAGTAGTGAATCGTAGTATATGATTTTGTACATAAAAAAAAGTTTTTCGTGTTTTCTTAAAAACTTATCGTTCTCGATTGAACCCCTTTCTATCCATCTAAATCACAGACAAACACATTCTACCATCAAATCGACCGACTACTTCGTTTCAATGAAATCATTATTCCCAATCTAAAAGCATTTAAATGCAAGAATTCCTTAAAGATCCTCCCCACCACAAAAACTCCCTAATCTTAGCTTAACAATGCATAACAAGAGCTAAACACAAACACAAACATAAAGCATCCACAATTCACCAATTCACAAACTTTTACACCAATTATAAACATCAAACAGTCAAACCGATAACGAAAACAACCAAATAAGATGTAAAAGCAATAACACTAACATTATTTCTTCTCATCACTTGCATCATGAAACTCAGCCTCATCATCCTCCTCTTCATCATCATCCGCTTTCGCCACCGAAACAACCGGCTCAACCACCGAAACCGCAGCATCCTTCTCATCGGGATACCTCACAACCACCACCGGACACACACAGTGTCTCACACAGTAATCACTAACACTCCCAAGCCTCCCATCACTCCCTCTCTTCGTCGCCCCAAACCCTCGGCTCCCCATAATCACAGCGCTCAACCCTAACCTCTCCACCTCCAAGCAAAGCCTCTCCTTCATATCATGATCCTTCACAATATGGATCTTATACGGTATGTGCGCGTCCACCAGAGGCTGCGCTAGGTCCGCAGACTTCGTCGTCGTGAAAGTATCGAAGTCGTCTTCGAGCTTCTGCTGAGATTCTTCGTTGTCAGTGTCGACGATCGAGAGGTCGACGGATCCCCAATCGGCGCCGTAGAGGACGGAGGTAGGGCGGACGTGGATGAGGATGACGGCGTCTCCGGGGCGGAGGTACTGGTGGACGGCCCACTTGACGGCGAAGGCGCTCTCGTCGGAGAGGTCGACGGCGATGCCGATGCGGCGCTGGGCGCCGGCGGTGGGGGTGTCGGTGGTGGCGGAGTTGGTGGAGCGGAAGCGAGGGGAGGAGGATTTGACTTTGATGGCGGCGAGCGACGGTAGGTCGGAATCCGGTAGGGTTTTGTTGGGTTGCATAATTTTTTGGGGGTGGAAATTAGGGCTTTTTTTTCGTTGACTGAAGATTGAAATTGGGATGAATTTGGGGATTTTTGGGGGTTTTAAGTTATAACCTCCATAGAAGATGCCGGAATATAATAAAAAGTTATTCGGGTCGGGTCGGATAAAAAACTTGTTTTTTTGTATGATTAGCTGTAATATATATAAGAGCATATTATCCAGTAGATGTATTTAGAATTAGAATAAGATTTTAGGGGATCTTAAGCTAACTTTTTGGTTTAACTGATTTTTTTTAAATCATTTTTTTATTGGAATTTAAGACATAGAACGTGAAAACGACGACTACTATGCATAAAAAGGGTTATCTTTTTATTATATTTCAGTTAATAAAAAACTGTAAAATTAGATTTTTGTTAAGATATATATAATTTTATCTAGACCTAGAATTAGGTGAGACTAAGTTGTTTTCGTGAGACCAATATCTAACGTATGAAATTTCATAAAAAAAAACACCGTGAAAGTAAATAAAATTCAAATACGTAGACCTAAAAATCATTTTCGATGCAAAAAAATATCCAAAACAAGGTAAGAAAGCACGGCTCAAATGCTATGAACGTTACAAATAAATAATGCGAACCTTCACAGCGGAAATGCTCTTGTTTTTACCTGCACACGGCTCACGGCTCATTGTTTTTTGGATTTCAGAAAATTAAATTAACCTACTATCCATTCTCTCCCTAAAATTCGTGATATACCCAATTTTAAGAATTTATTAAAAACATTAAAAACAATATACAATTATACGATATTATACAAATAAACCGGTAATCAATATCTATTATTCAAAATTAAGAATTTATTAATGTTTAATGAAATTGTTAGGCCATCCACAGTAGGGATGGCAGAAATACCCAAACCCGATGGGAATTCCCGAACCCGAAACTTTTGGGACGGGATTGGGCCGGGTAAATGGTTATGAGACCGGGTATGGGATTTTTTCAAAAAAATTTCGTGGGATTGGGATGGTTATAGTTTTAGTCAATACCCGCCCATTTACCCGATCCCATGCCCGAAACCATTTACCCGACCACGAACCATATATATTTAATAATTTATAATGTTATTATTAATATAATATACATTGCAATTATATTGATATATAGAATAATAGAAATGAGGATTGATTTTATTAATATAGAAAATATATATTTAATTTTTTCAATAAGATTAAGGTAGTAATGTTCCCACTTCTATTGACACTTCGGTGATAGGGCACCGAGCTACAAATGTCGTTTCTATTTTGTTAAACGTTGAACTCGGTGAATGTTCATGTTGCTAAATAAAAGTTTAAAACAAATCTAATTCATTGTTTGACGTAATTTGCATATATTAGTTATAGGAAACGAAATTTCATTTAGTAAAATTTAATCGACTAAAAATATAAATAGGATACCCGATACCCGCGGAAATACCCGCGACCCCGATGGTTATTTGATAATGGGATACCCGACGGAACGGGACCGGGTATGGGATATGGTTTTAAAATAGGGTATGGGACTGGGATTAGTAATACCCGTCCCATACCCATCTCATTGCCATTCCTAATCCACAGCCGTACAGGTGGTATGACCTGCACAGGCTGCCGCCTCAGCGCCACATCAGCTTTACCACTACCTTACCATTTCATCCAGGTATGGGATATGGTTTCGCATCTCCGTTTTCGATATATTGAATAATCAATTCCGTCGCTTGAATGGTGTTCGTAATCATTTGATCCACGATGAGATCAAATTCTTCGTCGTTGAAAGGATCCATTATTTGAAAGAAGGGGAGAAATTTAGGAGAAATTTAAGAGAATTTAGAGGTGGATAAGAAAAGTTTAGAGGTGAAAAAATGAGAAAAATAGGTTGAGGTTTGGAAGTATATATAAATAAATAGAAAAAGAAAAAAAATATAGCCGTTATACAACGGCAAAAAAAAAAAAAAAGGAAAAAAAAGTGTGTGTTTAACGAGCTGCCGGTGGGTGAGCTTGCAGCCCCCATACCGATACACCTCGGCGGTGTTACCGCCAGCATGGGGCCGGTGCAGGTCAACAAACCGGTCGGCCGCGGATGGCCTTAAAGAAGATTTTAGATTATTTACTTTAAAAATAATAAAAACATGTATTGAAAATATTTTTAACGGTTTTGTTCCTTAATCAAGAAGAATAAAAATCTAAGTTTGATGATCCATTAAAAAATGGATACCTTTTTTGAAATAATTAAAAATAAACGTAAAACCTCTTTTTTAATTATTTTTCTAAGACAATGTTTAAAATGAATACCGTATTTTTACCCTTTATTTACTTTTTACATTTATTTTACTTTCTAAAATGCCTCTAATGAATACCCTATTTTACCTTCTACAATAGATAAATAAATAGTAGTGATTCTTTAAACATAAAGAGACAATCATAATCTTTATTTTTTTTCTAAATTTTTAACAACCAGAGTTAACAAAAACGATACATACGAAAAGACAAATAGACAGGTCAAAAAAAGCACAACCCAACAAACAATGAACTTGACAAGAACCTCGCCATTCAAACCATGACCCCCACAAAATTTCGTCCAAGAAATGTTGAAGTTTTTTACATGTCGGGACTGATTAAGGTGTGGGTCAGCTAAGCATAGCCTATGACCATCTCTACATAACACTATATCTTTTTCTCTATAATAGGAAGTAAAATAAAAAATTATATTGAAAATGCTCTAACATTAAAGTTCAAATATAACAATATACTTGTCAACCATAAATATTTAAATATTTTCCTAACACTATTACAAAAACTACTAATGTATTTGAATAAGAAAATATATAAGTTTGCATTTATATATTAAATTCTTTAGTTCTATTCGAATTAAAATTGATAATGGTGAATATATGGAAAAAGTAACAAGAACTTATTTGGAAAAATATCAATCTCCTTAAAACTTTTCGAGATAATTATAAAAGAAAGTTTATAATTGATCAATTATTAGGCAAGCGTTTAGGTGTAAGATGTCCAATGACATGGGGTTGACAATAAGAAGGTAGAGAAATTCTAGAGGAATTAGGAATTGTAGGATAGAAGGTATATTTTTGGCAATTGCTAAATACACCTGACTTTTTACCAAATGCATCTAAAAAGTGAATGCGTCATACACACACATATCAACGTCAAAGGCTACTTTTTCAATTCCCGATGCTACTTTTCAATTCACGATGTCCAATTAATATGCCATTACCTATTATAGGAAAAATTATCAAAAAAAAAAGTAACATTTATTTTTGTTAATTAGGAGAAGGTACATTTTTTTTATTGTCAAGAAAGGAATATAAACTTTAATTTGTAACAAAAAAAAATGATATAATAACTTGATTTACTTGCTAACCCCTTACCTGCTTACATTCTGTCTAAGTGGCAATATATACATCTCTTGATTGACAAATTTGAGCATTTATGTTACTTTTTTTTGGCATTTTTCTCTAAATTTAATGCTACCTTAATGAATTTTTTTGGCATTTTTCTCTAAATTTAATGCTACCTTAATGAACTTTGACCGGTAACATTTATATTTGGTTACCACTTTCCTTTTTTGTTACAAGTTATATTTGGTTACCACTTTCCTTTTTTGTTACAAGTTAAAGTTTGGAATTCTTTTTTAAGCCAAAAAAATTTTATATACTTTCCCAAGATTAGCAAATTTAGACATTTATATTACTTTTGCCCACATTTTCTTTAATTTTTAGCGGTTATTTTATATAGCAATGTAAAATATCAACTATATTAATAATTTATACTTGTAGTAAAACATTATTCCCTTTTATATGCATTTAATTATAATAATTTCTACCATTAAAAAAAATTAAAATATTATTTTTAAACAAAATCTTTTTGTGACTTAGAAACTTTTACTTATCTTTCCTTTTTATCTATTTTATAATATCATCAACCTCTTCAATCAAAAGATTACAGTTTAAATATAGTATAGTCGTTGAAGATATTCTGAGTATTTGATTCCGTATGCTATTGATTTTCTTTTTAATCATAACAATATAAATTTTCTAAAGGAATTATATTTATTTATAATTACTACTCTATTTTAATAATTACAACCTCAATTATACAAATAAAACATTTAATACATTTAAGAAAGATTTTTTTTTTCTCCTACACAAAATTTTAGAGTTTCGAGATTTCTACCTTTACCTCTTTTCTTTTCCTCTACTTTAGATTGTCATTTATCATTCAAATACGATTTTTCACCCATTTATAACCTACATTACAGTGGTGGATCCAGAAATATTTATCATCGGGGCACACTTTAGGGTGTTAAAGAAATTCTCTAACCGAATAACTCATTTGAACAATACGATTTGGATTTTTTGGTTTCGGATTAAAAGGTTTAGTTTAACGAATACATATAATTTATTCAGTTAAGTTTTCATATTATCTTTTGCTATTTCTGATAAACTGACGCATAATTATACTATTGTGTACATATTTTACTACTTCAAACAAAAAGCAAATACATATTAGGCATTAACAGTTAGTAGCAAGAGATCAATAGTACATTTTTCTTTAGAAAACTACTACCGAACCTTAAATCAAAATAAAATATAAGAACTCTAAATCAAATAACAACTAAAAGTAGAAAATTAGTAATTAACAAATAACAATAATTATAGCCAATAACGTGTAACTCTGTTGGTAATGAACGGATGGTAAATTTTGTAGCAAACTAAATAACATAATTATAAATTTATAAGACAACAAATCCAAAAGGAAATTTAGAAAAATTAAATATAGTGATAACAAAATAATTAGCAATTCTGTTGGGGCCTATTTATTTACTTTAGGTTGTATTTTATTTATTTTAACCTACAATTCATTATTAATGGACAATTGTTGAAGGTTTGTTGGGGCCTGTGCCCCACCCATGTAATGTGCATCCACCCATGTATATTACTCTCTTTCACTACGTACCAGAAACACTTGTAAAACCGTATCAAACCAAACAAACTCGGTATATTCTACTCAAGTTAAAAGCCAAAGATCACAAAGAACTTGGAAGGTATACCATTCATTTAAAGTTTAAACAAACAACATATTTCTTCTTATGGCATAAAAATAACAACAAAATTCTATTATAACTTCATTCACAAATTGATATGATTGAAAGATATTGCAAGATCATGATGAACCAAAAACAAAAAGAAGGTACTCAAAAGAGGCCCCTTCAAACCATTTTCTACCTAGCTTTAACATTGTGTACCTATAATTGTAAAGATTTTATACCCACAATTTCTTATCTACAGCCTTCCTCAGCTTTTCTTTCTTTAATAAAATTAACTTACTGCTCCGCTATCGGATTCGCAAATGCAACGCTCTCAGGAAGAATGAATGATGCACACAACATCCATTTTCCAGGGGCAACAAGCCGAACTTTATGCATTTTTACTTCAAAAGCCACCTCCGATAAGGCAATTCTTATCCGCTGAATAAAACAACCAAGAAAAAAAATATAGTTAAAGCATTTCCAACAATTTCTTCGTAATTTAAAAAGCAAAAGTCAAAATCTCGGGAAAATTTACATTCAACTTCAACAACTTCTTGATTTTATGGATTTCAATTAACTATAATATTAAAAATATTAAATAATACAAAATAAGTACTCCATCCGTTTAATTTCATTGGTAGGTTGAGGAGTCTTTTCCTCCGAATAATTTGGAGGATTCTCCAAATTCGTAGATATTTTGGAGAAGCTGTTGGAGCAACAAAAAGGATAAAAATCACTTGTCCTAAAATGCCACGTCATAGTCCTATCCCACCAATGAAATACGACACATCAGATTTTTATTTTATTTTAAATTTATTCAACTCATGTTGGTATTCTCTCTAATTATGTCTATTCATGTGATTGGTGGACAGGAACAGGACCTGATAACTTGGGACAAGAGATTTTATCCCAAAAAAACGAGCCTAAAAAACTCCAAAATCTTCTTTTCCTAAATTTCCGAGTGAGTTGTTGGACATGCTCTTAGTCTTATCTCCTAAAGAATCCACAAATGAAAAAAGTTTCAATGTAAAATTGAAATATCAAACCTCATGAAAATCAAACTCAGGATCTTGAGCTTTTGAGAATCCATAGACATGAATCTTTGGCAACGTTAACTCCTTGTTCCTTTCGACATCTCTAAATATTCCCCTAAATGCATCTGGCATCAAAATCGACATAAAGATTGAGCAAAAAGAAGAACTTCGATCCTAAGGTTACAAAAATATTGTTTCAATTGTGTAATCTAAAGTTCAAACAAGTGACAAAAGGAGCCTTTGCGAGACAAAAGAATGCATCAAAATAGGTGGAACAAAAATCAAGAAGTGAAGAAGATGGGACAAGATTGGTAAATTACCAAACTACCCATGTCAAATTAAAACCCTAAAACCTTCCACAATTCTTTTAAGAGGTGTCGAACTCTGAAGTTTTATTTCACTTCTGATTGATAAAAGGTGGTGTTGAAGTTTAAAAAAAAAGCAGGATCATTTATGAAAGTCAACAAGAAACAGAAATGCAAAGAGGGGCAGTGGAGCCCATACGTACCAAGATACTCAGCTGCATCCTTGGGCAGATTCATGACTACTTGCGTGATGGGTCGGGAACTTTGACTCTTAAAAATAGCATCAATGAATCTCCTCCCATCCATGTTAAAAACCTTGAATTTCATGACAGGTATAAATATGCTTAAATGCTTCAGAACTGAGTACGTAATCACCCCATATCTTGCAGAAAATGTGAAACAATTGGACGTTTAATGCATCACTTCTCCATTGCACAATGAATCGAAGAATTGACTTGTAATGCAGTTAAAAGAAAGTTATGAGAATATGTGTTCTTCCCTATAATGCCCTTAATTTTTAAATAGGATATTGAGAAAATACATGAATAACAGATTTGATAAACGGATTTGTTTAATTTTATCATTTTTTGGCGGAAGGCAGTTCAAATAATCTCAATTTATAGTACTGTTTATGCTGAAAATCAAAATAACTAGCTACATTAGATGACCTGAAGGTAAGGGTAAATTAGTCATTTTATTCCACGAATTTGCCTTTTTAAATTGTTGTCCTCTGTCCTTAGCACACACACAAAATGAAAATGTCCACATTTATGGTATGATGGAGGGGGTATTTGTTAATTGCTCTAAACTTGAATGGAAACCAAAGAAGGACTAAGTTCAAAGTCAAACCTCAATCTTTCTTTCAAGTTTGTTGAGAACGCAATTTCTTTCCAGATAGTCGATTGCATGAGGATTTAAATCATTTGCATACACATGCTTAACCTTTTTTGCTGCAGATATGGCTAAAGGGCCAACCCCAGCAAAAACGTCACCTGTTGGCGGAAACTATCAGATTCCACAAAGACAAAGAAGTATTGTCATGTTCATATAATCGTTCAAGAGAGCTCAACGAGAGAGAAGTACAAAAACCAGAAACTTTTAGGAGTTCAAAGATTTAACATGAGAAGCGTGAAGCGTGAGAAATGGGAAAGGGCAATTCAGGGGGGAGGGGGGCATGAGATTAAAAGTGATCTATGGTTCAGATCCACTTCTCACATTAAATTCAACTTCTCACACAATCCTTCACCTTTGAAGGTAATACCAAGCATACTTTTACATATATAAGATCACGAAAAATTAACTTACAAACAATGTCGCTTCGTGTAAAAGAATTTACAAGTCTTAGCCTCTCTGTTGCAAGCTTTGAGCTCCAATACCTGCACAGAGTTCAAGAGTCGATAAACCAAACCAAACCAAACAAACCCAGTATGTTCCACCCCGTAGGTGGGATGGGGTGGGATGTAGACAAACCCGACCTCTACACGAACAGTAGTGCAAAGGTTTCCGAAAAGACCCCGAGCTTGCGCAACGTGTGCAAAAAGAAATGACAAAGCTTGACCAAAAAGAATTACAGAAATAGAAAAGAGAGAACTTGATGAAGAAAAGAAGGCAGTGCTAAAATTCTAATAAATGAAGATGCATTAGGAATAAGCAACAATATTTAAACACACAGATAAACAAATGAACAGATAAAACAAAACCAAAAAGATCAACCTCATAAATCAACAAAAAGATCTGTCAATGAACCAAGAGTACTGCTACCCTTTCCTTTTCTTCATTTTCAAACAATGGAGTTACATTTGATGCTAAAGACCTATGCTTGTAATCATCTATTCTTTCATCCTTTGAGTTCTCAATATTGGGAATGCACTCCATTTTGTATTTTAACTTTCTCGTATTTTATTTATGCTTTTATTATGTTCATTGTCTGTTGTCATCTAGTTTCGTTATGTTTATGTTTGTTTCCAGTTTGACTCGTTAGTTGGTATTTTGCTTTATGTGGGTGTTTGCTTGAACCCCTTTGTCGATTTGATTACTTCATAAATAATATTAATACGCTATTATTGTAGCTTTGAAATTAGGGATTTTGTTAGGTCGGTTGATTTGTATTGACAATAATTGGTTCCTATTAGAAGTTGAATCACCAAAGGAGGTTACATTTGGGGTTAACGATTAGTATGAAGTATCTTGATATGTGTGATTTTGGCAGAAGTTTGATCTTGGAATTGAGTAGCTAGCTTTTGATTGATATTTTCCCATTAAAATAGATGGGAAGGATGGTTGAGAATTATCATGACTACATGCTTCTATCACTTTGAGTTACCATGAGATTAGGTATAATTTGTATTTGAAAAATGCCTTCCGGAAAGGAAACTTACACTGCTGCCAGATCAACATGAAAATGAATTCCATTCTCTACTATTCTTGTCACAAGAGAATGATTTCCAGCCAAAACTTCAAGCTGCATGGTTCTAAATTCGTTATCAATGGCATCAATCTTATTGACAATTGTTTGTATCTTTGGTCTGTTTTTGTCCAAAACAACCTGGCAACAAGCAGAAATGCTCAATTAATCTACGTTTAAAAAAAATCTCTCTTTAATGGCTTGATACTTAAGACTTAAGCCAAATACCTTTGCTATAAGATTCTTATATGGAAGATGTTCATCCCTCAAGTTCAGGTGGATGATATGCCCGACAGTCTCAAAGGATGAAGGAACTATCATACCCTTTGGAAGCAAAGCCTCTAAGATCTATAATATTCACAAAAACATATTGAAGATGTAAAAATGATCAATGAAACCACATGAAAACATAACTGCAAATAAGGAAGAAGCGAGGAAGCAAAATATAACCAGTTTGGAGTTTCTCTGGATGCAATGATACCTCATTCATCTGCCAGTAATTGTAAAACAAAGTCAGCTTGCATCTCACAAGCTCAACTGGTGATCCCGTAAAGCATGCCTGAGGAAAACAAGCACCTTAGAAATACAGTAAAACACAATAATCCAACTAGAGCTATCACCCACCAGCTGGCTAATAGTAATATGGCAATACCAACTTATTAATTTTTCATTACAAATACACATATCAAATAATGAAAGACTGCACGGCTGACCCAGGCTGTGTGCGGCCCAGGCAACGGTACATGGCATCACAGCCCAAGGGGGCATCAACCCGTAACCCAATCCACCATTACTATAAGTTCATTTCGACTTATGATTTTTTTAATTCCTATTCTCTCACACTCAATTCTTGATTTAAGTTTCATATTCTTTTCATATTTGATTTAAGATTTTTGTCGTTTCCAATTTGCTTATGTTCCTATCTTGGTTTCTCGTAATTTTCTTTATGTTTGTGGTTTGATTTGTTACTCATTGTTTATGATATTACCAACCTTGATGATGCCCACCCACTGTTTGATGAAATTCCACAAACATGACCTCTCTGATATTCTTGTTAGTTTAATTTATAATACTGAAAAATCGGTTACATAGTTTGATTCTTGATCTTAAAAGCACTTACTTTCCTTGTTATCTCTGTGTTTAGGTCACATTTCTCCTTCTAGTGATGGTAATAACAAATCGATCAATACATGATGGTTGAGGGCATTTTTTAGTCTTATTTCTACTTGTTTTCTCTATGCTTTTTTACATTGGGAGCAACATTTATGCTTTCTGCCCATGGCAAGAAAAAGATCTCAGGACCGTCACAGTGAAAAAGCAATTCATTCTCGAACCAAGAAACAAGTCACATTGTGCACTAAGTTCTGCTCAATTGGTACTTGGTAGGACGCCCAAAAGCGTCTTATCAGCTTATTGCAGATTTTTTTCACACAAGACACAATTGTTTGATCCTATAACCATAAGTCCTATATAACAGTCTATCATGACATTTATATATACTTGGGCATCGTTTGGTAAAAATAAGGTAGCTTATAAGTCACCTTATAAGTCAGGTACACGTTTGGATGGACCATAAGCTAGCTTATAAGTTACCTTATAAGCCAGTTTTTTGAAAAGCTATTGTCACTAGCGTTTTGGTGACTTATGAGACTTACTATTATTTTATTCCAAATATACCCTTACTACTTTTTATACTACCAATTTTTAGACATGTCTTTTTATTGTCATTTTATAGTCATAAGCTACCTTATCAGCTAGTTTTGCCAAAAGCGACTTATTCATCAGCTATCTTATCAGTCATCAGCTACCTTATCAGTCATAAGCTACCTTATCAGCTAGTTTGCCAAACATAGCCTTGGCGGCGTCCTATAAACCCAACTTTATTGTAGTGATGGTAAACAATGTGCTCATATAGCATATACGTCATCGGCATATATGATGTTTTCCCCAATCATGAATACCTTAAGCTAACCACTTTCACTACAAAATAGATGTTCAAATGCATATAATAACCTCACAAATACGACGTAACAACTACCTTAACCGCCTCAGGCAATTCATCGACCGATTTATCGGCATGTCGATGATCCAAAAGCAACAACCTCGTCGATCCTTTCCATTTCCCTAACCTACATTCACCTTCTCCAATCAATCCACTCAAATCCTCCTCGTCACTCCGACAATCATCATCAACGACCTCCTCCAACAAATAACACTCGTTCGTCTTCTTCTCTCTAATTCCACTCGCCTCCTTCTTCGTCTTCCTCTTCGGCCTCGATAATTTGGCCAAATTCCTGAACTTTTCATAGCCTCTGGCATTGAAGGTCTTCACAAGCTTGTCTCTATACAAAACCGGACTCAGTCGCTCCCCATCGCCCTCGGCCTTCCCGTAAATCCTCCGATTCAGCGACTCCAAGGGCTCGTCTTCACTCGAGTCGAAATACTTCTGCAATTGGGGGTCGATTTCGTCTCCAGGAACCCTAGCTATGTTCCGAACCCTAGGCCAGTTCAACAGATGGCCACGGAGCTGGCTCTCGAGAGCGTAACACCGATCGGCGGAAACTCGGAGGGCGGAAACGTCGAAAACACGAGTGAAGCAGCTTTCATCGAATGACGATAATAAATCGTCGTTGTTATCTTTATCTTGCTGTAGCGATTTGAGGTGTGGAGACGATGGCTGGTGGCCTCTGGATAACGACGGCTCGTAAGGTAGGGTTTCGTCGAATGTGACGGAGAGTGAACCGGCGGCGGCGGTGGTGGTGGTGGTGGTGACGACGGCGATGGGGCGGACGGAGACGGCGGTGGTGGAGAAGAAGAAGGGTTTGAGCGGAGGAGAGAAGGGAATGGGGAGAGAAGAAGAGGATCGAAGGATGAATTTGGTGAACATCGATTTGGGATTGAATTTTTGCCGGGAAGATTGATTTCAGTTGCAGGGTTTTTAGGGTTTTGAGGGTTTGGGGTTCACATGGTTGAAGATGATGAATCAGAGTGTATCTTTCTAATCCCAACGGTAAACTACAAAAGGTGTTAATTGAGGGTATATCGGTATAAAAAAAAAAAAAAAAAAAAAAACAACTCGGTTTTATATGGTTAATGGTAGAACATGTGTGTCTCACACGGGGTGTTTAAAAAAACTGAAAAACCAAAGAACTGAACTATATGACCTGAAATCGAGAAAACCTGAGTAACCTGTAACCTGAAAACCCCAAAAATAAGAGTACCTACCGAGTCACGGTTCGGTTTTGGTTTTCTAAATATACTACCGTGGATACTCGACCCGCCCCGTATATATTTAGTTTATTAAAAAAATATTTATTAATACTTTAAAATGAAAAAAAATACCAATCTTAAGAAAATCTCTATCACATACCATATTTTTTTGTTCATCCCCCATTGCCATTGGCTTGTCGGTCAGATTCGATCTAGATTGTTTTTGCACACCTGTATTGACGATAATCCTCCACACTTTTATTTTCATTTTCTAATATTTTTTAAGGTTAATTGTTTCAGTTTCTCACAAAATAACTTCATTTCCTAGTATATATATTTTGTTTACATCAAAACACTCGATAAAATACGAGTAACCGTGAACCGAACCGTGAGTGCCCGCTCCTTTCCGGTTCGGTCCGGTGCAGGTAGTCGCCCCGCATGGTTCAGTCTTGGGTAATAAAATTAGGTACCGTGACCCGTGCATATGGTTCTCGAAACTTTCACTATCCGTCCCGTCCCATAAACACCCCCGGTTACTTCCATCTAATTCTCATCGGATCCATCTTAAGTCATGTCAAACAGTTCTTGTATCGCCCACCAAACACACCCTTACTAACTTGAGTCAAAATACTATAAAAAAAAATTAAAATTAAAAAAAAAAGGCATATTACATTATGATGGTATAGAAAATTGACTCCATCTCATTTCCCGCCTTCGCCTGCAAGCTTCAAATAACCGCTTTATCCGTACGCCAACTACCTACCACCACCTTCATCACAGAAAGAAATCTTCCCGCCAAAACTTTTGCATTCAATCCGTCATCTTCTTCCTTCCGATCAATCAAAAATGGATTTCAATCCATCAAATCCGTTACCACACCGCCATGAGAGCAGTAATCAAGCTCTAATGCGCCATTACTTTCAACTCGAGGCCGAATTCATGCCGGCTCGTGATTACCGCAAACAGAAGAAGTTCATCGACATCAGATCCATCGCGTTGTCAGATATCAAAAAGGTATAATCAATCAAACTGCAATTAAATTAAATTCAGCGATTCAATTTACGATAAAAAACGATGAGATTCTATTGATTTTGAACATGTTGATTGTTGACCAATTCATTGATTTCTTAATTAATGTACTGCAATTGAATATATATATATATATATATAATATATATATATATGGCGATTCAATTACGATAAACGATGAGATTATTTTGATGTTTGAAGGATTGATTTCTTAATTAATCTGTTGCTGGAAGAACAGTTGCGTCTGATGAATTTGATTTGATGGCGATTTTCCTTTCGATCACTTATTTCGATCGTTTTTTGGTCTAGAAACACTAATATACCTATAACAGTGAGATAATATTGATGTTTGAACATGTTTGATTTCTTGATAAATCTGTTGCTGGATGAACAGTACGAGTCTGATGAAGTTGATGTGATCGTGATTTTCCTTGCGATCACTTTTTTCGATCGTTTCTTGTCTAGAAACACCAATATACCGGTAATAGTTGCGTTTAATTCAATGATTCAATCTTAAATTTTTTTTAATGGATCAATATGTGTGTAGAATTCACTTATTCTTCAATTTGATCAATTAACAGGTGATAAAGAGCGGAGAAGGTTTCGAAAGTAATCTGGAGTTATTTGTGTTCTGTTGCGTTTCAATTGCTAGCAAGATACGCTGTTTGGATTTCTCGTTCGTTGAATTCTTGGTTTCTCACTCTCTCCCACCATATGGATACATTTACATATTTATGTATAGTTTTAAAATTTTCATGTATAAATTTCTGTTTAATATATAGGACAAACACCAAGTAGGGAGCGCGGCCGACGTTCTGGTGATGGAGCTTCAGATTTTGGAAGGCTTACGATGGAGGGTACGACCTCCGAATACCATAACCTTCTTGAATCTCCTCCTTCCTTTGGTTAAGTCAAAAGATCAGCCTGTATGGCTACTATTCCACCCTCTTTCTCGGATAGTTTTTGAGCTTCAAAGAGGTAGTCTGTTTGTTGATACAAGTGTGCAAAGATGTGTGTGTGTGTGTGTGTGTGTGCTCTGTATAATCAATACACTAAGACACATTTTCTCCGTCTGTATGAATTAGCAGATATTAGATTCACGGAATTCAGGCCTTCTACACTTGCGGCATCAGCGATTCTAGTAACTTCCTACAGATTACTTCCTGCGTTCCGTTCCGAGACCTTATGGAAGGTTCTCACATGTGGGTTTATTCAACAGGTCAGGATGGATGGATACCGCCTTCTTTCGAAAAAAAATTCAACCAATATAAGCTAATTCTTGTGTGTTTCTTACCAAACACTAAAATACAACTTATCGACTAACTACATTTTGGTACAGTGATAAGCTAATCGCCTAATCCAAACACTTCTTATGGAAGTGCGATTTTACACTACATAAGTTGGTAAGTACATTTGCAGAAAAGCATAATTTGTTTTAGATGAGCAATCCCAAACACTCCCTTAATTATATTCAGCTTATGCAATGCATAAAATGTCTCAATGTCAAATTCAAGGATCAAATAGAATCATTGCATGGTCTAATGGGAGAGTATCTAAATTCAGAAATCTGATAAAATGTGCATAGATACAAGCATACAACTGAGATGAATCATAACAATATATATATATATATATATTGGTATCCCAGTTCTTTATTTTCTAGTTATGACATTGCTACAATATCAATTAACAAATTTCACTTGTTTTACTTGTTAATGTGGTTGTAGTCTGAAGTAGAAAGATGCTTTGAGGAACTGAAGGAACATCCTATTGTTGGTATGTAACCATATATAACTTGGCAATTGAGCTTCATCCTTCCCTAAATAAAGACATCTTTCTGGGAAGAAAATCTGCCATCCCAAAATTTCCGTCCCCAAGAAAAACATAAGCTAGATACGTTTATATTAAGGCTATGTTTGGCAAACTAGCTGATAAGCAAGTTGTTGACTGATAAGCTAGCTTATGAACAAATATGTTTGGCAAAAACTAGCTTATGAGTATGTAAAAGGACAAAAAGGGGTATATTGGGGTATAATAATTAATATTTAGAAGAGTATAATTGGAAAAAACTACAAAAAGCTTCAAAAAGCTACCTCCAAGTAGCTTATCAAAAAGCTAGCTTATAAGCTACTTTTTGTGGATCCAAACATGTACATACAAAATAAGCTAGCTTATAAGTTACTTTTGGTTTACCAAACAATGCCTAAATAAAATAATGATGTATCTTTACCTTATTGGTGGGAAATGGAACGAACAGTAAATCACGGGGCAACAGTTTTTCTTCATTTTTCAGTAGTCATAATTCGGAAAAACAAACATTAGTTACATATATAAACATGATCATAACCTCATTTATATACTAATATACAAATGCAGACTATATACTGAATCCCGCCAAGGACCCCCTCGATGTTTTCAAACAACGTTTCAGACGACATCCCGGCTGGTGGGAAAGACAAAAGGAAATTATAGAAGTGGAAGTGAAAGAAGAAGAAGAAGAACAGGAGCAGGAGGAGGATATAAATATGGAAGAACCTGATCCAGATTTGGTGCAACCTGATCCCAATGTGGTGCAACTGCAACCTGTTCAAGGGAGAAGGTACAACACATTCCAAAGAATTCTAATCACCTGCTTTTTTCCTATAATATGCAGGTGTTTAGGGTATGAAATTGTTAGTAGGGAAAGGCCCAATTGATCAAGACACTTAATTGTCACACCAATCCATGTCTTTAGCTGTAATCAGTCAACATAACTGATCCATAATCATACCATACCATACCATGCACTTTAGGAGATGTGAACTTTTACTGATTGATGTTAGGAAAACTGAAACATTTTTGAATCTCAATGTTCTAGCAAATTACATAACTTGATAAATGTGATGGTATGTGTCTAGTTGATGTAGGACCAAACCTGTCCTTAAACATAGGCTAGATGATGTTCATAAAATGGATATGAGAGGGGAGTCTCTTTCGTATTTTTACACGGGTGATGTTGTGTGTCTAGTTGATTCGAGATTCCAACATCCCAACTTATCCATCAAAGCTAGCTTCGTAATGATGCCATCACCGGGTATAAGGACAACGTGCACTTCGTTATACAAAAGAATATATTGTCACCAAAAAGGAGTTTGACCATAATCCTGGTTAACCTGTAGATCCCTTTCCTTGTAAGATGAGGGGTGCGAATTTTGTTTCCCCGATGGTCCAAAACTCATCAAAGATGATGTACGGCCGTATATAACTATTGGCTATGTTTGGTAAACTAGCTGATAAGCGAGTTGATAACTGCTAAGGTAGTTAATGACTGATAAGCTAGTTGATGACCAATAAGGTAGCTGATGATCGATAAGCTAGTTGATGAATAAGATGTGTTTGACAAAAACTAGCTAATAAGGTAGCTTATGTCTCTAAATGACAAAAAAAGACATGTTAAAAAAATTAGTTATGTAAAAAGTATAGGATTATATTTGGAATAAATAATTAAAAAGTGTCATAAGTCTCATAAGTTAAGTAAAAGTAGATTTTCAAAAAGTTAGCTTATAAACTTACTTATAAGGTAGCTTATGGTTCATCCAAATATGTACTTGAATTATAAATAGGTTACCTTACAAGTTAACTTATTTTTACCAAACAATTCCAATAACTAGTAAAACAATTATAAACTCGTTTATTTTGTAGGCTAAAAAAATCTTTTGTGGAAAGTTGCCTTAAGCATCATTTCAATAAATTTTAAAGGTTTTTTTTAGTCAATGATGTTTCAAGTTTGGTGATAATATTTAGTTTAAAAATCACACAGAATGTCTTTCTTTAAGATCCTTTCTGATTTCAAAGATGTATGTTGATGACTTAAAATAAAGACTAAAAATGCATGTTATTGTTAGTTTGAAAGTTCAGTTTCAAAATTAGAGTGAAAAACTAAATAGTAAATTCATGTTTTCTAAATTAAATAGTAAATTCGAATAGAATTTTCAAGACTGAAAAAAATAAATATTTCGGTAAAATTGTGCTCCAAAAAGTTATATGCAAAACAGAGAAAATAAACTTCTGTAAATTTAGAGAACTAAAAAAAGTATTACTACGAAAGCTTTTTTATTAATTAAATATTTATTGTATATATAGAATATTTTAATAATCTATTCATATATAATAAAAGAGTAACTGATTCACACGTGTCGCGCTCTGGTTACTATTTGCCACATCATATGCATATGTGTCATGTGTCATACGTTGACACATGACACTGATTCAAAATTTAAAATTATTAAAAATTAATCCAAAATTATCTATTAAATATAACAAACTTTATCTCTATCTATTGGTATGAAGTCATCTATATCTCTATCTTTCTCCTTAAATTGATATTATCTCTCTCTCCCTAGATTGATATTTAAATACTAAGCAGATTCAACAAAAACCGTATAAACCTTACCTTTTCCATTTTAATTTTTCAAGTTCCTCCATTACTCTTTTTGCAAACGTCTTAGGTAAGTTCGTCAACCATTTTTTCGAAGAACATTCATGCATAAAATTTATTTTATTATTTGTTTTTGCAATTATTTGAAGAATGATAAGTACACTTTTGTATGTATACCTTTCTCTTTATATGTGAAAGTATATTAACTTCATTTTAAAATCAAAGATAGTTTATAGTTTGATCTATAAAATGTCTTTGTTATATTTTCGTTGTTGATAAATTGATATCAATTGAATTAAATTAAAAATAAATAAAGTTTGTAGTTTCTTTTAATATAATTAATGTATTTGATAAAAAATAATATTGATGTTAAAAGATCAATAGCACAACAATTCATATTTATAATATAAGGTTTTTTGGCATGATTTAATTTTTTGAAATTATCCCGTGTATTACACGGGATCAAAACTAGTATAAATAATATTATATTATTTAATGTAAAAGTTGCTTAGGATAGATATTATTTTTCTGAAGATTTTGATATTTTTCTTTTTTATTTTAGAGAAATTCGATGTTCTTAAAATTTCAAATTTGTAATAACCTTTGGCAAACATCTATTGTTTAATTATTGTTGAATTAAATAACTAATTATTGAAAAACAATAGAAACAAATATCATAATTTTGGGCTTCAAAGATATAAAACACCTCAGAATGATAAACGTAACTTCTAAAACGAATCAAAACCAAATGCACATATGAATGTAAAATTTATACTATGTGATTATTTGTTACAGATATTTTTATTTTGTGTGTATGTTATATGGTTAGATGGAGATTTACACGACAACAATACCATTTTATAAAAACAAAAAAACATCTGAAACATGCAATTATCACATGTGGTACTGTATAGTACAATCAAAATAGTGTGCAAGTGACTTGGCTCCTACCTAGGTCACTGCCAAGGTCATATGTGTCCATCATGAGCGTATCATCAACTTATCACTTGTAAGGCTACATGCACTTAAGGGTTGGGTTCACAGCTGGTATGCCCGCCGGACCCGGCGGGTTTGTGTGGGTTGGGTGCGGCGAAGTGGATAGCCGGCAGGTATGGGCAGTGGCGAATCCAGGAATTTTAATGAGTGGGGTCGGAATTTAATTAACACGATAACATATAATTATATAGATAAATAAAAAGTATATAAACAAAAAATAACTTACATTCTACAACTGTTCTCTACGAGTCTTCATTTTTTGAAAGCGATTTATCACATCTTCGTTCGTAACTTTGGCAAGTGCTTCTCTTTCTACGGCACATATGACACAAGCATTCAGAAAAGCATCACCAATTCGATTGCGTAAATCTGACTTTACAATCTTCATTGCTGAAAAACATCTCTCAACTGTCGCGGTCGCAACCGGTAAAACCAATGCTAGCTTTAATAACCGATATACCAAAGGAAACGTGAGATGTTTCTTCGTTTCCACCATAACTCTAGAAAGGTCAGATATACCTTTAAAATAGTAAAGAAAACAAAGTTAGTTTACATATATGGTTACATTTGTCTTTTTTAAGTAACAAAGACAATTAGTCATATCAAATATACATTTCAAGTTGGCAAATTTTTCATCTTGTAGTACATTACGGATGTAGAGGCGAAGTTCTTGCTCAAAAGCCGTTCTTTCCTCACTACTAAAATCTTCTGGATACAACTCACTCAACCTTAGCAACTTTGATTGGTTAAAGTCACAAAATAAATCACGTGGATTCAATGCCGACATACAAATAAGCAATTCTGAACTTACCTCACCAAATCTATCACCAAACTCTTGAATTTGCATATCGACAACCGTATTAAAACAATCATACTCATAATAATGTCGATATGTGATGTTGGACTTTTGTCTCCGACTCTTTGGATTAACATAATCTTCATTCATGCTCACAATCTCAATATCATATTTATCGCAAAAAGAAGTGACTTTCTCCAAAATTGAATCAAACCCATCAACTCTAAGCTCTTGCAATTCTTCCTTGGTTGATTGCACCAATGAAATAGCATTTAAAATATCTTGATCTCTTTTTTGAAGAGCTTGTGACAATGAATTTGTGGCCCCCAAAATGCGTAACATCAAGTGCAAATAAAACACAAAATCAAATGATGTCAAATATACTTGAAGTCCACGCGCTTGACATACACTAGTGCTATTTTCACAATCATTTTCAATATATTCAAGCACCTCAAGAACACAAGGAAATAAATCAACCAAACGCAAAAGTGTTTTATAATGAGAACCCCAACGCGTATCTCCGGCTCTTGCAAGAGAAAGTTCTTGATTTAACCCAGTTCCCGTTTCAACTTCACCACTACCGATGAGTTTTTCCAAGTTCTCCTTTTGACTTTCTCTAAGCACATCACTTCTTTTACAAGAAGCACAAACCACATTTATCAAAACACCTATCATCTCAAAAAATTGGACAACACCATGATGTTTTCTTGCAACCGCAACTACAACTAATTGGAGTTGGTGAGCAAAACAATGAACATAATATTAAAAATTTATTTTTTTAAAGGTAAAAAATGAAGATGTGATGGGTTGACTGGTGTCATAAGACCCCATTCCCATAGCCATGCCTCCGCCACTGGGTATGGGGGTTGGCGAGTTGGGAGAGCCGTTGGCAAACGGTCAAATTCTTTTTTTTTTACTTTTTTTTTCATTTTTTACTCCTATATAAATACCCATTTATACTCAACTTATTTTTTCACACCAACTCTAAACCTTCAATTCTTCAACTCTTTAAACCTCCAATTCTTCAAACCTCCCACTCTTCAAAAATCATGAATCCAAACGATCAAAACCTCGGATCTTCATCACGGCGCGCGAAATGTAAACGTCGGGCGGAACCCGAGACCCCTTCGAAGCCCTCTTTCAAAGTCGACGTTACGCACACCGGGTTCCCTCCACAATATCCACCCGATTACGGTGTCGAAATTTCGTCGAAAGGTTTTTGTATCACAGTTACTCATCCTCAAGCTCCTCAACCCGGGAGCTCTTCACAACCCAATCAACCCGGGAGCTCTTCACAAGCTCCTCAACTGTTTCCTTATCAACCGTTTCCTAATCCGTTTATGAATCCACAATTTCCTCCAACCGATTGGGGTACTCCTTATCAACCACAATATGTACCCAATTACCAACCCAATTACCAACCCGTACACGATGATGATGACCCTTCCGATGAGGGAGAACTTTCACCAACGACCCAACAAGAGGAAGACGTTAAGTTTTACACCGCCCCGCATGACTATCTCCGGGGTAAACGGCTCAAGGATGCTATGAAGCGAAAAGCCGAGATCAAAGCCAAATATGGCTTGTAATTTTTAGTTTATTTAATGTTTTAGTTTATTTTATTTAATTATGTATTGTTTAATTTTAATTTTTAGTTAATTAATTATGTAATGTAATTTTTAGTTAATTAATTATTAATCTTATTATTAATTAATTAATTACATGTTTTATTTAATTATATTATTTATTTATATAAAATAAATTGAAAAGTGGGAGGGTTGGGAGGGTTGGGTGTGTGTTGTAGAGGGTTATGGAAGGGTAAAGAGATGGTTGGGAAAAAGCTGATGTGTCAGCTGATGTGGCATTAAAAAAGTGAGTGAGTTGAGTGGGTTGGATGCATGTAGCCTAATGGTTGTTTGTTTCAAGTTCTCTACATTCTCATAGATGTAAAATGCTATCATTCTCCTTTACACCTTTTCCCATATTCATCTATTTGTATCTCAGGGGATGTTTGTTGATTTTCCATTAAAATGAATTTGTTTATATAGATTGAAAATGTTTTTGTTTCAAAAGCTTTTTCATATAGTTAAATATCCAACATAATGCTTGAAATTCGTCACACTAACTTTTCCTATAATAACATATGTATAAACTTTATGTTTCATATAGATCCATGTTACTACTTATGATAAAATATATATCATCCAAAAATTATTTCATTAAATTATTTGGTCCTTATAATAGACAATCTTTATATTTTTTATTCTCAAATTACATAATTCACATTTTGTTACTTTTAACTTTATTTATTTATTTTAGTAAGACATTTTCTTCTATTGATTAATTATAAACTATTATAACTTTATTAAAAAAAGATAATCAAATTATTTCATTAAACTATTGACAAGTGCGTGATATTTTTCCAAAACTTTAAGTTAAAATCTTCTAAAACTAATATTTATTATTTACTGATTAATTAAATATTTTTATTTATTATCTATATGGTAACAACCACATAAAATAGAGCACCATATATCTCTTTTTAATTGTAAGCATATAGTTAAAGGAGTGTTAGCCTAGTGGTAAGGCTTGGGGACTACATAGTGGTGAATCTGAGTTCGAGCCCTGGGGGACGCATTCTGGAGGTACGGGGGCTTAGACCCCGGGCTGCATGCTTTAGCAGTCGGGCTTTGGCCCAAAATTGCTGAGGATTAGTCTGGGCCCAATGTGGTCTGGGATACCTCTTCCAAAAAAAAAAAAATACCCAACACAATGCTTGAAATTCGTCACACTAACCTTTCCTATAACAACATATATACAAACTTTATATTTCATATAAATTCATGTTACTACTTATGATAAAATATATCACAGTTTATAACCCGGCGCAAAGCCCGAGCTCTTAATAACCGTGATAGATTTGATCATAAGTAGTAACATGGATTTATATGAAGCATAAAGTGTATACATATGTTGTCATATGAAAAAAATATCATGTACTTATCAATAATTTAATGAAATTATTTGATTATATTTTTATTAAAATTATAATGGTTTATTATTAACCAATAAAACAAAATTTCATAATAAAATAAATAAAGTAAAAGAAAAACAAAATCTGAATTATGTAATTTGGGAATAAAAAATATAAACTACTGTAAGGACCAAATATGTAATTTAATCAAACATTATTTTATGAGTTAACCACTTAATTTAACAAAGTTGGATTGGCGGATGAAAATGGAATGAAAATAAAAACCACAGGGCAGAAAATATGTGTTTTTTAATTGAGATAGACATGTTTGAAAAAACTTGGCTTTTTGGATAAAGCTCTCGATCTCCTAAATGCTTACTGAATAAACCACCTTTTATATTATTATGCCACTGTCAAACAGTCAAATATAGCTGATTGAATAAGTTGTGGGTCCTATTACATTTGTTAAACTACTAACACACATGCCTTTAGTATCTTTCCTTCATGGTATGCAACTCAAAAACTTCTTTTGCTATGAAGAAACGGTATGATTGCATGTCTAAAAGATTAAGAGAAAGAAAGAGTGAGGAAGAAGATGCCATTATTCACTATGATTGTTCCCAAGAGTGATCATGAAAACATGAAACAAATTCACCATCAAGAAAAGGAGGTGAAAAGAAAAGGAAAACTTTGAAAAAGTATCCAAGCTAATCTAAAACGTACATCATAGTTTTTAGAGTATATTAAGTGTTTTGTTCATATTGTTTGATCTTAATTTTACAACCAATAGGGTCTTTAATGCAACCATATGAACTAAGTTGATTTTCTATTTTGGGATTGAACTCGTTAAAAAGATGAAACTAAATGACTCAACTCATTTAAGAAATGCAAAGACGAAGAGGTAACTTGTTAATTATAAATGCAACCAAAAGGATAGATTTCGACATTTCGTTGAATCTATGAAGAAAAAAAAGACAATAACCGTTGAAAACACCTAATCATAGGAATGAAACATGATAATGTACTCTCATTTTCAGCAACCCTTTTTAGCATCAATAACTTTGTCGGCAATACGACTAGTTCATGTCAAGATTTCACCATCGCACTAAATGCATACAAAAAAAAGAGCGGGTACCTAAGACTATTGTTGAATAGGTGCACTTTTTTTTCTTTCAAAAGGTGTCTTGGGTTATATCCAAACCAATCCCACTAAATTATAGTTGTAAGACATCAACTCTAATAAACTCAGTGGCCCAATTGCTGGAGACATCTAAAATTGAACCTTGAACATGTGAGATATTCTACCAAATCCCCACAACCTTTGTGGTTGAATTGGTGCATTCTGAAAGTACATTAAAGTCCCACAAAATCGTCTAACGTGATTTTAACCGTATTGCATTATTTCAAATGAATTTTCTTAGTTTTTGGTTGATTTTGATGAGGTTTTAAAGTTTTCTGGTTAACCTTGATGACAATTTTGGTTTTTTTTTTTTTTTTTTTTTTGAGAAAGATTTATTTAGTTGATTTTAAAGAGCTTTTTGGTTTTTTAAATTATCTAGTACAAAGAAACATCTCTTAAAATTTAACGCATGCACCTTTTATACCTTATATAATATATTTTTACTTGTGAAAATCGTTAAGCCCGTCCAGGATAGATATCACATGTACCAAATTTTCTTGTGTGAATCTCATCCAACCAATGAAATGATAACAACTCAGATTTATATATATATATATATAATATTATTCTTTTAACTTTACCTTCTCTCTGATGATGTGTATTAACTTAATTGGTAGACATGTATGGCACATAAAAATTTAATAAAGATGACTTTTATCCGTAGGACATGAGGCTTAACGCTATTGGATCTATAAATAAAAGTCTATAAGATTTATCACAAGGATCTCTCAAAAATTAAAATTTCTTACTAGAAAATGAAATTTAAAACAAAAAAGAATAACTTTAATTTTTTAATTTTGAAGTCACTCTCAACACCATTTTTCCAAAAGGTGCAGCACTAAGATGAAAATGTCAATGACGCATCACTACTATTTTAAATGTAACGTAATTAAAGTCAAAATCAATAAACAAATTACGAACACATATTTCCAAGAATGAATGTGTGCCACTTTTGACCAGTTCTTCCTGAATTATCGACACAAAAAAGACGATATCCTTATAACACATTCTTTAAAATAATATAAAAAACAGAGATTTTATTTCTTTTCTTTGTTTAAATAGATCTTCATATTATTCTCTGAAATAAGAAAAAACAATATAAAACTGCTTAGTCTTGAAGAATTGTAGTTTTTATCTTGAATGAATTATAGTTTTTCTCCTTATGGTTTATTAATAATTTAAATTTGTCCCTTGTTGTTTAAAGTTATGATTTTGGTTTTCATGGTTTTGTAATATATATATTTTTTTGGAAGGGTGTCCAAGCCTATGGCGCGACTAGGGGTGTAAACGAGCCGAGCCGAGCTCGAGCTCGACTAAGCTCGAGCTCGGCTCGTTTAAGTTTATAAAACTCGAGCTCGACTCGTTTACCCATAAATCAATATTTAGTATATATTTTTATTTTTAATACTTATTTTTAATATATTTATTATTTATTATTTAATCTTTTATTATATATTAATTAATATATTTTATAATATATATTAACCAAAGCTCGTTTAGGCTCGCGACTTTATTACAAAAGCTCGAGCTCGAGCTCGTTTATTAAACGAGCTTAAAATGAAGCTCGCTCGTGCTCGTTTAACTCGAGCTCGAATCGAGTTTTAACGAGTCAATCTCGAGTAGCTCACGAACAGCTCGGCTCACTTACACCCTAGGCGCGACTAATTTCCAGCAAGATCAAGGCTAAATCATGCCCTTTGTAAATGTCCACAAGTTGCGCATAAAAGGATTCGAACCCTGGTTAGGCGCTGTGAACCTCCAAGCCTTATCCACTCCATCACAACACTAATAAACATATACTTTTATTTTTGTTACTAGATTAATTCAGGACTAAAACATTAAATAACTGTAAACCATAGGAGTCAAAACAACAATACTGTATAAATAATAATAAAGGTCAAAATAGAAAATTACAAACCACATAAGTTAGGTTTACGTAAGACTATTATGTTTTCATGAGACCCATGGAACCAAGTTTTTACACTTGAAACTTAAAAATAAAATATTATGAAGGTAAAAAAAACTCCAAACCTTAACAACAAGAACATTACGAAAGTTACATTTCCAATATTTTGTTGTGAGGTTTTAAGTATAAAAACTTGACCTTGCGAGTCTCTCGACAACAATACGATCTCACATGACTTTAAGTCTACAAAGTATAACAACAAATACTGCAATATCTAAAGACAAAGATCACAATTTTAACCAACCACAGATGAAAACATAATTTCCTCTCTTTATCTTCTTTTTAGTTTTTTCCACCAATATTATGATATCTTACATAAGGTTTTAGCTAAAAATTGTAATGAAATCTTAAAATTTTAATTATATAAACAATATTACGATATTATATACTGAAGTGTATAAACAGAAAACTGTTAGAATTTTAAACTTTTGTTTTACACCAAAAATCACAAATTATATTCTTGTATTTTATGGGAAGAAACATAAATCTTCAAATCTATACACAATAAATAAGAAAACAACTATAAAAACCGAAGAAATAGGAAATAAAAAATCGTTTCCTTCAAAATCCTTATCTTCAAGGTCCAAATTTCATTACAAAAATTCGAAATCATAATTTATGATTTTTCTGTGAAATATTTTTAGCTTATACAAAATATACATACACATTTATATATACACATTTCATACAGACTAACCTTATCATCTTCCCTTCAGAAAGCCAGAACTACCTGATGGGATTACGAGTCCTATCAAGCAGCCCAGCCATGATCACTCTCTTTTTGTAATGCTTCGAGTCCGTATCCACAAACTCGGCAATGCTCGTGGCCGAGTCGACTCGTTTTATCCGACGACACGGTACGAAGTAGAACCAAATCGACGTGCACATTATCGAGAAAATCCGTCCCCAAATCATCAACACAACGAGGCTTAGAAGAAGAAACAAACACCAACGGATGTTCCAGCTGTTCCCGCCAAACATGAGCTTATCGGGATTGGAGTTCATCAAAAGAAACACGTTGGACGAAACGGAAGTAGTCGAATCGGTGGAGTTTAGTCGAGATAGTCCTTTTTGGTGAGAAACCGAAGGAGAGATGGAGTTCATAGGTGTTGTTGATTTCGATGACGATATCTTTTGGTCGAAACACGATGAAGAATTATAATTAGAGTTGTTATTGGTAGGATTTGATTTCTTCGAGGCCGATGAATTGGATGAAACCGGATGATATCCAAATTCGAGTATATTTTCTATTAGAGATGATGGTTTTTGGTTAGATGTAGATCCAGACGATAAGGAGGAGGTGGAGTATGCGGAGGAAGTGGTTCTAGACGAGGTGGAGTATGCAGAGGAAGTGGTTCGCGAAGACGATGAGAATAAATTTGAACGACGGCTATAGGAAACGGAGTCGTCCATATCTGGACATTCTCTAGCGTAGGCATTACCATTACAGTCGTTGAATGATGATTTATCGAGCTTTTCGTTTGATAACGATGATGAGCTTGTGTCTGAAGACATCGAAGATTTGGAAGAACTGGTGCGGTTCTTCTTCTTCAACTGTCGATGAAAATGAAACAAAAAACGGATCAATATGATGCCAAATGATGAAAAAACACATAAATAATGAATCAAATCAATTACTCAGAAGATTCAGATAATGAATTTTCCGATTTGAATCATGAGAAGTTATAATAAACAGATTCAACGTCATTGAATTCTGCAAAAAATTACAAAAAACAATCGGATTCTGCAATTTTCGTTTCATCTATTCACAATGTTCAGATAAAAATCGATAAATTCATGAAATAAACAGAATCAAACATGAGAGTTTTTCTGTACAAAAAATGTAATCATAAGACAATCTGATTCGGCATCTGTTCGATATACTAGTATATCGATTAGGACAAAATTCAAACGGAAATCAATAAATTCATGAAACAGAGAGTGTTTCTGTTCAGAAATGTAATAAAAAATCGATTTGATTCTGCAATTTTATTCATCTGCTCGATTAATATCGATTAGGACAAACTTAACCAAAAATCGATAAATTCATGAAATAAACAGAATCAAACATGAGACTGTGTTCAGAAATGTAATCAGAAAACAATCTGATTCCGCAATTTTCATCTTATCGGTTGGATTAATATCGATTACGACAGATTAGCTCACACGAAAATCGATAAATTCATGAAACAAAAAAATCAAACACGAGAAAAATCTAACGGTTTATGAAAACGAACAAAAAAAACTTATCACCTTTGTGTTAAACAAAACAGATTTCAGTAAGAAATGTAATCATTTCATCTGTTCGATTCATATCGATTAGAACAAAGTTCATGAGAAATTACACAAAAAACAGATTAACGTCATTGAGACTAATGATATTTCTGTTCAGAAATGTAATCAAAAAACAATCTGATTTCAAAATTTTCATTTCATCTTTTCGATTCATATCGATTAGAACAAACTTCACACCAAAATCAATAAATTCATGAAATAACAGAATCGAACATAGTGTTTCTGTTCAGAAATGTAATCACAAAACAATCTGATTCTGTGTATAGATTAGAACAAAGTTCACATGAAAATCGATAAATTCATGAAATAAACTGAATCAAACACGAGAAAAACGGTTATAATCACCTTCGCGTTAAACAAAACCGCTTTGAGTATCCTCGAGATCCGTCTTCGAGAAGACGACGATCGTTTCGTACAGCAATCATCATCATCATCATCATTATCATTATCGCAACCGTTGACCAAATCAACCTCTGAAGCAAAATCTCTTCCATCATCTCTTCCTAACCGTCCGTCGCTAATTTCTCATCATTCCGATTAGCATCCGATTTATCAGGCGGTAACGAAGAAGAAGGTCCATCTCCGGTGGTGGACCGAAAGCAAGACCTTAAGATGATCTTGCTTCTCCCTCTCTTCTTCTTCTTTCTGTTATCATCCGTCATAGCTCCACAGGAAGAGAGAGAGGGAGAGATGAATTGGATCGATCGATCGAATAGTTAGGGTTGCATGTATTTAGGGGAAGAAATCGGTGGGAAGAGAGAGAGAAAAGGGAGAAAAATTGTTTCAATGAGACAAATCAAAGTACATGAGCGAGACTTGCCGAAATTGCCGCTCTTCGTCTTCCAACTCCCACCACTCCCCTGTCTATATATATTTAAATTTTAGTAACTTCCATTTATTTTCCAATAACTCTACTAACCGTTTTCTATTTACTTTTTTCGAATTTAATTATAGAAATTATAATTGTGTTTTGTCTATTTACCTAGACTTACAATTTTATAAGGCTATCAGTCTCACTTTTTAATGTCACATCAGCTGACACATCACCTTTTTCACAACCCTCTTTTAACCCTCTCAAAGCCCTCTGCAACCCTCTACAACTCTCACCCAACCTTCCCAACCCTCTCACACAACACACAAGAGACACTCACAACCCGTGCGGTTTCACCGTGCCGAAAATAATCTAGCCCGCCGGCTACCATCGCTGTGTACCCAACCCATTGAGCCCGGCGGGTTGGGGTGAGAACCTTTTCTTCAACCCGCTGCCCAGCCCGACGTCCGTTGCGCATAGCCTAATGCGTCTGATAAAGTAGACGTGAAGTTTCTTATTTGTCTATTTACACATACCAGTCGACATCCTATGCTAAGGTCATCATCCACTATCGACCCAATAAACCATATCAGCTTTCTACTATCTTACCCAAACCAACTCAAAGCATTCACTATGGTTTACCCAATCCAACCCAAATTTACCCACACTTTTATCTCATTAAATAATAAAAAATAAAATAAAAAGGAAGAAGAGAGAGATAAAGAGAAAGAAGAGCGAGAGAGGGGGGGTGAGGGTGGGCGTCGCTCTTGGCTTGGCCAAACCGAAGCCAAGCAACCCGATGGAGATGGGATGGTGTTGCCGAAGCAACCCGACAAAACCAAGGCTTGTCAATGCCTCTTGCCGATACCATAGCGGATGGTCTCACATTATTGCTTTGGCCACACACTTAAACTTATGGTTTTAAAATGCATCTGATAAATGTAAGATTATGTCTTTCTTATATGTCAACATTTGTTTTTACCTAACCTTGTGGGATCTTATTATCCATCCATTGGGAGTCAAGCATCCTCCGTGACATGGTAATAGACTCTTATACTATTTGTTACATCCTACGATGACCATTTCAAATATTGTTCATGTACCTAGACTCATGGTTTTAAAATAGCGTTTGATTGAGAACATATCAAATCTCTTATAAGGCAACATTTGTTGCCTTTGTGGAATTTTACATGGTTGCTATTAATTTGTTCTATCTCATTTTGAGGCTACTATATGGATTTGATGTATGGGTTTGTCTTTGATTCTATCGTGTGTGTGTTTTTGTTTGGGGATTTTTAGTCAAGCAACTTTACTTATTGGGTGGTTGTGGTTCAGTTGGTTTTGTTTTTGATTCGGTCCTCGGTTTTGTTTTACGACCTAGGTCTTTCTTTTTGGTTGGTTTAGTACTTTAGTTTCTTTTGGCTCTATATATTGCAAATCAATCGACTGGACTATGTTTGTTTTGCTTTTACTTTTGATGATATGATTGTTTGCTTTTCAAAAAAATATATAAACCACATGAATGAAAATGACAGTTGTAAACTATAAAGGATGAAAAGACAATAAATTTATAAACCATGAGTAACAATAAAAATGAATTTTATACCAAACTAGGGAAAATTATAATTTCAAAATCGCAAACATAAAAGTAGCAAATTTTAATAGATCAAATAATTTACTCTAAAAATTAATGTAATGTCCATTTATTTTAGAAGGGGTAGAATTTTTTGAATTGATCCCTCTCACCCTATTGACCATTTTTGGATGTTTTTTTTTTAATTTTTTTAAAAAATGCTCATCTAGGTTTTGCCTAAATTACATAATTAACAATTTGGTAATTAAGTTACGATCGTTTGAGATTAAGCCTAACCACATGATGCTAGTATCTGAAATTGAACCTGGGTAGATGAGATATTCTACTATATGCTCCTAGGTCTCTTGTCAGTGCACCACCATCCTTATGGTTTTCGGATGCAAATTTTAGCAGTACATATTTGAACAGATTAAAATGATGTTCCTTTTAATAACATACTTCTCTATGTATGTTGCGTACGTTAATAAGACATGTGATTATTGTTTACAAAGCATCCGATGCTAGGAATTAAATATGAAAAAGAATACACATTAAAGTTTTTTACATGTGTGATAAAATATTTTCACATATTTAGGCACATCGCGAGTGATATTGAGTAATCTAAAAACGTGTCTAATACTAACATTTTCAAATATAATGTTGGATAATGTTCAATCAAACTACTTATATTTAAAAACTAGTAACTTTTAAACTAGTTGTATAAACATAATAATATTGATATATCACATGTTTATGATAATTATTTAAATAAAATATAAATATACATCAAATTAATCTTTACTTCATAAAATTTTGAGTTGATTTTATATAATTGTTGGTTAATAAAGAAAAAAAAGCTAAAGGCTATGTTTGGCAAGCGTAGCTTATAAGCTAGCTGGTAGCTGATAAGCTAGCGGATAGCTGATAAGCTAGCTGTTCATTGATAAGCTTGCTAGTAGCTGATAAGCTAGCTGTTGAACAAATTATGTTTGGCAAAAACTAGCTTATGAGTATGTAAAATGACCAAAAAGGGTATATTTGAATTTAATAATTAATATTAATAAAGGTATAATTGGAAAAAGCTACAATAAGCTCCTCATAAGCTACTCAAAGTAGCATTTCAAAAAGCTAGCTTATAAGCTAGCTGATAAGCTAGCTTCCTGGTACATGTTTGGATGGACTAGCTTATAAACTAGCTTATCAGCTAGCTTATGCTTGCCAAACAAAGCCAAAGTCTGGGGCAAAGAAAGGAAGCTACGTCGTTTTGTCCCTCTTCTACTTCGAGCCCAATAAATGACAAAGAGGTCGCCTGAAGACTTTTGACCATCACTTTATTGTATTTGACTATTTCTGTTGAATTGTTGACTTCTTTATTACATTTTCAAATCTCTTTAATTATTCTACACTCCACCCAATAGAAATATCCATATAGTTTTTTTCTTGATCAGCAAAAGGGAAACCGAAAGGAGCTTCGGCTCGGCCATCACTCCCAAACAGTAACCCCGAGATTTTATTGAATAAAGAACTAGCAAGGCGCAAGCGCGATCATACGTTGTAAAAAAAGATATTAAAAAATATAACAGTCTCCAAATCCATCAATCACTTAATATTCCGATGAAAATTATGCAGCCCTAAAACAACTATCTATCGGTTTTTTAAAGACCATTTGAGCTTGTGCTTCATCAATTTTGTGAAAAACCTCCATGCATATCTCTGACATATTATTGTTAGCTTTAATTTCCATATCGTTTACCATACCTTGATGGAAATGTTTTTCATCTCTTTATTGCTAGATTCGAACAACATGGGTGCGAGGTTGGTTTTGGGAATGCAATGTTAGTATAACTTTAGAACCGATGAGGTTCACAAAATGGTTGATTAGCTTCCTACGCATTCTGATGAGTTGTTTAAGATAATCCAAGGTAATTGGCAACGCATCACCACGTGAATGAGTTTTTTGCTATTGACGACTTGGATGGTAGTTTTTAAGACATTCAAATCCCTAGGAGATCAAAGAAGTTGAAAAGTAGTGGCATCATAGGCTACCAAACTCGATCCATCACCAATGTCAGTTGTAAAACGGATTAAGCTATCTTCTACGACAACAAAGGGTGTTGTGAGGAAGTGGTCCGAGCCCAAAACTAAGGATCCCAATAAGAGGGAAATGAACATTGGAAAGAAGCAAAAACTGGGGTTAAGGTTGCAAAGTGTGCCTCCATAAAAGTGTCACACATGTTAGATGAAGACTCCAATGTGAAGTTTACATTATATCACTTAATGGAAAGATACACTCACATGACAACATTTAATAATTTATCCTTGATTTAAGTTATTTTTATTATTTTCCTTTCTTCATCAAGATGTAGTTTTTCTCGTTTTCATCTACAACTGCAACATCTTTCCCATGACACATCTTGTCGTCAAAGAAGAAGGCTTGATTTGTCTACATCCTACATTCGTGATGGAGTTTTGTAACTTACGGGCCTACTACTTTTCAACTTTTTTGATCTCTCAGGGATTTTGAATCCCATCCGAATAATCATGCAACTCGTCAATATCAAAGAACTCATTCATGTGGTGATAGGTCGTCAATTTCGCTTTGATTGGCCTACACGAGACTCAAAATGTGTAATTGACTGACTAATCAATCATTCTATGAACCTCATTAGACGTAGGATTACATTTATGAAATATAAACTTCACTTGTGCGAAAAAAGCATTTGCGTTCGAACTATTTGATAAAACAAATTATCAGTCTCCAAATCCATCGGGTCACTTGATAATCTTATGATGTTTATGAATTGTGCTTCATAAATTTTGTCAAAAACCTCCATGCGTATCTCGACATATTATTGTTAGATATAATTTGTCTCATGTCATTTACCAAAGCTTGTAGCAAATGTTTCATCTCTTTATTGGCAGATTAGAACGAAATGGGAGTTACGTTGGTTTTGGGAAATCAATGGTTTATAACCTTAGAAAGGGTTGAGGTTCACAAAATGGTTGATCAGCTTTGTACGCATTTTGATGAGTTGTTTGAGATAATCCATGGAAATGGGCAACATACGACCACATGAATGGGTTTTTTTTGTTGCTATTGCCATACAGTTTGAGGAATCAAGTTTGAAATATTTCCATAGTTTAGGAGCCGATGGTAACACCCACACACGATGAATTCCGATTGTTTTATTGGTTAGGAAAATTCTAACAATATCTATCCTAAGATTTTCTTTGAAAAATATAATATTTATATAGGACAGATAAACTCGCAGATCCTCTTTGATAAGTTTTGAACCACTCAAGAGACTAGACTGTAACCCGGATACACCACGCTAAACACCTTTTGATGAATGTGTAACGAAATACGAGTCATTGAGAAAAAACTACACCCGGTGATGGCATTATTCCGAAGTTAGTTTCGATAAATAAGACAAGATGCTGGAATTTCAAATTAACCAGACACAGACCATCATCCCTGTATATATATATATATATATATATCCCTAATAGACACCATCTAGCATTTTTTTAAGGGGGCATGTTACCAATTAACATTGAATCCCACATCAATTAGACAAAACCATCACATTATGTAATTTGCAAGAAGATGGAGGTTCAAAAATGTACTTCATATATCCTAACATCAACCACAAAAAATTCACATCTCCAAAAATGGATCCTATAGTATGATCATGGCTCAGTTATCTAGACTGATTACAGCTAAAAACAAGGACTGGTGTGACAATTAAGTGTGTTGATCAATTGGGTCTTTCCCTAGTAACAATTTCTTCAAGCCCAAAACAGCTGAATAGCATAGGAAAAAAGCAGCTGATGAGAATTTGTGGGAATGTGTTGTACCATCTCTCATGAACAGGTTGCTCCAATTTGGGAATAGGTTCCTCCACAGTTATCTCCAGCTTCTGTTCAAATTCTTCTTTCACTTCTACAATTTCACCAGGAGGTACAGGTTCATCAATTATTACCTCCTTTTGCTTTCTCCGCCAGCACTTCTGTCTGAAACGTTCTTTAAAAAACTTGAGGGGGTCCTTGTCGGGCTTTAGTATATAGTCTGCATTTTAATATAGCTGAGGTTATGATCATGTTTATATATATATATATATATATATATATATATAGGAAAGTTCAAATGTGAACTCATCTTTCGTTGTGAACATTGAGGACCAACAAAATTGCGCCACGTGGCAATCTGAATCCACACCTAAGCTTTATTCATGCAGACTGAATAAAACATGAATATTCAAACTGAATATTGCCATGTGGCGCGATACTAGTAGTCCCCACGTTCACAATGAAAGATGAGTTCACATTTGAACATGATCATATATATATATATATAATGTTTGTTTTTCGGAATTATGACTACCAAAAAATGAAGAAAAACTGTTGTCCCGGAATTTATTGTCCCCTCCATGTCCCACCAACAAGGTAAAGACACATCGTTGTTTTATTTAATATAAACATATCTAGCTTATGTTTTTCTTGGGGACCGAAATTTTGGGACAGCAGATTTTCTTCCTAGAAAGATGTCTTTATTTAGGGAAGGATGAAGCTGAATTGCCAAGTTATACATGGTTACTTACCAACTATATCATGCTTCTTCAGTTCAATAAGGCATTTTTTTACTTCCAACTACAACCACATTAAGAAGTAAAACCAAGTGAAATTTGTTAATTAAACAGACAGAAAAATTATAGGAATTTCATAACTAGAAAACAAAGAACAGGGATCATTTTGTTATCAATATATCATTGTAGGATTCATCTCAGTTGTATCTATGCACATTTTATCAGATTTCAGATATCCTCCCATTAGACAATGCAATGGTTCTATTTGATTCTTGAATTTGACATTGAGACATTTTGACCATTGCATAAGCTGATATATAAAAAGCTATTTCGAAGAGAAAAAGCGCACAAGAATTAGCAATATTAGTTGAAATTGTTTAGAAAGAAGGCGGTATCCATCCGGACCTTTTGAATAAAGCCACATTTATGAACCTCCTGGGCGGTCCCAGGATGCAAAGTAGGAAGTACTTTGTAGGAAGTCACTAGAATCGCCGATGCCGCAAGTGTAGAAGGCCTGAATTCAGTGAATTGAATATCTGCTAATTCATTCAGATGGAAAAAAAAGCCAATATTAGTAGATCAAATCAAACAAATTCGGTACTAGTTACGACGATATAGAGCACAGACATTTTCGCACAGTTAATTAATCAACAAACAGAGTATACCTCTTTGAATTGAATAAACAACCCGAGAAAGAGCTCGGATTAGTAGCAGCCATTCAGGCTGATTTTTTGCCCTAACCAAAGGAAGTAAGATGTTCGCGAAGGTTATGGAAGTCAGTGGTCGTATCCTCCATTGTAGGCCTTGCAAAATCTGAAGCTCCATCACCAGAACCTCCCTAGGGAACCCTACTTCGTGTTTGTACTATATATTAAACAGAAATTTATACACGAAATATTAAAACTACACATAATTATGTATTATATATATATATGCATTTGATGAGAGAGAGTGAGAAATTAACCATGAATTTACGGTACGAGAACTTAGAACAGTTGATCTTGCTAGCAATTGAAATGCAACAGCACACAAATAGCTTCAGATTACTTTCAAAACCTTCTCCCCACTTTACCACCTATATCAGATTGAAGAATAAGTGAATCTAAACATATATCGATAAATGATGATTCATTGATTCATTAAACTGAAATTGAGATTGAATCATTGAATTAAATGCAACTGTTACCGGTATATCAGCGTTTCTAGACAAGAAACGATCAATAAAACCGATCGCATGGAAAATCACCGTCAAATCAACTTCATTATCCACGTACTGTTCATCCAGCAACAGATTAATTACGAAATCAATCGATCAACAGGATCAAACATCAATACAAATACATAATCTCATCGTTTATCGTAATTGAATCGACTAATTATATTTAACCTAATTGCAGTACACTAATTAAGAAATCAATCAATCGGTCAACAATCAACAGGATCAAAATCAATATAATCTCGCTGTTATCGGTATATTAGCGTTTCTAGACAAAAAAACTATCGAAATAAGTGAAAAATCACGATCAAATCAACTTCATCATATGCGTACTGTTCTTCCAGCAACAGATTAAACTAAGAAATCAATCGATCGATCAACAATCAACATGTTCAAAATCAATAGAATCTCATCGTTTTTAGCGTAATTGAATATCCGCATTATACTTAACCTAATTGCAGTACATTAATTAGGAAATCAATCAATCGATCAACACTCAAACAGGATCAAAATCAAATAGAATCTCATAGTTTTCATCGTAATTGAATCGCTGAATTTAATCCAATTGCAGTTCATTATTGAAGAAATCGGTCGGTCAACACTCAAACAGGATCAAAATCAATAGAATCTCATCGTTTTTATCATAATTGAATCGAAGAATCAAATTTAATTGCAGTTTCCATTGATTATACCTTTTCTATATCTGATAACGCCATGGATCTGATGCGGATGAACTTCTCCTGTAGGTGGTAACCAGTAGCTGCCATGAATTCAGTCTCGAGATTAAAGTACTGGCGGATTAGAAGTTGATTACTGCTATCATGTCGCTTTGGTAATGGATTTGTTGGATGGAAATCCATTTTTGATTAATCGGAAAGGGAAAGAAGATGATGGATTGAATGCAGGTATTGGCGGGAAGATTTCTTCTGTGAAAGTGGTGGTAGTTGGCGTACGGATAAAGCGGTTATTTGAAGCATGCAATCGAAGGCGGGAATTGAGATGGGAAATTTGGGTTTTTATGCTTCATCAGGGATCTTGTAACAAAATTATGCTTTAACATCTATCTATCTATCTGTATATAATAAAAGAGTAACTCATTGACACGTGTCGCACTCTAAGTAACTTATTGACACGTGCCGCGCTCTGGTGAGCCATTGCCACATCATATGCATATGTGTCATGTGTCATATGTTGACACATGGCACTGATTCAAAATTTAAAATTATTAAAAATTAATCCAAAATTATCTATTAAATATAACAAATTTTATCTCTATCTATTGGTATGAAGTCATCTATATCTCTATCTCTCTCCCTAAATTGAGAGTAACTCATTGACACGTTTTTGATCCCGTGTAATACACGGGATAATTTCAAAAAATTAAGTCATGCCAAAAACTTTATATTACAAATATGAATTGTTGTGCTATTGATCTTTTAACATCAATATTATTTTCTATCAAATACATTAATTATATTAAAAAAACGTACAAACTTTATTTATTTTTAATTTAATTCAATTGATATCAAATTATCAACACGTGTCAACGAGTTACTCAAGAAAACTTAGTTATGCTTCTACTGATGTAGATCATAAAACTAAAAAAAAACAAATCAGGAGAAAATCAAACCATATGATTTAGTTCATCATAAGAGTGGTATAAACCGGCTGAATAGAGCCAAATGATTGTATTAAAATGAAATGAAAGAAAGGTTACAAGCTTTCAAGAGGCTTGCTCTCTCCCAAAAGTGATTACTCACCCAACAAGTTGACAAAACAGAACGCCTAACTACCTCTTGACTCACCTATTTATACTAATCAAACAAGTAACTGACTCAACTAATAACCGACTCAACTAACCCAGTCTACTTTCCTTGACTAATTGACTGACATATTTGTAATATAAGGTTTTTTGCATGACTTAATTTTTTGAAATTATCCCGTGTATTACACGGGATCAAAACTAGTTATTTTATAAAGAAATATCAAATATAAGAGTTTTCGTACAAAGTACAAAACTGAAAATTAAAGATTTCAAGCTTTTCTTTTAATTTCCAACAGTTTTTTTCTTTAAATTTCGTGAATTATGATTTTTCAATGGGAAATTGATTTTTGATTAGCTAATGTCACATCACTACTTTTTGTTGTACGTTACTGCATTTGATAATATAAAAAATTGTAGTGTATCATTTCTAAATTAGATCTTTTATGTCACATTATGTTTTATGTTGTATGGTATGGTACTATTTTAAGTTTTACCTCACCTCCTTATCAACACTTAACCAAGTGTCACATACCAATAATTAGATGATGTATATAATCTTATTTGGTAAGAGGAATAACAAGGACCGTAACATTAGAAAAACCTAACCATTCAAATCCTACCCGATCAACGCTTAATTGAGTGTCACATACCGATCCTGACATTGGTTTTGTTCGGACGTAGAATCTCATCTGGTAAAAGGCATCACGATGACGATACATTAGAAAACCCTACTCAATCAACGCTTAACAAAGGGTCAGATACTTATATACTAAGAGGCATAGCAAAGAGGATAACATGAGGAAACACTATCCAATCAAATGAACCCTACCTGGTCAATGCTTAATCGAGTGTCACGTTCCATCTTATTTGATCAGAGGCATAACAATGATGGTAACCTGAGAAAACCCTACCCGAGCAACACTTAACCGAGTGTCACATTCCAGTCTAGACATGAAATCCTATGTGGTCAGATGCATAATGATGACGGTAACATGAAAAAACCCTGCCCAATCAATGCTTATCTGCTAAAAGGCATAACAAGGACGATAACATGAGGACACTCTACCCGATCAAATTAACGCTACCTGGTCAATGATTAACCGAGTGTCACATTCCAGTCAGGACATAGAATCTTATCTCGACAATAACATGAGAAAACCCTACCCGATCAGCACTTAACTGAGGGTCACATACTTATCTGCTAGGAAACATAACAAAAGGATGATAACATGAAGAAACTCTAGTGGATCAAATTAACCCTACCTGATCAACGCTTAACCTAGGGGCACATTCCAGTCCCGACATAGAATCTTATCTGGTCAAAGGCATAACGACAACAATAACATGAGAATACCCTATCCAAACAATGCTTAACCAAGGGTCACATTCTTATCTGCTAAGAGGCATAACAAAGGATGATAACATGAAGAAACCCTAGCCGATCAAGTTAACCGGGTGTCACATTTCAGTCCTGACACGAAATCTTATCTGATCAGAGGCATAACGATAACACAAGAAAACCCTACCCCGCTCAAACTCTACCCCATTATTCTAGGATAAAAAACGTTTAACAACAACCTATTTTGATCGTAATGAACATCCCATAAAGTAAGAGCGATGAATCTTAGCGGGCAAACTATCTATAAACGACCCATCATCATTCATGAATCGATCCAATTAACCCAAGTTACGAATGAAAACCCTAGAAAACCAAAACGTCTCCCATAATGACGACTTGAAGAGAAAGTGACGGCGAAACGGAGGACGACGGTGAACGGAGGAGACGGGAAGAGGCCGCTATAGGAAAAGGCGGCAGAGGGAGATCGTATGGTTTGATTTTTTGATTTATGACGTCTGGACTACTACTATACGATGATTTTCGCTTTATATATTTGATTTTAGAGAAACTTACGTATTTGGACCTTATCGTTTGTGATTTCTTACGAATGTGGCTATTTTTCTTTATTTATTAAGATATATAACCCTTTAACTATACAATTCGTCTTGATTTGGCTTCTCCATTTGACGTTCGGTCAACTTTTTCCCTTCGAGCATTTTCAACCATAACACTAAATTTAACACCAAAAAACTAAAATATAACTAAGATTTTACTATACCAAAATTTTACCTGGATTTTACAATACCAAAATTTCATTATGCCACGTTAGTGTCTAGGGGTATAAACAACTAAACAAGTGGAGTTTTTAAAGAGCTTCAGATTACTTATTATCGAGCTTGAGTTGATCTCGAATATAAAGTAAGGTTCACTTAATTTACCGAGTCGAGTTCCATAATACCAATGTTCGACTCGGCTCGATCGAAAGCTCGATTAAACTTTACGAATCCAATCGAGTTGAGCCGAACACATTTATATGTTTTTTTAAAGGGTATCCGAGGCTTTGCCCCGACTAATCCCGGCAAGGTTCACCAACAGCTAAAGCATGTTGCCGTGAGTTAATCCCCAGTGGCGACAATCTGGAAGCGTCTGGATTCGAACCTGGGTAGAAGGGTTAACTAGTCACTTCCCCCACAAGTCTTAACCAGTATCTTACAACCTTGTGGTTAACACATTTATATGTTCACAAAGTATATGATCAAATATAGAAATCATTGAGCTTTAGTAAATAAAAATTTAATTGATCTCGAATTCGAACTCATAAACAAACTTTGAACTCAACTTCAAACATTGAAAAAAAATATTCGAGGTCACGACTTTGAAATGAAAAACGCAATCGAGCTCGACTTTGATTTTAGTCTTTCAAGCGGAGCTTGAAATTCTACTCAACTTTTTTACACACCTATATGACACCATAAACGATAAACCTGAAATTTTTTTATGTAGGTTTCTCTAATTTAAAATACTAAATCTGTTGGTGTGACAACATCATCAATATATAAATTTCACAAATTGAAGGGTAATTATGGGTTATGCCACATTCTTCCACATTCAAGTGACTTTACTAAATTTATAAATTTGTTAGTAATTTGTATCTCCTTAGGCATTCAGTAGGGATTTCACACGCTATTTCCTTACCACCACACAAATCCTTCTCTACTTCATCTCTTCCGCAAAACGATGGATAGATCTTTTCTCCAATCTTCTCTTGATGATAAAGCCACATTATTGAACAAGTTCTAGTTTCCTAAGAAAGTGAACGTCTTTGTTTGGAGGGAACTTCGTAACAAATATATTTAATATTCACTATTGGTAGTTAATATAACGACAATTCATTATAATTTTAAGTGTCTGGTAGAGGTATCAAACAATAATTAATATGATAAAAAACAAAAAGAAGCCATTTGATTTTATATAATATAAGAAGCCAGATATTTCATTTCTTATTAGATTAAGGGGAATGAAACATTCCCATTCCCATTCTCATTTTCATTAGGTACCCAATAGGCTCTCCCAACTTGTCGAGGATTCCTTCTCTCAAACCCATCAAAGATTAGTTAATCTGTTATGTTTTCATCTCTATCGTCAACCCAAATGCCTAGGAACAGATTAAGGCTATGTTTGGCAAACGTAGCTTATAAGCTAGCTGGTAGCTGATAAGCTAGCGGATAGCTGATAAGCTAGCTGTTGATTGATAAGCTTGCTAGTAGCTGATAAGCTAGCTTATGAACAAATTATGTTTGGCAAAAACTAGCTTATGAGTATGTAAAATGACCAAAAAGGGTATCTTTAAATTTAATAATTAATATTAATAAGGGTATAATTGGAAAAAGCTACAATAAGCTCCTCATAAGCTACTCAAAGTAGTTTTTCAAAAGCTAGCTTATAAGCTAGCTTCCTGATACATGTTTGGATGGACTAGCTTATAAGCTAGCTTATGCTTGCCAAACATAGCCTAACTAATCTCCGACAGGGTTGAATTAATAGACAAAAAATGCATTTCCTACCTAATACCCGTCCCATTTCCATGTCTATCATCAACCCAAAAATTTTCTACCTAGTATATAGATTTTTACTAAAATAATTTAGGGTTAATTTCATGTATGCCCTTATTAAAACTCAAAATATCATATTTACCCAACCTAAACTATAAATATCATATATACCCTTCATAATCTATTAAAATATCATATTTACCCAAATATTAATTTTTAATTATTTTAAATTAGATTTAATACTCAAAAATAATTAGATGGCTATTAAATGACTATTATACCCCTTGTAAATATTCATTTTCACCTTCCTATGAATAAAACCCTAATCAAACAATCTTTCTCCTATTTGTATTTTACCCCAATTGAGCAAATTTGACCAGAAAAACTACTCTAATATTTCCATCTGATTTGGTAATGAATCAAATTTAATAGCAAGAAATAGTTGCATTAGCAAAAAATTTGCTTGAGGATGAATGAAGCTGCTGGTGGTGCGAGTAAACAAAGGGGTAATTTAATTCAATGTGGGAGATTTGTGCAACAAGTCAATCGACGCTCAATAACAAGAGGGGGATCTCAATTTGTGGCTGGGGTTTTAGAATCTGGGTTGGGGCTATCTGAATATTCAAAACCTGCAAGAAAATTTGCCAAAATTGTCATTTTTAATATAATATTTTGAGATTTTGATTGTTTCAATTTACAAATGGTGCATAAATAAAGAAAAGAATTTCTTACATGATGTGGGCCTTCTATCCCATTTTAAAATTGCAAATAAACTCACATGTGAATGAAATCCATGAATTAAAATAACTGGAGGTGCAGTCCTCATTCTGTGTATCATGTGGATGTAACTTGGGTGTTTGGGTTTTAATAAATTTGGTTGTTTGATGTTAAAAAAATAAACAATCCCTTTTCAAAGTTTGTTTTCAATAGCGACTGAGTAAGAGAAAATCATTCAAGCACCATGGATACAATCAAAGCTATTAAAATGGTGATGTCATGGATACAATGGAAAGCTATTAAGAGGATTGCAGAAAGATGAAGATGAATATGTTAAGACGTTTTTGATGATTTTTTTTAATGAAAAAAACATATTTAAAAGTTGGGTAAATTTGATATTTGTGTATTAGATTAAAAGGGGTATAATAGTCATTTAATCATTTTTAGTATTAAATCTAATTTAAAATAATTAAAAATTGATATTTGGGTAAATATGATATTTTAATAAATTATGAAGGGTATATATGATATTTATAGTTTAAGTTGGGTAAATATGATATTTTGAGCTTTAATAAGGGCATACATGAAATTAAGCCAATAATTTATTCAAATCAAATTTCAATTTCTTTTATTATATTAAAAAATCATTATATGCACTATTGCTTTTTCTATTTATTTTAGGTCGGTCTTCCTGCTTTCTTCCATCTCGAGGTCCAACTCTTCCATGCCTGCCATTGCTCTTTCTCCGGCGACTTCTTTTCCGGTAAGTTTACCGTCGGAATCTGCTTAAGGTTTCAAAATAGATTCCGATTCCATGCTATCATTCAATCATTCTTCTGATTTATTTGAATTTGAATTTCTAATTCGAGATTTTGGAGTTGATTTGAGTTCCTTCCACAGTGTTGTTCTAGGAACAATGGAGTTCTCTCACCTACCAAACCGCTAATGCCTAAATCGGCCAGATCTCAATCGGCCGGAAGGAAGAAGGTCACGTGCCAGGCATCAAGCATCACCGCCGGCGACGGTGTGCCGGAAATCGAGAGGAGGAAGCTCATGAAGTTGCTGCTAATCGGCGCCGTTGGCCTTCCGGCCGCCGGAATGTTGGTGCCTTACACAGCTTTGTTAGCTCCACCTAGGTTTGTTCTCTTCTAATCCTAATCCTCTTTTTCTGATTTAATCCATTTGTCGACCAAAATTTTATTAGAAATGTAAATAAATGGAAACTATCAGCTTTTGTGGGATGAATATATTGTTTTGATACAGATTAAGGCTGTGATTGGCAAACTAGCTGATAAGCTAGCCGGTAAGCTAGCTATTGACCAATAAGCTTGCTAGGAGCTGATAAGCTACATAATGAATAAATTATGTTTGACAAAAACTAGCTTATGGATATGTAAAATGACTAAAAAGAGTATCTTAGGATATAATAATTAATATTAATAATGGTATAATTGGAAAAAGCTCCGGAAAACGCTACTCCAACTAGCATTTCAATAAGCTAGCTTTCCAAATGTGTACTAGCTTATAAGCTAGCTTATTTTTGCCAAACACAGCCTAAGCGTTTTGTACAAGCTCATTGATTAAAAATGACCACAATATCATGTTCTACGATGTTTGTGTGGTATGTCATGTTTTGTGTAAGTTATTCAGTATTGGATTATTGGTCTCGCTGCTGTGTGATGTGATATGCCTCCAAAAACAAAAGTAAGATTATATTAGGATCTGTAAAAGGAAACATAAACACACAACTTAGTGCTGTTTAGCAAGCTAACCTCTTACCGGTTAAGCGCTTACTAGGTGTCACTTACCTTACTGGTTGAGCATGGCTAGGACCACTAGAATTACCTGTTAACATGCATACCAAGGACCGGGAATCTTATCCGGTAAGCGAGGAACAAGAATCTTCTTACCCGGTTAGTGCTTACCGGGTAAGACGCTTACCAACAATCTATTTTGATGGTCGGAACTCGGAAATATTACCAATAAGATAGATGAGGGTCATGACTCTTGCTAGCAAGTGTTTGCCACTGAACGTTTGGTAAACGGCCACTTGGTTTATCAAATTTCCAACATTCATGGTCTTATTTGGTGGTACATATGGAACACAAACTCTTATGAGAAAATAGACAAAAAGTAGATAATGCAAGAAACTTGTCACCCTAGCTGCTGACAAACCATGATAATCATGAAAAGAGGGTAGACGCCACCCTATGCGGCACCCCACCGCATCAGTTCCACGGTCATCATGAAGGAGGTAAATTAGCGAATGCATCCCATTGGCAGACGAGTGGTACCTAGGCTTGAACCCATGACCTCACATATGGATTACACCCACACTCTATCGCTGGGACAGATCAATGGGGACCAAACCATCATAATCATAGTTGTAGACCATGCTGCCTAACCATCATAACCGTGCTCAAAGAGTCGTGGTCCAAATCTTTGTTAATATTTCTTTTGTGCAAAACCGGTTTGTAACCAGCAACCCCCAAGCTGTCCTGCACCACCTCACCTCAAGAGCATCATAAACCAAACCAAATCAAACACAACATATCCCACCCGGATGTAGTGTCTAGGAAGGGTATGATGTATGCAATTGCAGATTTGACCTCTATTCCAAGAGTAGAGCGGCTGTTTTCATTAAGACCATCTTTTTTGTGAAAAGAAATTAGCCCAAAGGGTTTTGAGGAAATATAGAAAAGTAGGAAGACTTTGAAAATGAAGAATTTGAGACAAGAAAGACATAGAAGATAAATTGGAAAAGCTAGTTACAAGAAGCAAATCATGTATAAAAAGGTCCGTTAGGTGGTTGGTTTAAGAGGTTGCACTCATAAGTATCCAAATTCCAAACCCAAGTGAATTGTAACTTTCACACTGCCGTTGCAAGACTCTAATCGTCTTAACCATGCTCATGGCTCAAATTCTTTTGAAATTTTTTGTTTCTTTATATTGGGGTTGATTCATTTTTATGTGTGGGGAACTGATGCAGTTCAGGTACCTCCGGAGGCGGTATTGCTGCCAAGGATGAGCATGGAAACGATATCATCGCATCGCAATGGCTAAAAACCCATGAGCCTGGTGATAGAACCCTTACTCAAGGCTTAAAGGTAACACGTTTGATCCAACTACCCGTTTATAGATAGAGTTCGAAAAATGCAGAATTTTACAGTTAGAAACTGTTTTCAGTTGTTGTGGAACATAAAAGTACTATTGGGTACACATTCTATGTGTAACTTTTCATCGTACTCTTTTGGGTAGATATCAGGCATGCATACATTCCATCCGTGGACCCCACGTACATGAGACAGGGGCGGACATAGAAACAGTGACACCATTTGACTATAAAAAGTATAAATATAGAGATATTTTTCACAAATTCAATATTGGTCTGATGGTTGGTTTCTTGCTTTTCAAATGTAAGGTTTCGTTTTTGAGTCCTGTTATTGCAATTTTTTAGAAACATAATAAATTTGGTATTAAAAGCTAAAAACTAGGAACATGACTCTAACAGGATCTGAACACAAGACCTCACATATGAAAAACAAGGAACTAACCAACTCTACCAAGGGAAACTTGTGTTTTTATTGTAGTTTCAAAATATATATGATGACACACGACAAATTGATACGATGACACCTTTCACGACCCTATAGATTTTTACAGTGTATGGAGGAACGAAACAGTGGCACCTGCCACTGTGTGCGCTACACTAGATCCGTCCATGATATGAGATATACTGAGTTTGTTTGGTTTATATATAACTCTGTGCATGAAAACTATAGGGAGACACCACGTATCTTGTGGTTGATAAGGACAAAACTCTCGCAACTTATGGGATCAACGCGGTGTGCACCCATTTGGGGTGTATTGTACCATGGAACACGGTAGAGGAGAAGTTTGTGTGCCCCTGTCACGGTTCTCGGTACAATAAGGATGGCGAACTTGTTAGTGGTCCTGCTCATCTGGCAAGTTTTTTCCTTCTCTAAAGCGGCTAATATGTACAAGTTTTTATGCATGAAGTACACGTTTCTAATGCACCTTTGCATGGTAGCAGCCTCTAGCTCTAGTTCATGCGAATATAGATGATGATGATGAAAAAGTGGTGTTTGCTCCGTGGACGGAAACCGATTTCAGAACAGGCGGTGCCCCATGGTGGTCGTAGAAACCCCGCCTGCTGGCTTCTTTAACACGAGTTATGTTTTTTTCTTTCCGACTCATTTTAGGTCGCTCGTGTTTTATTAGATTTAAGCACGTTTTTAAACTATAGAGACGCAAGATTAGGGTAACGGATTTTAGTGGGGAGTAGGGTTAGAGAGTCTACCGATAGGCTAACGTATCCCTAAGATTGTTAGAAAGGGATTTTGTTGTAGTTTTTTTGTTCTTTCAATAAATGCGTTTTGAACGGTTTAGTGTTTTCTTGCTTGTTTATGTGGTTTCCTTCATACATATATACTTAGTTTTTAGAGCATTTTTAAGGGCTTTCTTGCTTGTTTATGTGGTTTCCTTCATACATGTATACTTAGTTTCTAGAGCATTTTTAAGGGCTTATCTAAAATGGAGAAAATTAAGTTTTTAGATTTCTTTTTAGGTTCTTCTAAGTAGGAGGAAATAGTAAATGATGAGGAATTTTTTCTAAGGCCATCCTTAGCCGTACCCCTCATACCTCTCATTTTTGCTGCCACATCAGCGCCACATCAGCTTTACCAACACCTTACCAACACCATACCAATCCATCCTTAACCATACCAATACCATACCCCTCATTAATTGAATAAAAAAATAAATAAATAAAGAAGAGAGAGAGAGAAAAAGAAGAGAGAGATAGAGAGAGATGGGGGTAGGGGGGTGGGGTGGTTCGCGTTTTCGAAGCCGGTATGTGGGTACCGACTAGGCCCACTGCCGGTTCCATACCGATGAAGCAAGACGGTGTTACCGTCGGGATGGCAACGGCACCGGTCTCATACCGGTGCCCGTTAAGGATGGCCTAAAGAATTTCCCAAAAACTCCGTTTTGATGGTACCAAGATAAAGACATCAAGTTAATTAATGAAATAAACTGAAAAATAAAGGTTTTTTTTTATTGAATATTAGGCTGTGTATAGTAAAAATAAGTCGGTATATGTTTGGATGAATCATAAGCTAGCTTATTGAAACGCTAGTTGGAGTAGCGTTTTAGGAGCTTTTTGTAACTTTTTCCTAATCATACCCTTATTAATATTAATGATTATATTTTAAGATACATTTTTTGGTCATTTTACATACTCATAAGTTAGTTTTAACCAAACATAATTTATTTATAAGCTAGCTTATCGGCTTGTTTGCCAAACACAACCTTACTATGATTCATAGGAGTTATTGAAATTTGATACCAAAATTTTATTGGGTAATTGGCAAGAGATTTTCCATCATTTACTTTGTGTAACATTCTTGTGTAACAGATAAGTAGATAACGTTAATTTAATTGTTACTAGGATTTTATTTCGGTTTTGAGTTCTTTTTGACACTCCTAACTTCCATTTCTTGTTATGAAATTTACTATGAATTACCCAAACAATTTTCGAAGATTGTCCATTGACTAGCTTCTAAAGCCTTAAATGTTTTTTTTTGGTTAACAGGGGTGTTTGGTTTAGCTTCCCGTTTTAACTTATGGTTTAACTTATGCATATGATTAATCAAGAGCAATTGCCATCGCATTATATGATATTGGGAATAAAAATGATTTTTGAGATAGTTTTAAATTCCAAAAGTGGTTTGAAATAACAAAAGTATCCAAAATGTGACAAGTTTGACAACTTGTTTAATATTTCCACTATAAATGTATTATGTATATTTGGGTTTTGGGTATTTCAATTCCTAAGATAAAGAGTGAATCAAACTTTATTTTAGAAATGTAAGTGTATAATTTCAAGGTTTGTAATAAATATGTTTTGGTTTAGGTTAGTTTCAGTTTTTTTTTTTTAAAGTTCTTGTTATATATGTACCCATGACTATAAATCGTTATGACAAGTAATAAATGAAAAAAAATTCAATATAAAAGTTTATATTATGCATTATATATTGAAAGTCTAACAAATTAAAACAAATTTAGATAATTCGAAGGCGGCATTTTAAATCATACATTTTAACGCAGGAAATGAACTTTTAGCAAACAAAATTATGAACTTGTAGAAACATTCGTGAAGAGAATAAGGGCATTGAAGCAAATTCGTGCATCGTAGTCATCTTGATATTTTATTGACTCGAATAAGATTTTAGCAATAATCAAAAATAACTTTCTATTAAAAAATCAAACTCATAATTAGAACAATTTCTAAATTGAAAATCCTACATGATAAATTAAAAATTGTATTAACGGTTTTCTATATAAAAAGGTACATTTTAATTTTCAAGGAAGTAATTATGCCTAAATTTGAAATGTATACCACTTTTAAGTCATGTGCCATGAGTAATAACACTTCTTTCTTTCCAAAGTTAAACTAACAATCATTTTAATATTTTATCGACTTAAACCTGATTTTAGTAATGAACATCAAGTATAGGGAAGTTTAAAACAATAATATTTCAGATTCCATGTTAGATTACAAAATATCTTTTTTGGAGGCATTACGGTATGGACCCAACGAACGATTACCACGAACACACACACGCATGCACGCCTCCTCGACGGTATCAAGCATCTACGGGTAACCCACAATCTTTGACTAGGCTGAGGGAAGGCCCGGTCTATGACTGGACCAACCCAAGGACTGGTACTCCTTATCCCCTCAAATTTATTCCCATTAGAATCAAACCCAGGTAGAATCAGATCTCCTCCACAGTCCCCTTAGGATGTTATCGTTCTTATGAACCAACTGCACTAAACATGATTTGTTGATTATAAAACCTAGTGCAATATCGTTACAAATTTGAAAAAAAGTTTAACTAGTTCATATTAATATGTAAATCTTGATGTTAAGTTATTAGCAATCGAATTTATTTGATGATACATTATTGTAACGATATGTTAAAATTGATCCTATAAATTAATTGGTGCACATAAGCTAGGGATGTTTAAAAAAACCGAAAAACCGAAGAATTGAACCGCATGATCCGAAACCGAGGAAACCGATACCCGAGTAACCCGTGACCCAAAAACCCCGAAAATAAGGGTACCCGCTAAGTCGCGGGTCGGGTTCGGTTCTCAAATTTTACTACCCGCGGGTACCTGCCCCGCCCCGTATATATTTAGTTTATTAAGAAAAATATACTTATTAATACTTCATAATAAAAAATTACTAATTTAAAAAAATTCTTCATCACATACCGTGTTTTTTTGGTTCACCTCCCACTGCCATTGGTTTGTCGGTCAATTCTCATACTCTTATTTTCATTTTCTAATATTTTATAGTGTTAAATGTTTTAGTTTGTCACAAAATAACTTCATTTTCTAGTATATATTTTGTGGACATCAAAACGTTCGACAAAATGCGGGTACCCGTAAACCGAACCGTGGGTACCCGCTCCTTTTCGGTTCAGTTCAGTACGTGTACCTGCCTAACACGGTTCGGTTTCAGATAATAAAATTAGGTACCCGCCCTATACATGTAGTTCTTAAAAATTTCACTACCTGTCCTGCCCTTAAATACATAAGCTATTTTGAAAATCCACGATTATTATAAAATTTATATCATTGTAGCTATATGTTTAAAGCAATAATATTTTCTAACTAAAAAATATATTTTATTAATATAAATACTAGTTGGCTTTAATGATGAGTGCATTATTAGCCATTAATGTGATAATCCACCGTGGGGTAGAGGGAATATGGTCTACAACTCAACCTCACCGCCCTTATCATTCCATTCGATTTTAAATATTTCAATTTGGTATTTTATAAATTATAATAAAATTATAATTTAATTAACTTTAAACCCATCATTGGATATTCTTTTTCTTTCTTTTTGATCCAAAAAGAAAATTATGGCTCAAAATCCATAACAAAAATAGCCACAAATTCGTCCAAGAAATGAGTTACAAATTTAATAAAAACAAACTTCAATTTTTTTGTATGAAAAAAAAGATTTTATTTTTAAAGCATTTATCTTTACCTATATGTATTTATTATATGCATTAACCAACCAACCAACCAACCAACTGATCTCATGACAAGTGTCTAGCATACAAATATTATTAGGATTTGAATTTTATATCACACACTAAATGCTTATACATAGCAATTTTAGTTCATTAGTAAGAATATAACTTAACTCATATTTTAGGAAATAACATATAAAATAAAGTTTGTCAAGTCCAGTGATAGAGGTAACATCCTGGAATAACCAGTGGATAACATTCTTAACTACCTAAGTTTGAAACCCCATGACAGTAAATGGAGTTACCTAGGTTCCGAGCCGACCTTTGGACCGATTTAAGACTGATGCGGATTAGTCGGGACACAAATGGATCTTAGATATTATCTGAACATGTGTGTGTGTGAGTTTATTTGTCGTTTAAAAACAAATAACAAAAAAGATACATAAAACCGTTAATTAAAATTATTTCATTTACAAAAAGGTACCACAAATACTAAGGCCATGCGTAGCGCAATGGCGGGCTGGCAAAAATGAAGCCGGCGGGCTCCTAGCTTCGGCGGGCTTGGGGTACGCGGCTCTCCATGCCGGCGGGTTCGGGGTGTGCTCGGGTTCTCCAAGCCGCTATGTTTGCGTGAGTTGTGTGTGTGTTGTGTGTATTGTGTGAGAGGTTGGGTACGCGGGGTGCAGAGGGTTCCAGAGGGCTTATGGAGCTGATGTGGTAGTGCAGTTTAGGAGGGCTTATTGTTAGCGCTCCTGATAGCCTAACAATATGTAAAAAGAAGAATAATGGAAAAGAAAGCACCTGGCTTAGCTCAGGCGTACACAGCGGTGGCTTGCTGACGTGGCTTGCTGTTATTGATGACGTGGGTTGCTGTTATTGGGTGATGATCACACGTCATTGGAGGAGCACCGGCGTCGGTTTTAATCATGGAGTAACCACCTCAAACAGCTAGGCTACACCTGCTAATGAATATTAAATTAAAATAAAATGGCTTCCACAATACTTTGCAGAAATTGCACTTACCACCCTAAACTAGTGTTTCTTAAAATACTGCCAAGATAACAAATCAAAATATATTTGTATGAAATATATAAAAACCAAAATCAAGTAATTATTTGAAAAATATCTCAAATAAAGACTCTTATCAAAGAGTGACGTACCCATAATATTTATTGAACCATTGCATCTTTTTAAGGTGTCAAATGTGTTTTTAGCCGAATTTCACCGTTTCAAATGATTTGTTTTTTTTTTTTTGGTTAATTTCGAGGGTCTTTTTCAAGGTATTATTCTTCCAATTTTGATAAACCTTTTATCGGGTTTTCTGTATTTTCTAATATTCTGGAGACAGTGGCTAATCTAGAAAGAAAACCACGTAGATTAAGTTAAGCCGACACAAATAACAACACTTAAGATTTTAATATAAATTCTCTCTTAGTTTTCTTTAGACTTCTAAAAACATTTTTAAGGTAAGTTCTTTATTTTACCTAGGCTTTACATAGATTTGCTCTTGCTTAGAGCACCATTCAAGGTTTAAAGGCTGTACTTCTCGTACCAAAAAAGGTTCTACTTATGAAAATAAATTGAGCCATTACACGGGATCTTACTCAAGGATTAATTGGCCCGCCCTTGCACATCGATATCCTTAATAGATTTACAGGAGAGTGTGTCCATGATGAAAAAACTTTGGGGGTAGATATCGAAATATTTATAACTTAAAGGATTGATATATAAAGGGGGAATAGTTTAAGGGTCCATTATGTCATTTGTCAGAAAAAGGTCCACTTGAGTACAGAGAGGTACAAAAACAGAAGGCAGAGCTCCAAAGTTCATGTTGCTTGCATGATGAACACCAAAGGGTGACCTGACCTTCGGACTTCAAATCCAAATTAAATTACGCTCCAAAATCATTCACTTCAAGTCCGCCATCGCCTTTTTACAGAAAACAAACCGGAAACCGCCGTAGCACCACCGCCGGAAAACTCGAAATTCCGTCAGCCGGAGATAATATCACGTTAATCTGTTATCTGTATGGTCTAAATTATCATAAATAAGGCGGAATTCTGTTCGTAATTTACTACTTATGCCTACCTCCGGCGACCACCGGCCTTCTGATTCCACCGGAAAGCCGTGGCTACTGTGTCCGTTTTGGCAATCTGGAACAACAACTTCTTCATCATCAATGCAGAAGAATCTTCAATTTCAGAACCGGAAAAGCAACGAAATCGGCGTTAAATCGGACGGTCGAGCTTCGAATAAGGTGTCGTCGGTGGCGAAATCGTTCCTACCGACTAGGAGAAGACTCCGGCTTGATCCGGCTAACAGCCTTTACTTTCCTTGTGAGTTATTCTTTCAATTGTTAATTTGTTATCATACTCTTATGTTATTTTCGTTTTGTTCGTAATTTTATGGAGTCTAAACTGTTTCCTGTTTTCTGTTTTCAGTAATCAATGTTCATATTGATACTTCGTTTTCGTTTTGTTCGTAATTTTATGGAGTCTAAACTGTTTCCTGTTTTCTGTTTTCAGTAATCAATGTTCATATTGATACTTCGTTTCCTTATGCATTGATTGATTTCATTTAAGATATCTGAGTTCATAAATACATTAATTGATCAGTAATGCTATATGCTAGACTAGTAGATATCGTTCTAAAATCACATGGCAAAATCATGTGAGAGTTTGATTTTTGAATGAAGGAGCATTTTTGGGAGAAAAGTTAGGGTTATAGCACTAGATAATTGATTTACAAAGCTTTGATAGGAGAAAAGTATTCCTTAATACTTTATTAGTTATTACATGTCTGATTGTTTACTGTGGTTTTTGGTGTTGAAGATGAGCCTGGTAAACAGGTGAAAAGTGCTGTTAGGATCAAGAACCATAGCAGTTCACATGTTGCGTTTAAGGTATCCGTGGAATTAGTATTTAAAAAGCCTGATAAATGAATTTTCTTCAGCACAAGATTATTTTGCTGATGAATTTTCCAAGATCGATTATGCTAACTAAATCAATTGTGTTTTTCTGGGTTAATGCCCTTAGTTTCAAACCACTGCGCCAAAGAGCTGTTATATGAGACCTCCCGGTGGTATTCTGGCTCCTGGCGAAAGTATTATTGCGACAGGTAATAGTCTCCCTTTTCATAACCTCTACAGGTTGGTAGTAGATTGTAGCATATGATGTTCCAAGTGAATTAGCTGCATTTATGTGCTCACTGATATAAATTGATGACAGTTTTCAAGTTTGTTGAGCAACCAGAAAAGAACGAAAAGCAGTCGGACCAAAGGAGCAGGGTTAAGTTCAAGATCATGAGCCTTAAGGTCAAAGAAGGAATTGACTATGTACCTGAATTGGTAACTTTCTTGGATTCTCTTGAGCATCTCATTAAATTCTTGTGTTTTATGGTCAACAATTTAGCTTTATTCTCTTGAGCATCTCTTTATTTTGATGTTCTCTTTTCATACAAGTGTATAATTTTCAAGAGAACTCTTTGTGAGCAGTATGTGCAGGGGCACAGGGCCACGTAATATCCGTTGCAAATTAGTATATACAGATTCAAATTCTCCTAGTGAGTACAATAGGTAGTATTTGAGTGGCAGATGACAATTACATGGAACTAGAAAGACAATCATAGGTCGATTCTATTTGTATATGTAGTTTTGTGTCATCAAGTTGCGAGAACGAAACCATGCTTTCTGTTCCTCTACTTGATTAAAATTTGTTATAGGAAGACTAGCTGCCGACTGTATGGTTAATTTTTCTTTTTTCATGGCCTGATTGTTTGTCTATCTAAATTTTAGTACAAACTACAAACCTTTCAATGTCTTATAAGTTATAACAATTTTGTAAAATCTTAGATGCTTACATTCTGCTAATTTTCATAATAATTTTATAATATTGTTGGATGAGCTATATGTGATGAAATTTGGAGATATGCACTTGTTTTTCTGGTAGGCCAATGTTGTTATGAATAAGTTGTTGTTTTAGTTTTTACCACATGGACAGTTGGAGTGGTGCAAAGTTTTCTGTTGGCATTTGTAGTTGATGCGTTTTTCCGATTGATTTGTGCTAAATCCTAAATTGATTGTATTCTATAGGCTACGGTTGGATAATAGAAAATTATAATATCAAAGGTGAAGCAATTATATGGTACTCTTATGATAAACCTTTTTTTCTTTACAGTTTGAGGAGCAAAAGGATGAAGTAATTGTTGAGCGAATATTACGTGTTATTTTCTTGAATGCAGAGCGCCCCACCCCTGTAAGTTGATGATAGCTTCTTTATCGGTAATTATTGGTTGTTTATATTAGCTGCATTCTGTTATATAATTGATCATTGGATAAAATTCAGGCATTGGAAAAACTAAAGTATCAACTGGCTGAAGCCGAGGCTGAATTAGAATTACGCAAAAAACCTCAAGTGGATACAAGTCCGAAAGTTGTTGGGCAAGGACTTATTATAGATGAATGGGTAAGTTATTGCTTCTTGTGCTGTGATCATCCTCCTGCATTTTGTATTACAATGAACATGGGACCATTGAATATGTTCATACTCCATAGTAGCATTCAGCCTCATGGTACCAAATCCAGCCTTTTGAGGGAGACATTCAGGTTAATTATGTGTTCCAGACTTGTGAGAAATGTTAACAAGCATACGTAACTCGGCCTGCTGATCACTAGAACAAATATTCAGCATCTCACACTCACTAACACCCATTCAATACACTAATAATAAAATTGAGAGGCTGAAAAATCTCTCTTTTTGTATTAGTTCTGTCACCTGGGTGATTTAATAAGCTAACAATTTCTGAGTGCATTCTCTATATAGAATCTACCACGCACATTACAAGTTAGCCTTTTCTCTACCTGCACGTGTTGGGGTTGTTTGGTCGGTTTTCTATTAAGTCCTGTATGAATAAATTTGTTTGTGTGTATTAATTCGTGTATACAATGGTAAAAAGTTGTTTGGGAGGGGATTTTCATAGATGGAAGGAGCGTGCTTTTTTAATTTTGAGGGGGCATGTTAATTTTTTTTGGCTTTTTGCATAAAGTTCCCTTCGAGAAGCTTACTAAATAAGTCACTTTCTATATCATTAAAACTACTACCAAGCAGTCATATATCGTTGAATGAATAAGCTGTAAGTCCCATTAAGCTTATTAAGTGGAGTCCCACATTGGCGAGACTTGGTATCGGTACTGATGTCTACCACTTTAGGGACTCAACACTCTGGGGCAATCTATGTCCGTCTAGCTTCCGTCGGAGGAGGCTAATGGAGGGGGCGTACTAAAAGTCCCGTATCGTCCAAACTTAATCATTGCTAATGGAGGGGGTGTATCAAAAGTCCCATATCGTCCAGACTTAACCATTTCACATATGTTGGAACTAACAGTAGGCTTATTTTTCTTGTGCAATCAATAAATGGGCTACACTCTGCCATGTACTATCAAATATTGTACCTTTAAAACTCAAAATCGACGTTAAGATCTTAAATAGCACAATTAGGAACTGTTTTGTTCGCAAAAACCATTCATACGTTGGCATATCTAACCCTTGCCGAAGTTTTGCCTTATTCCTATGGAGTGGAGGGAGTAACATGATATCAACTATATTTTGATATAACTCCATCACTAAGTTTTGTTATTTGATCTTTTTTTATTTCAGAAAGAACGAAGGGAGAAATACCTTGCTCGACAACAGGTTGAAGCTGTAGATTTGGTATGAGCAAGTTTCTCTCGACTCTTGTGTCATAATTTTTTTGTTATTTCGCCTGTGACCGATATTGGTCCCAACTCCACCACTTTCAAATCGACCATGCACCAGTTACATTGGAATTGGTAGACGCTTCACGGAGATTCGTAGTAATGCTGGTCGATATGTAAACATAAGCAGTATATTTAGACGAGCATCGGTAAAATATGTCCTCGGGCCTTACCTAGTAAGAATGATGAAACCTTATTTTTTTCAAGAGTTAATTACATATTTGGTCCCTGTGGTTTGGGGAAAATTACGATGGAGGTCCCTGAACCCTAATTTTCATGCCTACGGTCCCTGTGGTTTGATTTTCGTTACGATAGTGGTCCCTTGCCCTAACTGCCGTTAAAAAACTCCGTTATGTCAAGGGTATTTTGGTACATTTATAAATAAATTAATTTTACTTAAAATTTTGGATTTTATAAAATAATTAAATATTTAACAATACACAATAACACAACACGTGCCCCACCCCCAAGAACCTACTCCCCACCTACCCCCTTTTCACCTTCATCTTGTCTTCTTCCTCGTGTCTTTTACCCTACCCCAATTTCATCATCTTCTTTTCCGATGACACTACCACCGCCAAACCTTTTCCCTCATTTCACCTTCTTCATTCCTTAGAACAAACCCATATTTCACCATCTTTTTTGACCTTCTCTCCATGATTCACACCTGCAACAACCAAGCTTCACGCCTGCAACCATCGTCGACCATACCCCTCCCAAGAAAAACGGTCGCCGGCCACTCCACCGCCGCTCCACTGCTGTTCACGCACCAGCCTCCACCGCCGCTACATCACCGCTCACGCACCAGCCAGCCGCCTACATCGCCGCTGATCACGCACTAGCCTTCACCGCCGCTCCATCGCCGCTCATGCACCAGCCAGCCGCCTCCATTGCGCTGTTCACACACCAGCCGACCATCTCTATCATTCGAGATCTTCTCCAGATCTGAGACCACCCTTCCAGATCTACACTTCTATTAGGATTTAATTAGCATTTAGGGTTTTCTAAGTCAAGTTTAGGTTTTGTATTTCTCTTAAAAAATTTCTGAAATTTTGTGTTTAAATATGAATCTGGGTTTGTGTGTAATCCTTTTCTTATTTTTAATGGTTTGGTTTTTACTTTTTACTTTTGAGTTTTGATGATACGAGTTGGATTTGGACTTGATTTAGTGTGTGGATTCATGTTTGATTTACTGTCTGTGCCTTGTATGGTTGGAAAAGATGGCCGGAAAAGTTGGCCGGAAAAGTTGACCGGAAAAGTTGACCGGGGAAGGAGGAAGAAAAGTTGGCCGGAGAAGAAAGGAGGAGGTGGCCGGCGGTGGTGCACAAGTCTGCATCTTCTTTAGAGTTTGGAGGTTTGGGAAGAGGGGAAAGGGTTAGGTTTATATTAGGGTTAGAGTAAAAAGACAAAAATACCCTTGACATAACGGAGTTTTTTAACGGCAGTTAGGGCAAGGGACCACCACCGTAACGAAATACAAACCACAGGGACCGTAGGCATGAAAATTAGGGTTCAGGGACCTCCATCATAATTTCGTGTAAACCACAGGGACCAAATATGTAATTAACTCTTTTTTCAATAAGTTCAAAATGTGTAACAATGTAATTCTTTGCTTGAATAAATAACCTTTTAAACTTTTTTTTTATTTTCAATTTTTCATGTTGTATTGACTTTTATATCTATGATATACAAGAGTTGAGAATCACATTTTCATCACATGTCAATATTCATCATGAATAGTCTCAATTGTGTTCAATTTTTTCATGGATTTGTATGTAAAATGCAATTTAGGATAATTGGTTTTTATCTCCATTGAAGTTTATCAGATTATAAGTGAAAAATAAAAAAAAGGGAAAAAGATGAGACATCATGGGTGGGGTGTACGGGTACACTGAACAAGGTTCATTAGACAATACTCGATTGCGACATACCTGCATGGAGTCACAAGGGGACAATACTGTACCAGTTTTCCGGTAACCGGTTTATCTTTAATAAACACCTATTTATATCAAAATCAGTTCAAATCATACACTCAAAATTGTAAAAAGTAAATTCAAATCATATAATTAGGTTTTGGGTTGATTTCGATAGATTTTGTAAGTCCTTTTTGTTGATTTTGGTAGATTTTTTTTGTTGAATTGAGATAATTTTTTTGGTTGATTTCGAGAGAAATTTACAGTTTTCTGGTTGACATTGAGATAGTTTTTCGTTTTTTTTGTTGATTTTGAGATAACTTTTCAGTTTTTTGTTTGATTTAGAGAATCTTCTTTTGTTTTTGTTTTTAGCACCCTCCAAAATGATACGATTGCACCTTCATAAAATTATTTTCTTTACCCTCCCTTAGACAACGGTGGCACTTGTCACTGTTTACGCCTCTTGGGATCCGTCCATGTGTAGGTATATAGCCCTACCTTTATCTTATGCAAAAGTTTTCTGTAAACCTCCAATCTTTTCTAGCTCTATATAAACCTACCTTCACATTCACATTCCCAATCTCAAAAAAAACCACACACAAAAGCTTTTCCCATATCCCAAACCTCAAGAAGATACATCTTCATCGCTTGTCAAACCAAACAAACCTGATATATTGCTCGTTTAACTTGCACAATACACAAAAATGAAGCTCATCAACAAGGCTTGTCTTATTCTGACACTCGGAGCCATAGTAGGTTTGCGACATCTCTCGTCTAGATCTAGATCGCACACGCTTTGGCAAGCACTCGGTCCATCGGTGTCGCAAGCAAGCCTGTATCCTCCGGTTGCATTGGACCCATCACGCAAAGTGAAGAACCCTAGAGATGTCGAAGAATCCTTGAGGACCGTAGCCTATTTGAGTTGTTGGGGTCCGTATCAATAAGCTCAAGAGTCTTTGGGACAAGGATATATGGAACATCATCATATTACTCTCCAAAAGAGTCCTCAAAGAAAAAAGGAAGATTCCACATATATTAGAAATGAATGATTAAGAGGCTGTTTGGTTGGTTTATTGTTAAGTTCTGTATGGATAAAACTCTCTGTATGGATTAATATGTCTGTATAAATTGATAACGTCTTTATTTGGGGGGAAGTTTTCATAGATTGGGAGAAGCAGGTTTGAAAAAAAAAACTGGATTTTCTACATAAAACTCCACCAATAAACATACTTAATATGTTATTTTCTATATCACAAAGCCACTAGCAACCAGTCATATATTGTTAATCAAATAAACTACAAAGTCCTCCTAAATCTAAACAATTTAAGACTCTAACACAAGTGTCCATGTTTTTATCTTGCCTTTTGCTTATGTTGAGTTGTATTAGAAAACAAAAACCCAAATGAAGATTTGAGCGAAGTTCCAAAAAAACTGTATTTCATGATGTAATCTATCAGGTTGAAGTACCCAAATTCCACAAACTCATGATCAAACTAGCAAAGAAACCAATCGCCTACAGTATACTATACAACCAATGTCGCGATATCGCGCTACTTCAATCATTCAAACACGCAAAAAGCCATAACCGACCGTCAAACAAATTAACCCGCTACGAAAAACACCGACTCAGATATTCGCAGGTAGCGGAATGCGCTGGGAACCAAATATGTGACGGGATCCATGTTGCTGCACGAACACGACCACACCGCATTTGGCACCGTTGAAGCCTTGCCAGAGGCTAAAATCCAGGGTTCCCGTGAGCGTTTTCTTGGGAGGGACGTTATTTACCGTGCAGAGCTTCGAGAGCTTTCGGACCACGAAATCGTTGGCCAGCATTCGGCCTTTGTTCTCGCCGTTTTGGCAATCAGTCATGAGCCCGCTCTCGTAGAGTGCCACCATGATGTCGGCTCCCGGGCCTTCTACCTTCGCCCTCAACGTGCCTTTCAGGGAGATACGTAAAGATTCGGGGGTTGGCCTCTCAAATGTTGCCTGCAACCATCAAATGTAACAATCCGATCATTTATTTTATTCTTAATATGGGTTCAGATGCACCTGTTAAATTGATTTTTGTAAGCGTGTGTTTGGTGTGCTGATGGGAATGGACTACCAAAGAGTGGGATAAGTGGGTTAAAAATTCTAGGAGTTTTTTAGGATTATAATTTATCATGGATAGTTCAGTAATTTACCTATCTTGTCCTATGCATCCGCTTTTTTGAAAGTGCATTTTTATCTCACACACGTCTAAGAGCATCCGCAATCATAAACCTCTTCAAAGGTTTATGACTCTGCCACATCAACTTTTTCTTTCTTCCACATCAGTTTTCTCTTTGCTACTCATTTTATAAACCTTTCACACCCAATCATAAACCGATTCATAATTTATAAACTAAAGAAATATAATAATAAAACTATAATAGTTAAGTTTTAAAATATATTTATAATAATTAAAAGACAATGAGAAAAAATTACAACAATGAGTTATACGAACTAAAAAATTACAATATTAAAAAACAATTTAAATTGTCAAGATAATTTATATATATATCCGTGTGGTAAAAAGTTAATAATAATTTATTTTATTTTATTATTTATTAATTAAATAAACTAATTGAATATTCAATCAGGAAAGGAAAACTTCATTTGTGTGTGATAGATATATAGTAATATTAATATTAAAATGGGTAAGTTTGCTTAGGGGGCCCACCAAGAGTGGCTTCTACCGCTCCATGCAGATGGAGCGGTTTACCACGTGGCTTGCCACATCATACATTCCCAATGGCAACAAAAATCATAAACCAGTTTATAAAGATGAGGTGTGGGTTCATAAACCCACATTGTGGATGCTCTAATTGTCATCCCAAATGTGGGACAACAAGTTTTTGCTTTGTAAAGTTTTGTGTACTAAATGCATCCTAAAAGTACAACTTTTTTGGGCATTAAAGATGCATAGTTGGATTCCAGAAAAAAGTGTCAAATTTGGTGAGAAGCGTGAGACTTGGTAATCAACCATTGGATGAGAAATGAATGAATATTAGGATAAGAAGCACCGGGATGCAACGGATCAATTTCCTCTTAAAACCGCAATTCATGGAAGGATAACAGTTTAAAAGCACTTCACACTCCTATTACCAAAAATGACACTTGTCACATTATCTCATACCTACGTAATAAAGATGCACCACGACTAAACTTTAAGGGGGCACTCCTGAATATTAAGAAAATACAAGAGACATCCACTAAAAATACAAAAAAAAGATACCCTCAAAATCGACCAAATAGTCAAAGAAGTTTTTATAAAATCAACCAAAAACCCAAAAGCCTAACGAAATCAAAGCTAATTGGGATTCTTCAAATATTTTACAAATAACCAAAACACGTTAGCGAAGAAACTTGGCCGGAAAATCAAGAAACCAAACAAGATTCAAAGAAAAGTTGGCCCAAAAATCAAGAAACCAAACAGGATTCAAAGAAAGCTGGCCGGAAAATCAAGAAACTAAACAAGATTCAAAGAAACTTTGCCGGAAAATCAAGAAACTAAACAAGATTCAAACCCTCGTCTCAAAATTCCCCCTTTACCATAATACCAACATTCACAAACTTAATAAATATATATAAAACCAAATCCCAAATTTCCAAACAAGATTCAAACCCAAAACATGTTAGCAAGAAAGTTGGCCGGAAAATCAAGAAACCATACAAGGTTTTCAAAGAAAGTTGGCCGGAAAATCAAGCAACTAAGCAAGATTCAAACCCTTCTCCTAAAATTCCTACTTCACCATAATACAAAAACCAAATCCCAAATCCCAAATTCCAAATTAGGGTTTATGTAAAAAAACCATCACCTGAAACGCCGGCTGAGGGTATCTATCCGCACCTTTAATCTCAGAAATCAACCCATCTTCATCATTCCCAATACACTGAACCTTCCCCTGAACCACCACCTGGGGTGTAAACATGGTGTCAAGATTCAACGATTCCACATACTCCTTTTGCCTAACCGTCCATTGGCTCGATCCAAATGGATCTTTCCACCCATTGTAGTCCCAGTAATCCACATGGTATGCCATCAAGATCACCGGCACCCCCAGATCGAAGTCCCCCCTTCCCACCCTCGAGAAGAGGAGCTCCGCCGCCGGCGAGGTGGCGCACCCTTGCGAGGAGAAGAGCTCCACCACCACCGGACCTCCTCGCCGGAGCTCCTCCGCCGTTAGATCGGTTTCGTGTGAAGTGGGTGTTTCTTTGTTGGTGGTGGGGGGTGAATTAGAGGTGGTGGTGGGGGATGATCGGAAGCAGGAGAAGAGGCCACGTGCCATTTGTTTGGTGTGTTCTCCGGTGACCGGAGAGAGATGACGGAAAGTTACGCCGTCACCGGTTGGTGATTTTTTTTGAAAGAATCTTGAAAATGTGGAGGAAAGTTGGCGAACAAAATGGCGACAGCGAATTGTGAAGACAGGGGGCAAAAATTCGAAGGGATTTTGTATGTGAAAAAGTTATAGGATTTTTCCAGGATCAAGATTGCTTAATCCAGAGTAATTTATGTACACTAATAAGATGTGGTAAAAAACCGGGGCTAAGCCGGTTATAATCCGGGTCAGCTAAAGACAGTAAGTTTCTTGACCGGTTAAAACATAGCCAGTTAGGGATCGGTTAAGGTTAGAGAGATTTAGCATAGTAACGGGTTTAGATTATATATAACCGGTTAAGGATTGGTTAAATAACCGGTTACAAATCAGTTCAGGGTTAAATAATGGGTTACAAATCACTTTAAAAATACATTTTATTATACCTTAAAATTAATTACATCAATTGCGAGAGAAACAATTACGAATCAAAATTGCAAATTATAGCGATAATTGTTTGTGTTTTTTTGCGTTTTGTAATTTGGTTTCTAACCCCATACACCATACAACCTATTTATGGTGGTGTATTGATTATCGCTCGGGGGGTTCATAGCGCCTTAACCGAGTTCAAGCCTTCCCGTACGTATATCTGGGGACATTTAAGTGGGGCCATGTTTAGCCCCCAAAATTATCGGTATTAGTCGGACTTTGGCCCTGACGACCTTCTAAAAAAACCTATTAATAGTGTGTTTCGAGGTTAAAATGAGAAAGAAACTGACTATATTTGAAAAGAAGTAAAAAAAACAGCTAGATTAAGTGTATATAATGGTTATAACCGGTCACGTAAAAAACCTGAAACCTTAATCGGTTACGATTTTCGGTTAACTAACTGATTATTCATCGGATCGGTTATAATCGATTAAAGACCGGACCGATTACCGATTATTGGTTAACCGATCGGAATAGACGGGACCCATTTGGCCACCTCCGTCTTCTAATAGACAATTAGTTTTGGAGAGGTGGTGTGGAATTTGGTTTTGTGGACCTGGAAGAAGTGAAAAGGAAAACAAAGGGGAAGTCGGTGACACGTAGGTGGGAGATGGCCATCTGTAATTCGGTGAGATCTTTACGGTGGGCCCACCTTACTTCATTTAGTTTAGTGGCTGGATGGTCGGTTTTCAAAGAAGCAATTTAAGCCTTATTGGGCTTTTCATCAATAAGCCCAGGCCTGATCCATTGATTTGGGCTTATATCAAAGAGCCCAGGGGCCCTATTCAATTGAATCCATTTGGTTACCGAAGGGTATTTTGGTAATTTAAGTTAACGCTTTTGATGTTATATTTGCATACATTTCTAATAATTGAGGGGTCTTTCGGTAATTTACATCAAGATTTTTAATTTCTATTGAAAATTAAAAAGTTACTCCAATTATAGTGAATAACGTGGGAGATGAAAGGGGTATAAACGAACCGAGTATTAGGTAGTTGCAGTCAAGTCGTTAGTATCTCAAGTCGAGTTTATTTGAGTCGAGCTTTGACCAATTTTTGACTGAGTCGAGTTTTAACCGAGTTTTGATCGAGTTGATCTCGAGTAGCTCGCGAGTTGTCTTGGCTTAAGCCGAGTCGAGCCGAGTATCAGGTAGTTCGAGTCAAGTCGTTAGTATCTCGAGTCGGGTTTTATTCGAGTCGAGTTTTGACCGAGTTTATTCGAGTCGGGTTTTGACCGAATCGATCTCGAGTAGCTCGCGAGTTGTCTTGGCTCATCTACACCCTAGATGAAACCTAATAATGTGTGTAAGGTAGCTTTGAGAGTTGCCTCCATCATAGAAAAATTGAGATGGTGTTGACGGGTTTGAAAAATACTGATCTTAGTATCGGTCAGAAGCGTAGAAAGCGTAATAGCGAAGGGGAGGGGGGGGGGATGTCGAGGAGGGTCGAGGATGTCACATTAGCAGTTAAGGTGGAATATGGAAGCCTAAGATATTTATGAGAAAGTGACATGAGGTTGTAGACTATGTGTGAACCTGTAGTCAGGTCCCGATCCCTGGGCACATACTGACATACAGTTCTTGCTATCACATAGCATATTAAAGCTTAAGAGGCATCAAATTTTCATCTACTACTAGTTTTGGATTTATAATTTAAGAATTGAGTAATTGGGTTTAACTATACATGCAATGATGTAAGTGATAGCACAACCTAAACCTGTGAACGACCAACATTCCAACAACTTAAGCAGATTTCTATTGTTCTTCAAAGTTCAACTGTTCCAATTTTCAAGGCATGACCTTCCATTTCCAACTGGTTAGCAGTCATGAAGCTTGATTTCAGAAATCAAATATATCTAGAAACATACGACATTTTGCTTATTATAGGCAAGTTATCAATAATTCTTTACACTAGTACAAATATGTTTTTTTGCCACGGTTTTAAAATTCATGTTAGTCACGGTTAGGTCTAGAACCGTGACTAAAAGTCATAAATAAAATTGCAGTAATGTTTTAGCCACGATTTAACTCAATAACCATGACAATTAGAAAACATGTTTAAACATAATGTCATGGTTTAAACAAAACCGTGACTAAATTGTTCGTATGGTCACAATTTTTTTGTCGTGGCAAGTAACAATTAAAAACCGTGGCCATAGACATATATATATAGTCACAGTTTTTTATGACAATTATTATTTGTGACCATAGATCGCATATGGCCTCATGAAGTCATTTTTCCGTGACTAAAAGAAAATAGATATATAGCCACAAAAATTTGTAAAACGTAGCCAAAAGTCATGGGTATTTGTAGTCATGTTTTTATTATTTTGTGTGACAAGAAGATAACCAGTAGCTACGGTTTATCGTATGAAGCATGGCAATATGTGATGATTTCGTCACAGTTAATATGAAATGTGTGTAGCTATTAATATAGTTAAAACCGTGATTAAAATAATTTATTGTCACTAAAAGCTAACCAATATGTCTTGAATTAGCCATTGTATATTATGTGTGTGACCAAAAAGATACCTGTAGCCACGTTTCTAAAAATTAAGTGTGACTATATGTCATGAATTTGGACATGGTTTTTAATATTTAACGAGATACTTTTAACAAAATCATTATTGTCCTGCTGGTTGGTCCATTCCTTATCAAAGATGAGGTCTCAAGTTCGAGTCTTGGCCACGTTAAAATAAATATACATGATTATAGAGCAATCATCGGCTACATTAAAAACAAATTATGTGGCAATAGGTAGTTTACTGCCATGTTTTTTTATAGATTGTGTGACCAAAAAATAACTAAATGCCACGTTTTATGTGAGTTTGTGTGGCGAAAAGTACTTTATGGCCACGGTTATAGGTAAAATGCTCTAATATCATAAAAATTGGATATGCCTATAGCTACGGTTTTTAAACTATGGCTATGGTTTTTAATTTGATATGGTGACACATTTTAAGCGTGACCAAAAGGGTATCAATGGTCACGCAAGAATAGGCTACGGTTTGATAAAAATGAAAAACTATGACTAAAGACCTATGGCCACGGTTTTTAACCGTGGCAAATGTGAGTTTTTGTACTAGTGTTACATTATATTTTACAATTTATATTATAAACTAATTATACATAAAAATACGGAGTATCTTATGAGCTTTTCGAGTCAAGTATTGAATACCTCGACTTGACTCATTAGTATGTCTAGTCGAGTGTTAACCGAACTTGACCAAGTCGATTTTGTGTAGCTCGTGAGTTGTCTACTAATATTTACATCTCTAGTCATATTTACGGTCTACCACAAGTTAGTAAAAATGCTAAATAGGTTAGCAACGAAAGTATAAAAAGTGAAATTTTAGCAAATGTTGAATATGAAAAGCTAATTGATATCTTTAGTTCAATAAATCCATGAAAACATTGTTTTGGATGATATAAATCGACGTTAATATTTGGTAGAATATTGCAACAAAATGTATAACAAGTAAGCACAAATGAATTACAAGATGGAATTTCAACTGTATTTTAACAGTTAACAGATTATATCTCAATCTATCGATTTATTGAACATTTATAATGATTTTATTTCGATATATATTCTTTTTAAATTTCATCTTTTGATCACTTCTTGCAAACAATCCCATTTCCATGGAACAATCCCTTGGCTGAGCAATCCAAAGTTCCATACTCCTTCACCATCTTCTTCTGCTCCCCTTTGCTCGAATCGAACATACACGTGGCACAATCCGCCGCCAACAGATCCGTGGTCCGGTACTTGTCTTCTCCGCCGACCACCGCCATCGCGACACCCGGCTTCGCGGGATTCTCGAAATCGGGCCGATACGTCCTTCCCAACACCCCTTCCACCTCATCCGAAAGCCCCGAAAACCGAAACTGAACCTCCAAATGCGCAAAGCAATCGTCTGAAGGCACCTTGTACCCGTGGATCTTGTCGTCTTCCGAAGTGACCGGCACCACATTCGCCAAGATCTCGACCACTCCCGGCAGGGTCACCATCACGCTGTTCGCCCCAGAGGTTCTCTCCACTTTGATTCCGTCCTCACGTGACTCCCACGTGGACAGGCCGCCCATCGGCAATGATATCGTTTCTCCATCGTAGGAGATTCGGAGGTGGTCGATTTTGGAGTCCCAAGTGGCGGATCTGGTGGCTTCTAGTGAGAAGGTGTGGGAGTTGAAGAGGAGGCCCAAGGCTTGGATCCAGGTGAAGTCGCGGGTCCGTCCCGCGGGTCGGTGGCCGATGAAACGACCGTTGATTTGGAGGTTGGAGTCGGAGATTAAACTGAAGTGCTGGTTGACCTTGCCGTGGAAATAGAACACGATGCCGTCTCCACCGATGAAACGCGGGTCGTAGCATGCCGATCCCGGGCTATTGCAGTTTGGTTTACGTTCTACAATAACGAAAATCAAAGAAACGATTATGAATCGTGTCAACTTAATTTAAATTAAGTTACGCGAAAAGGAAAGATTCATGAAATAGATGATTAGAAATTTCAAATGAAAACTCAAATCTAATTGTGAATATGAGGACAGCCAAGACTGTGTCACATGAATATTATTCGGACCAAGTATTTATGCATTATTTAAGATGAATAATACAACATTCAAACTGAATAATACTAAATGTTAGTATTATACAGTCTCAATATAATATATGCTGTATTATTCACCATTAATAATGTATAATATTCGGTTTGAATAATCCTGTATTATTCAGAGCGAATAGATTTGAAATTTTCATTTGAATCTACCCCTATAGATTCATTTAAAAATATTAAATTTTTAGGAACCCAAGAACCAGATATTTTGTATGTATTCATAATGAATATCTGCTACGATATTCATTATGAATATTCATAAAAAAATGGTTCTGGGTTCCTAAAATATTTAAGGAGGTTTCTAAACGAGCCTCTCTATATGGTGGTTAAAAGGATATATATATGTTATATATACGTACGTTTACATTCGGCCTTGCATTTAGGGGAATAGCAGTCGATACGGCAAACCTTAGCCTTGGGATCGTTGGATTCGCTGGAGGGGCATTCGGAGGGGCAATAGAGAGTTTGATGCGGGCAACGAGACCAAGCGCCACAGTAAGAGCTTGAATAGCCTTTTACTTGTGAAATTGCACCCAAAACACCAAATGTTGCCAAAATCATGCAAATCAAACTCTTGTTGCTAATTGCCATTTTGATGGGTTGATATGTTTTAGAAAAGGGTTTGTAACTATTTATATAGGCTGTTGGATATAATTAATAACATATATATTATATAACTTGTGAAGGATGAAAGCTGGTTTTGTATGTCAACTTTATGACTTGAGAAGGATTATAGCTTTCACCTAAAGATATGCGTAGTTAATATATGATTCATGATATATACAACAATAATAATATGGCATTGGGTTTTTGCTTGCATGTAACATAAGGGACATGTTAATTCTGACATATATTACCTGTATTAATTAATGTATATGTGCTTACTTTTTGTACGTCATCTCCATATCAACATTTCCCCTCATATGTTTTATCATATAAGGTGTTTTGGTTTGAACCGTGTGAGAAGTCGAATGTAACGTGAAAAATGAATCTGAACCGTTAATTATTTTTACTTTCATGCCCTTTCATGAATTGCGTTATAGAAGGACATGATCCGATCTATCTCATAGTAACGTGCATTCATTTCTCATCCGATGGTTGATAACCACTTTTTCCGCTTCTCACATTAACCTTAACTTCTCATCGAGACCCAACCATATACATATATTTCTCTAGGAAAAGGTTCAAATGAGAAGTCCTAAATATATAAGAGATAGATAAGTGATCATGGCCCTTCATCTGGTCAACATTTTTGGGTTTAACTATGAAACATTGGATAATGTCTCGCATGGCATGCAAAAAATGGAGAGGTAATTTCGTAATTGTTCCCAAATCAATCGAAGGCAAACATATGTAAACTCATGTGATTCAGATGTAAACTATATGTTCATATGTGAACATGTAATTAGTTTACATGTGACTGTTTAACTTATTCACATATATGAACCCACATGTTCATATATGAATCAATTAAATATTTCATATGTGAATCAGTTATAATAGTTCATATATGAATTATATATGTTCACATATGAACATTTAGTTCATATGTAGAATCACACGGGTTCACATATAAATGATTTTGTCGTCTATTTGTAAAAGTTACGAAACTATCCCTCTATTTTGCAACTGCAAGTTTTGACCAATCAACAATTTTATAATCAATCAAATATGATCTTAATTGTACGAAGGGCTAAGATTACTTTTCTACTTCTCATATATATTTAACACTTCTCATTTAAACCTTATATATTAGATCATGCATCCCAATCGATCCTATTAGAATTGCACATGAATTGGATTTGCCGGTTAAAGGCATTTGAACCAATGCCACACACAAAGAATAAAAGGTGGGGAAAGGTAGTCAAAAAGTTAATAAAACCAGTTTTTTAAGGTTAAAAACAATTGTTTTTTAAACTTCTACTATGTTTAGCCCATTGGTTTTTAATGGAAAAAAAAACAATTGTTTTTTAAAAATCCTTTAAAATCCTTTAAAAATCAATCAAGAAATCTGTAAAAGTCCTTCGAGGTGGTGGAATTAAGCTAAATATTTATCAGACAACTATACAAACTGTTAATCTATTAAAGGTACCATCAGCAGGAAAAAATCCTGGATCCGCCACTGATTTTGAACAACACAACTCAATATTTGCAGTTTGAAAAATCCCAACCCAACTTCTGCAAGTCGGATTTGTTGGGTTGAAACTTTTGTGTACATGTCTTTTAACAATCTAGATAAGCATTTGCTTTTGAACGAAGAAAAATAAAAATGATAACATTCTAAAAAGGCTAACAAACTTAAAAGAATTGAAGGTTCATGTAAATAGAAAATAAAATTAGGATTGAAATCGTAATTTAATTTTGAATATAACTAACTATCGGTTTGTCTAATATCTAATGCATGTCTATTAATCAATAACTTATAAATCATACTAAATCCATATTATAAGAAGACATCGTGTTGGGTGTAAATTACCTATCATGTTTCCTACCCAAACAGATGCAATTTGGTCTAACTTTGTATCAACTATGTTAATTCATGTTACCTTGATTTGAGTTTATTTGGGGTTTTTCAGGTTGGGTTGGCGAGGTTGGTCGGAATTTTGAGCATCCTTAGATCCTATTGATTATATAATCGTGTATCCTCTATGTAACATGTATGCACTAAGGTCTTAGTGACGGTTAAAAACCATTACCGTAGGTATACAGTAATGGTTTTATGCACTAAGCCTCACTTTTGAAACACTTTTGGTTACATTTATAAAATGTTACCAAACCACTTAAAAAACGTTACTATAAGCTAAATCTGCCACCTTAAATATACAAAAAGTTGTTTTTTCTTCTAAAACCGTTACCATAACATAACATATAGTAACATTCATTTTTTTTAAAAACCATCATCATAACATAACATATAATGGCATTTATTTTTAAAATTGCCACCGTAACATAACATATGATGACACTATTTTATTACAATTGTGATCCTAGCATGACATGCTTTGACGTTTATATTTAAAAATCGTCACCATAGCATCATATACAAGGACACTTATTTTTCAAAATCATGATTGTAGCATGACATACATTGACTTTCATTATTCAAAATTGTCACCATAAGGTCCATAACATAAGTTATGTGACATTTATTTCTTGAATTAGTCATTGTAACATGACATGCATTGACATTTCTATTCAAAAATTGTGACTATAACATAATGTCAAATGATGTTTATTGTTAAACACAATGACCATAATATAACTTACATTGTTGTTTACATCTAAAAAACATGACAATAGTTTTTTTTTTGAAAAACAAAAAACATGACTATAGTATAACGTAAAATGACTTGACACCATATATGATGTATTTACTTGTTTTTTAATCACCGCAAAAATATCATATATATATAATCTATATCTAGGCGAAAGATTATGTGAAAAGTCGAGTTAACGGTGAGAAGCGTGAGAAGTGGATCTGTTTGTATATATATATATATATATATATATATAGAGAGAGAGAGAGAGAGAGAGAGAGAAAAGTTCAAATGGATACTCAATTTTTATTGCGAACGTAAGGACAGTTGAACGCGCGCTACGTGGCATATTCAATCTGAAAAATCCTATATTATTTGGACCGAATAAGAGCCAAATTGGCACCCTCTCGTGTAACATCACATGCATCATATCACATATATATTTAGCACGTGTCAATTGAACATTGTGTATAACATCACATGCATGCATCCCCATTGATCCTATTACTACAAAACAAACGACCATTCTCGACGGATAAAATTGTTGGAAAAACGACATACCCATTAAAAAATCAGTCAGTAGTGGTCGGTCGGATTTTTAGTGGTTGAGATCAGATTACCGACGACCTACTTTTTTTAAGAAACGAGGGAGTTTGCCCGCGCTTTGCTGCGGGGAGTTCTGTTAATATTGTAAAGGTTTGTTGTTGTGAACAATATTTTAGATGAACTTACCTATTAAGAGCTCAGGTTTCACGCTGGGTTATAAACTGTGGTAGATTTGATCGTAAGTAGTAACATGAACTTTATGTTAATATTTTAGAGGAAGTTACCTACTAAGTGTCTGGGCTTCATGCCGTGTTATAAACTGTGGTAGATTTGATCGTAAGTAGTAACATGAATTTATTTGAAACATAAAGTTTGTACAAATGTTGTCGTACGAAAGGTTTAATAAAATAAATAAAATATTTAAGAAATCAAAATCAAAAAATTTAATTTTAGAAGATTTTAATAATACTAACAATTACCAGGAAGCCAAAAGAGTGTTCATGAATAGTAGGTATAGACACTTTAACATATTTCACCAATATATACGATATATTATTAAAACGCAAAATGGAATATAGAAAACTAATAAGTATAAAGTGAATAAATATTATAATTTTAAGGGGGTAAAATGCAATTTCTCCAAATGTCGGTAGCTGTTATTCATGAACAGTGTTTTGGGTTCATATAATCGTACTACATATAGTATATAATAAAATAATTACATCAAAAGATATACAATATTAGGCTCATTTCGATCGTATATAATGATACGATTATAATGGCGTAATTTGTTAAAATCAAAACGTACTTTTTCAACGTATTTTAGCAAATATACGATATATGAGTAAAACATAAAATGAAATATTGAAAAACAAAAGATATAAAGTGAATAAATATTATAAGTTTATGGGGCTAATATGTAAATTTGAAAATGGGTATAAGATTTGGGTCGGTTGGAGCGTATATATAGTATATAATAAAATAATTACATCAAAAAATATTCAATATTAGACTCATTTCGATCGCATCAATGATACGATTATAATGACGTAATTTGTTAAAATTAAAACGTATTTTTTAACATATTTTAGTCAATATACGATATATGATTAAAACGTAAAATGAAATATTGAAAAGTAAAAAGTATAAAGTGAATAAATATTATAGTTGAGGGGGCTAATGTGTAAAACTAAAAATGAATATGGATTTGGAGTTTGGGTTTGGGCGGGTCGCACCGGCGAGTCGGAGCCGGTGCGCCTGCCTTTTGTGTAAAACTAATAAAGATCTCATAGACTTAAGCCAAAAGGCAAGAATCAATTAGAGCAAATTCGGAGATGAGAATTCAAGTTATTTTCATCGAATTCTCAATCAAAATCATCGGCGAAACAATATCTTTGGATTATCGATCAATGGGGTTTGGGTCACTGGCCCATTGATCATTAAGTCGGCTGTTAAGGACTTTTTTGAAAAGAATTCTTTGAACCTGTTCGGTCAACTCTCCATCATCTTCCTTTGGCTGAGTGGCATGTATTTCCACGGTGCTCGTTTTTCCAATTATGAAGCATGGCTAAGCGATCCGACTCACATTGGGCCTAGTGCCCAGGTGGTTTGGATTTTCCTTGATACCTAACATAATGCATGAAAGGATTGCAAGGGAAAATCTCTTTGAAGGACGATTCTTAGTTTTCGGAATACAAAGATAAAACACGCTAATCGAACCAAACTAGAAAAGCCCCTTCTTTTTTTTAAAGAAACTGTGTAAGGTAAATACTACTAAATAAAAAAAGGAGCAATAACGCCCTCTTGATAAACCTAGAAGACCCCGTTTCATCCGCAGATTGTTTAACTCGCTATCTACGTCTCAAAGTTTGGATCTGGAAGCTCCTTTTTCACCCGAAGAAATAAAAGCAGCTGTCTGGGCATGTGATGGAGATAAAGCCCAAGGTCCTAACGGTATGACCTTTGCTTTTATTAAAAAGTTTTGGTGGTTATTAGAGCATGATCTGGTGGCTACTGTAGTCCACTTTCATTCCTCCGGTCATTTTGACAATGGTTCCAATTCCTCCATTGTCACTCTTATCCCTAAGACCAAGGACCCGATTTATATCTCTGATTTCAGGCCAATTAGCCTGATTGGCATCTTTTATAAGATTATCGCCAAGCTGTTATCTCTACGTCTTCAGAAAGTGATCAATTCCATTATCGGAGAGGAACAAACCGCCTTCACAAAAGGGCGCAGCATCTTGGACAACCCCCTGATCATCAACGAAACCATTTCATGGTCGAAAAGATCCAAAAATCAGTTGTTGTTGTTGTTGAAAATTGATTTAGAAAAGGCGTTTGATACTTTAAATTGGGGTTTTCTTGACTCCATTATGGAGCAAATGAATTTTGGCTCTAAATGACGATCTTGGATTAAGGGCTGTCTTGTCAATGGCTCTCCTACTCGAGAATTTCAAATGTTTCGTGGGGTAAGGCAAGGAAACCCGCTTGCCCCTTTTTTGTTTATCATTGCCATGGAGGCTTTGAATGTGGCCATGAAAGAAGCTCGCAATAATGGTATTTTTGAAGGTGTAAAATTGCCTCACAACGGTCCCACCCTATCACACTTCTTATACGCTGATGATGTCCTCTTTCTAGGGAGATGGTCTTCTGCAAACGCCTTCAACCTCATGAGGATTCTGAGATGTTTTTATATTGCCTCGGGTCTTAAGGTTATTCTTGCCAAATCAAGCTTAATCGGTGTCGGTATCAATGAAGCTGATGTCTCCAACCTGGCTAGCTGTTTGAAATGTGCTGTTGGGCATCTACCTTTTAGTTTTTTGGGTCTTCCGGTTGGTGATTCAATGAGGAAGAAGTCCTCTTGGTCTTCCTTGGTTGATAAGTTTCAACGCAGATTATCTAATTGGAGAGTCTCATCGCTTTCTGCTGCAGGGCGAATTACTCTCTGCAAATCTGTGTTAGGTTCATTGGGAAATTATTTGTTTTCCTTATACAAAGCCCCTATCGCTATCTTAAATCGACTGGAGAGCTTACGATGCAATTTTTTCTGGGGTAGCTCTGATGCAAAAAAGAAAATCGTATGGATAGCTTGGAAGGATGTTATGGCTCCTAAAGATCAAGGGGGTCTTGAAGTGGGAAGTTTAAGATCGCTTAATTTAGCGTTGCTCGCTAAATGGTGGTGGAGGCTGAAGGTCAATAATCATTCTTTGTGGGTTGGTGTCATTAACGCTCTCCATGGGTCCTGCAGGAACAATTTGGTCGATCCTACCTGCTCAAAAAAACCTGGTGTCTGGGATCAATTGCGAAGATTAAGAACGACTTAGCTGATCTTCACCTTGGGTTCCTGACCTCTTCCACCCCTCTACCGCTCCTGGCCAACCGATCAATTGGAGATGGGAACTTGATTCTTCCGGTACCTATTCAGTTGCCTCCTTACGGAAAAAGCTCGATTCTATCCTTCTGACTTCTGATCGAAATTTGAAGACCTCTTGGATTTCTCTTGTTCCCAATAAAGTTAATATTACTGTTTGGAAATCGCAACACAAAAGACTTGCAACCTTCAACAATTTGGCTAGACTAGGCGTTATTAGTGAACCGAAGGTGTGTCCTCTTTGCACTCTAGACCTTGAAACTGAAGATCACTTGTTTATGGCGTGCCCTTTTTCTAAAAGCTTACTCAAAGAAAATGCTAAATGGTGGAGCTTGGAAATTCCGCAAAGGCCGTTGGAATCTCTTCTTAATTGGGGTGTCAACTCGAACTTCAAAGGTGCCAAGCTTGAAGTCTTCATGGCTGTTGTCTATACTTTTATTTGGATAATTTGGAAGTCAAGGAATGAGTTGGTTCATGGTGGAAGTAAGGACCCTTTTTCGAGACTGATTATTCTTATTCAAGGGCTACCGTATTTTTGGATTAGTCATAGGAGGTTTGTTAAGTCCAAGATTTCTTGGCACTCTTGGTGTAACTTTCCTTCTTTAATTTTCCCTTTGTAAGTTGTTGTCTAGCGCCTTGCTAATGTTTTTTTTTTTAATAAATCTCTGCTGCCGTTCAAAAAAAATTAAATTTATTAAATAATTGTTTTTATTTTATTTTACTAATAAATTTCTGATGCAAACTACTTTTTTAATTAAAATAATTTAATAAATAACTATTTTATTGGATTTTCAGAATTTATTTTCTTAACAAAAAAATAAGTTTTTTTTTTTTAGTGACGGCCTAAAAAAATTAAAATTCAAAAATAATTTTTATTGTCACGTCAATAAAATTTGATTTTTAAAAAAATTATTTATTTTTCTATACATTATCTCTTTATATCAATTAACAAAATGAAATGAATAGTAAACATATGGAAGAAAATACAACTTTGATCTCTATAGTTTAATACTTAGAGTGCTTTTAGTCATTAATCTTTAAAAACTACTTTTTTTCATCCTTGTGGGTTTTTTTTATTTCATTTTCATTCTTCCATCTAACTTTGTTAAATTAAGTTGGTTAACTCATCTAAAAAAATGTTTGATTAAATTACATATTTGGTCCTTATAGCATGGCCTAAAGCTCGATCTTTTAATAACTAGTTCTAATCCGATATATACTAATTGTATATACATACGTTGCAACAAAACGTAATCAATTAATAATAGACAAATACGAATTGAAATGAAAGTTATGTTTACTATTTGTAAAATTCCGTTGAACACAAATTAATACGAACATCCAACGTGTCCTAAATTATTGTATAATGAAGGAAGATATAGATATCAAATGAAATGTGCTTGGATCACTTAATTTAACAAATAGATATCAAACCTTCTTTGTGGCAAAGGAAAAAAAAACCCTACCAAATAGAAAAAAACTAAATTTTAGAAGGAAAATGTTAAAATCAAAATTTTAAGGACTTTTTTTTTTTATCATCGTTTCTCTTCAATAAATTTTTATCAAGACCCTATCAACTAAAAGAATAGTTTAAAATTAACAAAAAAAAAAGAAACTATCAAAATCAACCAAAAAACCCAACAAAAGAGTTGAGGCGGCACTATGAAAAGCAAGCATAACATTCACCAAATGTGGATCATGGTGAAATCTTCTTTATCCCATATTGGTGGCAAAAGTAAAAAGTTGAAAGTAAAGATTATATAAAACACAAGATATAGAGAATTTTTTATTTACCTGATAGTTATATAAAAACACAAGATATAAAACACATGATCCATTTTTGGGTTAGATAGTTATTTTTTATTTACCTGACAAAATATTTCATGTAATAGTTTAATACTTTATCTTTCTATTTGATATATTAAAATTAGGGAGAATTTCTTCTATGTCTTTCCAATTCCTAAATTACTTCTATATCATTCCAAACTTTTAAATTACTTCTATGTCCTTTCAAACTTTTAAAAATATCATATATGTCCAAATATCTATTTTAATTGTTATTAAATTATTTAAATACCAATAATCACTATAATAAAATTCAGTTATTTATAAAATTACTATATTACTATTATATTATCTAAACCTAATGTAACACCCTGCCTTCCTAAACACAATATTGTTCGCTTTGCCTTGGATTCAACCAAGGTGTAGGTCATGACTTTGAGTCTGGTGACCCGGTGATGACTTCACAGAGAGTCATCCATCCTGATACTACTCCTACCCAAGCACGCTTAACTTTAACGTTCCAAGAACCTGCTATGCATGTGGCCCTAAAATGTGTTGTTGTTAGGAAGTGCAAAGTATTACTTATGAACCCAACATCACTCTTGTCCACGATGATATGAGATATGCATAATATGATACACCTATGTAAGGGTACCTTAGTCCTTACATCAAACTCTAATTGGATGTTTGGGATTTTTGAAATAATTAGCTACATTACTAGTGTGGTTGGAGAACCAATTTCTGTGGATAGATATACAGAAGAGATGTGTGAAACCAAAGCTGGCAGAGCTAATTTTGCCAGAGTATTGGTAAATGCTTCTGCTGATTATGAGTTGCCTACGGAAATTGATGCTATTATCCTGGGTAAACTAAGGAAATTTAGAACTGAATTTCTTTGGAAACCCAAGAGATGTAGCTTTTGCAAGGTGTTTGGTCATGACTTAACCTCTTGTTCATTCCGGCCACGTACTGTTGAGGAGTTAAATAAAGATAAACCTGTGCCGTCTAGTGTTGGTGAACCTTCTAAGGCTAAGGTTATTGATGATGGGTTTATATTTCCCAAACGGAAAAATAAACTTAAGCCGAAAATTGCCCCTCTTAAAGTTGGAGGTCAAAACCCGAAGGTTGCTTTTAATACTGGTGTTAAGATCAACCAAAGGTTTGTTCCTAAAACAACTATCCCTTCTATTGATACGATTGATAAGGGTAAGGCTATTATTGGTGATGATAAACCCCCTCCTAAGGTGGTAAATTCTGAAAGGATGACAACAAGGGTGGAGGATAACACTAATTCCAAAGTGCAGAACTTGAATAATGAAAGGATTCCTTTTAAGGTTTCCAATCAGTTTACTGTTTTGGAAGAGCATCCTAAGTGGACCGCGGATAAAAAGGAAGTAGACTGCTATGTTGAAAAACGTGGGGTGGGACTTGAGCCGGTAATCATTAATTCTTGGTCACGTCAGAAACTGGACTACTTCATTGATAGGTGGGAAAGAGTTTTCGGGAAGGAGCTTGATGGCAAACTTCGTGGCTTTACTCTCCCGGATAGGATTGATGTGGGGGATGATGATGATGACGATACGTCCGATGATGATGCTTTATCTGACCATGATATTGTCATGGACTCTAGACCAAAGAAAGTTTCATGGTCTGACAGGCAGGTGATTACGAAGATGGAGCAGGACACGCAGTGATTTTCGTTTACAGAGAGATCTTAGTGTTGTCTTTCTTTAGATTCTTGGGATTGGGTTTCTCTGTTGTTAGTATCTTTTGATACTTTTGGTGTGCGGCTTTGTGTCCCTTGTTTGTGGGATACTTAGTTTGCTTTTTGTATTTGTACTTTTATCTTTTATAAAATTGCCAGGTTTTTCCTTTCAAAAAAAAAAAAAAAAAAAAAAAAACTCTAATCTATTCTTTAATCTTCAACTAATTCCCTGATCAATTTTTCTCTCTTTCCTCTTTCAATTTTCAAACAAGTTTCTTTCAAGAGAAGGGACTTTCTTGTTCAGATTGTAAAGGTAGTAGGCATTTTTCATGAAAGTCTATTGGGTTGGTTTAGGTTCCCTTCAAAGATGAATTTGTAGATAAAAGGTACACCTACTTGGACCCCAAATTAGTGATATTGATGAAAAGTCAAGCATGGTGAAACGTAATTGCTCCGACGCAAGGATGAATGTCAAAGAATAAGGATTATTAAAATTTAAGCTCATTATAATTTAGAAAAACCTATTTAAGCTTTGGTTAAGAATCAAGCCATAGATTATTAAATTTTGAGCCCATTATCATTCTAAGAAAAAACTAATTTAGTTTCATGTTTCATTGTGATATTTGTGTAGATAAAGTGAAGTGAAGTCGACTGACCTTTTTATCCGCAATAGATTTGAATCCATAGGTGTACAGGGGAGTTGTTGCTTTTTATTTATATTTAGTGTGATTACTACAATAAAATTGAGTTTATAAGATATTTAAAAAAAAAAGCATCATAATTGACTGTTTTATAAGATACTAATTTATAGCACCAACTACAAAAGTGTCTTATTTAAAAATATTACAATAAGTTTATATGACGCTTTTAGGTGCCGTACCAAGTTTTTTTATGGCATTTCCAAAATAAAGTGTCGTATTAGCTAACTAAATAGGACGCGTTTGAGAAGTATCTTATAAACCCATATTTTTATAGGGCACTTATGTTTTTAGAACAAATTTTCAAATAGTTTTCCTATAAAATAGCTAATAAGATGTTTTTTTTAAGTGTTCTAAATTTGCGACCCTCAAAAACATCTTAAAAACTTTTTGTAACACTTTTAGATAGGACATTTTTGTGTTTGGTCTTATAAACTAACGTCCTATAAAACACTATTATGACATTTTTTATTTTAGGCGTCCTCCTATAAACTTAATTTCATTGCAGTGGATATTGATAAACCCAAAGACGTTTTTTTTATTTGTAAGTATTTCTACATTTCATGTGTGAAAAATAAGTACATATTTAACATTTATACTCTTTTCTAACTTCAATTTGATTTAAATTTGAACTCTTTAAAAGATTGTTTGGAAGTTAAAAAAGAGTGGGTCATGTGAGAAGTAGGAAAATAGGCATTAGCAAGAAGGTTTAACGACGGCCGTAATCTGTCGCTAATTAGTGGAATGACCACATTCCAATTTTGTTGCTAATCCGTCACTAATAAAGATGGGTCGCTAACTAGCAATGAACTCTAGTATTTTCCTAATCATAACAAAGAAAATTCTTGTGTTCGTCACTATTGTGACGGATTAGCGACGGATTTGCAACAGATAGTCGTCGTTGATCTGTCGTTGAGATTGATTGTCGTCGATCCGTCGTTGAGATTCGTCACTAATCGTTTACAACATCAACGATGATCTTTTTTTATCAACAAACTTTCTGCAACAGATCAACGATGAAGGTGTTTTCAAGGTATTGTACTTATTTGTAAATATTTCTACATTTCATGTGTGAAAATAAGTACATATTTAGCATTTACACTCTTTTCTAACTTCAATTTAAATTCAATTTGAATTCTTCATAAGAATGTTGAAAGTTAGAAAAGACTGAGTCAATTAAAGAAGAATTGAGCACTGTAAAAATATTAAATAGAAAGTTGTTAGAGTATGCAACAAAAACATTGTGCTACTTTACTTTAGATGTATCATGGATTAATACCCAAAATTTGACCGTAAAGTAATTCTTTTTCTTCAAGTGATCATGGCAAGTATTACTACCCAAAAAATAAAAATAAAAGTAATGATTAAAAATAAATTATATATCTAATTATAAAAGTAATAAATATAACTTATAAATTGAAAAATTGAGTTAAAAAAAGATTTAGGGATCGTGGGTGTGAATGTGATAATGGAACCATTAATGTAAATTGTATCTAAATATGTATTTAGGTTCGAAAAAACACTAAAATCGGCATAGTAGAAGATGACATATGTCACTTTAGTGTTATATATATATATATAGAGAAAGGTTCAAACAATAATAAAACCATTTTATAGGAATAAATGAACCATTTTGGATCACACATGATGTGGGTCCATGTGGGACCCACTCATTATTAAATCATATATGATTCTGGTGGGTCCCACCACTAAATCACAAATGATTAAATTAATGGGTGGGTCCCATATAATGTGTGGCTCACATTTGGTTCCTTTGTTCATTTAAAATTGGTTGTTCTTGTATGAACCTCCCTCTCTCTCTCTCTCTATATATATATATATATATATAGTTGGTTTATTTTGTAAACTCTGATTCGAGTAAACTTTGTGAACTAATCTAAACCACCCACTACTTTTTAAAATGGATAAAACATTCCACCCATGATTGTTTGCAATCTATAAAAAATTGTTTTTTCACATAAAACTTTAGAAAAATATTCAAAATGTAAGGTGAGGATTGGTTCACCAAGTTTATACGGATCATGGAGTTCACAAAAGAAACGTGATATATATATATATATATTTAGAAAAAGATTTTAAATGTGAACAATAACTATTTAAAACAAGAAAGACTTCTTTCATGTATAAAATTAATGTGATTTTATACTAAAAGAAAAAATTGGACGCAGATGACCTGCCATGCCGGCAAAGTCGCAACAAAACCTTTCTTATTTTATTAGTTAGCATTCTCGTATAAACACATATCTCTCTCTATCTACCTCGTTTAAACATCAAATGCCTCCCCCCTTCCCTCCCCAAACACCCCCCCCCCCCCCCCCCCCCCCCCCCCCAAAAAAGAAAAAGAAAAAAAAAAGAAAGAAAACTCCCACACCAAAAAGAACCCCTCAAATATAATATCTAACTAGTTATTTAAAAGCCCGGGCTTCGCGCCGGGTTATAAACTGTGATAGATTTTATCATTTATATGAAACATAAAGTTTGTACGTGTGTTGTCATACGAAAAGTTTAATAAAATAAATAAAAAGATTTAATAAATCAATAAATGAAAATTTTTAATTTTAAGAGATTTTAACCTAAAATTTTGGGAAAAAAATATCATGTACTTATCTATAGTTAAATGAAATTATTTGATTATTTTTTTTAATTAAAGTTATAATAGTTTATAATTAACTAATAAAACAAAATCTCTTAATAATAAATAAATAAAGTAAAAAGTAACGAAATGTGAGTTATGTAATTTGAGAATAAAAAATATAAAGACCAAATATGTAATTTAATCAAAAAAAATTTGGATGAGTTAATCACGCAAATTAACAAACTTGGATGGAAGGATGAAAATTGAAGAAAAAAAAATCATTGGGATGAAAAAAAAAGTTTATAAAAATCAAGAACTAAAAGTATTACATATATCAAACTACATAGACTAAAGTTGTACATAGCTCTAAGATTAGTGTGATAAAAAAAAGTTCATAATAGTCAAGGATTAAAAGTATTACATATACCAAACTATAAGGATTGAAGTTGTACACAATTATAAAAGTACTGTTCATACCTTCCTGTAAATTGTTATATATTATAATATGTATGTATATATTAGGCTGCTAATATAACTCCATCTTTTAAACATGAGATGGCCGCCGCCGCCCCCTCCAAATATTCCAATTAACAACATCCAACACTAAAATAAAATTTTGACTTTTAGCAACAAAACCATTCATTTCCCATTTTTAGACAAAAACTTTGCTAGGTTAGATCTACACTTTCTTATTTAGACCAACCTTGATAACAATTTACAATTTAAAAACAACATGATACAAGCCACACTTGACTTTCTAGCACTTTACAATTAAAAAGTAATAAATTGGTACCTTGACTTTTCAACTCAAAGTAAGTAGTGTAATGCATGGGCTATAAATTAAGGTGCCACCTTTGAAGCAATCATCATTCAACAAATCCATAGGCTTATCAATTAAGCACATCTCAAGAATTAAAAATGGTTGCAACAAACAACAAAATCACCGAAGAGCCTGCCCGTCCTTTGGCCAACTTTCCTCCCTCTGCATGGGGTGATCTCTTTCTATCATTCTCTCTTGACGATTCGGTAATTAAGATCAATTTCCCATTAAGCACCGTTGTTTATGCATGCTCTTTTTTAAGATATATAAGTATGTTGCTTAGTTAAGTTAATTTCTTTTGTAGGAATTTGAAGGATATGCCAAAGCCATGGAGGAGCCGAAAGAAGAAGTGAGAAGATTGATCGTTGATCCAGCAATGGACACGAATACAAAACTAAGCTTAATTTATTCAGTACACCGTCTTGGGTTGACGTATCTATTCTTGCAAGAGGTTGAAACACAACTCGACAAACTTTTTAAAGAGTTGAACTTGCAGGATTATGATAAAGCTGATCTCTACACCATTTCACTTCACTTTCAAGTTTTTCGACACCACGGTTACAAATTGTCTTGTGGTAAGGTTCCTTCCATTTCAAACAAAAATTGCATTCATGATAAATTCATGTTTATCTCTCTCTCTCTCTCTCTCTGCGTATTCCAATGTACATTGTGCAACACGTTGTGAACATAATGTAGACGACATTATTAAAAATTTTAGTATTGTGTTTGCAACACAAGGTTCACATTAAGTTCACAAGTAGAATGTTTAAATTTAGTTTGTGCTCACAATGTATTCACGAACGATACCAAATCTCGCTAGATTTATAGTGTGTTCATAACATGATCAAAAATTATCGTAGTAGTTCTAAGATATAGGAAAAAAGATAAGAATGAAGAAAGAGAAAATATGTTTTAAAATTATATTAGATTTATTGTTTAACTAACTTATTTATGGTTTATATTGGATTTTACGGATATCATAAATTAGTGAGTTCTTACAAGAATAGACACACACACACACGCACACACACACACACACACACATATATATATATATAATTTACACACTCCTAATTAACAAGACATGATTATTGATTTGCGCAGATGTATTCAACAAATTCAAGGACACGAGCTCGGGCAACTTCGAGGAATACATTACCACTGATGTGAAGGGCATGTTAGGCTTATTTGAATCTTCACAACTGAGATTAAGAGGAGAATCTATTTTAGATGAAGCCTCAACATTCACAGAAGCTCGACTTAAAAGCACGCTGAACAGTCTCGAAGGTAACCTTGCACGACAAGTGAAACAAGCATTGACGAGACCTTTCCATTTAGGAATGCCAATACTAGAGGCAAGGCTATATTTCTCCAACTACAAAGAAGAATTCTCCACCCATGGCTCGTCCATACTGAAACTTGCGACATTGCACTTCAACTATTTGCAGCTACAACAAAAGGAAGAACTTCGCATAGTCTCAAAGTAAGATATCAGTATACAACAAATTTGAGTTTATATAACGCTTAAATAAAAAGCATCTTGATAGAGTGGTTTATAGGACCAAAGAAAATCTTCATATCTAAAAGTGTTACAATAAGTTTATAGGACGCTTTTGAGAATCGTAAGTTCGTAACAAATTTTCTATAACATTTTCAAAATAATATGTAGTATTAGCTAATTTCATATGACGTTTTTGAAAAATGTCCTATATATAAACTCATATTTTTGAAGGACACTTGTGTTTACACCTATATACCTTTCATCTTTCAGGTGGTGGAAGGATATGAGGTTTCAAGAAACTACACCATATATAAGGGATAGAGTACCAGAGATTTACTTGTGGATATTGGGGTTATACTTTGAGCCTTGTTACTCTCTAGCACGGATCATAGCCACCAAGATTACATTGTTGATTGTGGTTCTAGATGACACATATGATGCATATGCCACTATTGAAGAGACTCGACTTCTAACGGAGGCCATAAATAGGTAAAGTTTCCTCTAGAACGTAAGGACAACTGAGTACACGATATGTGTCCACATTCAGTCTGAATAACAAAGATTAATGTTTATGCATTATTTATGATGAATAATACAACATTCAAGGTGAATAATATATTAATCATTCTAAATGTTATATTATTCACCATGAATATTGTATTATTTATCATGAATAATACATGAACATTCACATTGAATATTGTTGTATTATTTAGACTGAATGCGATACATATCATGTTATCGGCTAACCTCACGTTCATAATAAAAAATGAATTCTCAGCAATCTTTTGTGCATGTGTGTGTGTATATATATAGTTATATTAAAACTTATCTTATTAACCTTCAGGTGGGATATTGGTGCTGTGGAGCAACTTCCAGAATACATTAGACCATTCTTCAAAATCCTACTGGATGAATATGATCATCTTGAGAAACAACTAGCAAAACAAGGAAAGCAAAATGTTGTCATTGCATCAAAACAAGCGGTATGATTTCTTTTTTACTTAATTTTATTTCATCTTAATGGATAAGTTTTCTAGATCTTCTACTCTAATATTTAATTTTGCCATGGAATCAATTCAGTTTCAAGACTTGGCTAGAGGGTACCTTGAAGAGGCTGAGTGGGCAAATAGTGGATATGTGGCATCATTTCAAGAGTATATGAAGAATGGCTATATTACTTCAGCCTATGATCTTATATCAAAATCTGCTTTAATAGGTATGGGTGATGTAGTTACGGAAGATGCTTTGATTTGGTATCAAAGTCCTCCTAGGTCTCTACAATCTGCAGCCTTTATCGGAAGATTTCAAGATGATGTCATGAGTTATCAGGTGAATTAAATTGGTTACCTTCATATTTTAACTTTCTCACTATGTTAGAACCATTTTTACCACTCTTTAAACAATGAGCAATATAACCACGAGGGAGGTAGCATACTGGCAAAAGATCTAGGGGATATGGTGGAATATCCCATCCACCCAGGTTCGAGTCTAGACATGCGCACCTTATGGCCAGGTTTAGTCTCTAACGGTCGAAACTTAATTTCCCAATTGTCAAAGATGTAGTCTGGGGGAAGTCTAGATGAACCTTATAAAAAAAATGAGCAATATAAATATAGCGTAAAAGAACAAAGATTGGCATATTGGTTCTAATGAACCTTGATGAATATTAAATACCACAAATTTGAGATAATAGGAAGCCTAAAATAAATAGGTGCCCTCGTAGTAGAGTGTTTTATAGGATAATAGGACCCAAGTTTACAGACCTAAAAAAACATTCTATCTAAAAGTATTGCAATAAATTAAAAAAACGTTTTTAGGCGTTGTAACAAGTTTTTTTTTTTGAACGTTTTGCAAATAAAACGTTATACTAACTATTTTATAAGACATTATATAAAAAAGTTTCCTTTAAAAGATGGAATTATAGGACACTCTAAATTAAGCGATTTTTAGAATTAGCTAACAAAACACTTTATCTTGAAAATGTCCTAAAACACTTGTTACGACGCTCAAAAGTGTCCTGATAAACTTATTGAAATATTTTTAGATTAGACATTTTTTGTTAGGTCTTATGAAACACTCTATTAGGACACTTATTTAGTTTAGGGGTCCTATAAACTCGATTTTATTGTAATGATTTACTACATGACCTAGGATACTAAATTTGGGGTATATGATAAGTGGCTTAAAGAATATGTATTCTAACAATGCCCCTTGTTTTGTATATGAAGTTTGAGCGTGAAAGAGGACAATCGGCGACAGGAGTTGATGCATATATCAAGACCTTCGGTGTTTCAGAAAAAGAAGCTATTGACGAGTTGAAGAAAGTTATTGAAAATGCATGGAAAGATATAAATGAGGATTGTCTCAAGCCAACGAAAGTGTCTAGGGATTTTCTTATTCTGAATCTTAATCTTGCACGAATGATAGATGTTGTTTACAGGTACGACGATGCATTCACTTTTCCAGGAAAGAGCCTTAAAGAGTTTATTAATGTCTTGTTTGTTGATTCTGTACTAATGTAATCATTAAATACTGCATGGTTCTTACTCCATTTGCTTATCATCAATAATGTCATCAATGAATAAAAAACTATATGGTGTATTGTTACTTGAATATTGCTATGCTTCGTTAATTTTTGCTGATATATCGTAGTCTCAAGTATAGATCTGTAACACGAAAACACTCTCTTCAACGTTGTAAATCCTTAACTAGCACCACTTTCTTCATCGTAATCCAACACTTATCGAGAACCCAACGAGACCAATCAATATTGATCGAGAACACGTGTGTTTGGTATCAGGACATAACATGACAGAACAGGACAGGACATAACAGTTGTTCAGTGTTTGATAAGACATAACTAAATTGGACAGAACAGAACAAAATCAAGGAAATAACTAATTTATATTATACCCGCAAATTGTTTATTGTTTTTTTATCAAATAATTAATCTAAATAACAATTAACAAATAATAAAATAAATATGTAATAAAGTGTTAATAAATTGAATCTTCCTAACCACCGCCATTCTCGTAACAGATCAAGACCATCCACCACATTCCCGATGTCCCTCCGACCATGATTTCATAGATTGATTTGAGAAAGAAATAGAGTTTGAGAACGAAATGGATTTTGAAGAACCTTTTGAGAAAGAAAATCGAATTTGAGAATGTAAAGCAGAAAGAAATTGACTTTAGGGGTGAGTTTGGTACGTGGACAGGACAGAACAGACTGGAACAGTTGTTCAGCGTTTGGTAAGACTAAAAAGAACGGGACAGAACAGAACAGACCGGTTAAATGACCATTTTACCCCATAAGATATTTACATGCTTCTCTTCCAATATCAAGTTTGATTTCTGCACTAGAGGGTCGATCCCAAAATCACCACCACCAGCAGTCCACAACAACCACCACCACCACCGGCAGTCCCAACCAATAAATGACTCCAAAAAGGCAAACACACACAAAATAAAAACCACCACCGATCCCAAAATCCACCGGAAAAAACATCAACGGCGATGCCAAAAGCCACCGGAAAAAACTCGCCGGCTCAGCCACCGCTCCTCCTCCCCCACGGATTCAGATATGAGATTCAGATGGGTGGTCGAGTCGAGTGAAAGGAGAGATGCGAGAGAGAGAGACAGACAGAGAGACAATTACCTAAAGGTGTAGGTCGCCGGCGTCGAAAGAGAGGGTCGCCGGCGTCGGTGGTGTGGAGGGAGGAGGTCGCCGGCGTCGGTGATGTCGAGGGAAACCAATTTCAGGAATCAAAATCAGGGACAAATCGATTCATAAATCAAAATCAGGAACGAGAGAGAGCGCCGGCAAGAGAGAGATCCGGCGAGAGAGATAGCAGACGGCGTTGGTGGTGTTAAGGGAGGAGGTCGCCGGCGTCGGTGGTGTTGAGGGAGGAGGTCGCCGGCGTCGGTGGTGTTGAGGGAGGAGGAGTGCAGGGAAGAGGTCGATTCCAGATGGGAGGGATATTGAGAAAGAAAGAGGGTATTATGGTCCATAGTGGGTTGTTCTACTTAGTTCCATGGTTTTATTGAGAACAAGGTTGTCCACCTCCAGTTCTAGTTTGTTCTATTGTGTTCCATTTTAAAGTGTGCCAAACATGGAACATACTTGTTCTGTTCTGTTCTGTTCCACCCGGTTCTCCTACCAAACGCACCCTAGGAGAACATGCCTGTTCCACTTTGGTGCTAGCTAGTTCTGTTATGTTCCTTTTTTTAACCAAACATGGGACAGGAACTCTTGTTCCTCTCTGTTCTGTCCAGTTCCACCTTCCACCTACCAAACGCACCCTCATTGACTTTGTGCGTGTTTTTGCATGTAAACGGTAAACTACCACCTTCATTTTCATCGAGACCGATTGAGAACCGATGGATTGTTTTATTATGTATGTCTCTGTGTGTCTAACACAGTAACCGGTCACTTTCGACTTTTGTCGAGATGGATCAGAAACCTATAGAGATGAATCCGAAACATGAGTTAGGCTAATAGAATAATCCCAATAATAGATTTTCGTTTAAACTTTTTTTTTTGAATGAAAGAAACTTCAACATTGCTCGATAAAATTGTCACCGGAGGGAGAGAAAGGGTAGGAGGGGAATTGGTGGTTGGTGGATGGCTGTATAAATTATTTTCTCTATAATTTTTCAAGTTTATTGAATATATATGTGAAGGAGTTATATATAGAGATGGGATAAAAAATTGAAACTATATATATGTACATGTAATGAAGATGGTACATGATAATGTAATTGTCTCAAGTATATATTAGGATAACTTAATAATCATTCAACAAATAAAATATATCGGGTTGGGTTTAAATAATCGTAACTTAAATTCAACCCAGCCAATACATTCTATTTGAAGATTTTACAACCCGACTAGACAATTGGTCGTTTTAGTTGGGTTATTTTACGTTGGATTGGATGGATTGATTAGATTTTTAAGCATCCATACCCAAAAGTATGCATTATGGCAGATGTAACATGTAGCTTGTGTTACATACAAGCAATGCATGTCAGTTGTAGTCTTAAGATAAAATTAAGATCAACTTTTAGTTCATTCTAAGCTAGATGGATTCATAGTACAAATTTAAGTGAATCAAATTTCGACCTTATCAAGTCGATACATACCCCTTTAAAGATTTTCGTTATCTCGTTTACGATTTCAGATCACTGGCTTAATCTTAATTATTTTCAGACACCTTTCTTAATTAAAAGAATAGCTGGAAACATTGAGAAGGAATTCAGCCATATCTTGAGGTGAAAGCAATAAGCTTTTACAAGTCATCATAAAGTTGGCTTGCATGCATGCACTCATCTCCAAGAAAAAGGCTATAAATAGGGCATTTAGAAGACTCTTTTTTCCATAACAAGCTAACCCAAAAACACCATCAAAATGGCAATTAGCAACAAGAGTTTGATTTGCATGATTTTGGCAACATTTGGTGTTTTGGGTGCAATTTCACAAGTAAAAGGCTATTCAAGCTCTTACTGTGGCGCTTGGTCTCGTTGCGCGCATCAAACTCTCTATTGCCCCTCCGAATGCCCCTCCAGCGAATCCAATGATCCCAAGGCTAAGGTTTGCCGTATCGACTGCTATTCCCCTAAATGCAAGGCCGAATGCAAACGTACGTATATATATATAACATATATATTCTTTTAACCATATAGAGAGGCTCGTTTAGAAACCTCCTTAAATATTTTAGGAACCCAGAACCATTTTTTTATGAATATTCATAATGAATGTCGTAGCAGATATTCATTATGAATACATACAAAATAACTGGTTTTGGGTTCCTAAAATATTTAATATTTTTAAATGAATCTATAGGGGCAGATTCAAATGAAAATTCAAATCTATTCGCTCTGAATAATACAGGATTATTCAAGCCGAGTATTATACATTATTAATAGTGAATAATACAACATTATATTGACACTGTATAATACTAATATTTAGTATTATTCAGTCTGAATGTTGTATTATTCATCTTAAATAACGCATAATTATTTGGTCCGAATAATATTCATGTGACACACTCATGGCTGTCCTCATATTCACAATTAGATTTGAGTATTCATTTGAACTTTTTAATCATCTATTTCATGAATCTTTCCCTTTCACGTAACCTAATTTAAATTAAGTTGACACGATTCATAATCTTTTCTTTGATTTTCGTTATTGTAGAACGTAAACCAAACTGCAATAGCCCGGGATCGGCATGCTACGACCCGCGTTTCATCGGGGGAGACGGCATCGTGTTCTATTTCCACGGCAAGGTCAACCAGCACTTCAGTTTAATCTCCGACTCCAACCTCCAAATCAACGGTCGTTTCATCGGCCACCGACCCACGGGCCGGACCCGCGACTTCACTTGGATCCAAGCCCTGGGCCTCCTCTTCAACTCCCACACCTTCTCACTAGAAGCCACCCGATCCGCCACGTGGGACTCCGAAATCGACCACCTCAGGATCACCTACGACGGAGAAACGATATCGTTGCCGATGGGCGGCCTGTCCACGTGGGAGTCACGTGAGGACGGGATCAAAGTGGAGAGAACTTCCGGGGCGAACAGCGTGATGGTGACCCTGCCGGGAGTGGTCGAGATCTTGGCGAATGTAGTGCCGGTCACTTCGGAAGACGACAAGATCCACGGGTACAAGGTGCCGTCCGACGATTGCTTTGCGCATTTGGAGGTTCAGTTTAGGTTCTCGGGGCTTTCGGACAAGGTGGAAGGGGTGTTGGGAAGGACGTACCGGCCCGATTTCGAGAATCCCGCGAAGCCAGGTGTCGCGATGGCGGTGGTCGGCGGAGAAGACAAGTACCGGACCACGGATCTGTTGGTTGCGGATTGCGCCACGTGTATGTTCGATTCGAGCAAAGGGGAGCAGAAGAAGATGGTGAAGGAGTATGGAACTTTGGATTGCTCAGCCAAGGGATTGTTCCATGGAAATGGGATTGTTTGCAAGAAGTGAAGATAAGATGAAATTTTTGAAGGGTTTATAAGTGATCAATAAATTGATAAATTGAGGTTCAACTTCAATCTCTTACCTGTCAAAAATACAGTTGAAATTCCATCTTATAAGACGATATGTATCAATGCATAGACAAGTTATCTTTCAAATATGTCATATTAACTTTATAATAAATTTTCAAGTCAATGGAATGTCACTTATCTTTCAATACCTTTCTAAAGTGGTCCCATCAACAAAGACGAATTTAGGTTTTGGATTTTACAATCCGATTTTTAATTGTAATGACAACCATGTTCAAAAATCTAAATGAAACTTTATAATTGGGACTTTGAAAATTATATGACGTGCGAGAAATTATATTACATATTGTTAGGACCAATTTCTAATTGGTGAAAGTTTTATAAAGTAAGTTTTGAGAAGGATTATTTTGTAATTAGCTTGTAGTTATAGCTAATGGGCTTGTGTTTGGGCTTGATGTAACTAGGCCCTATATATAAAGGGTTTAGGTTTGGGAAGAGTAGTGTGAGAAATCATTCAATGAGAGTCTAGTAAGGTGAAGTGTGTGTTTCTTGTACCATTTGAGAGCTCTCAATAATAAAAACAAGAACTTTGCATTTTATTTTCTTGATTTCTTCTCTTAAATCCTCTTATTATTTGATTGTTTGGGACCAACACATATGTGCGAGAAAATGAACGATTTGATCAATTGAATAGCATTGGAAACCTTGACAAAAAGATGGTTGAGACAAAGAAGCATATAATTTTTTCGAAAGTTTATCTTCTCTTGAAACTTGCATTCATATTACCTGTTGCAACATCAAGTGTGGAACGTGCATTTTCAGCAATGAAGTTGATGAAGACGAGAAAGTTATTTTTGAGTGATTATTTAGTTTCGTATATTGAGAAAGTCAATTTAGAAGGTATTAGTGGTGATACGATTATGCAAATATTTCAAGGTATTAGACCTCGTCGAGTACAATTGTAAGAACTTTAAATTCGCACTATTGGGTGTATGTTTGATTTTTAATTTTAAAGACCGACTCGACAAAAGTATAGTTAACACATTCATTTTTTTCGACTAAACTTAGCAAAGAACCACGCGGTTTTCTTTTCTAGATTTGCCACTGCCCACTAGATGTGGGCAAAAATCGGGCCGGGCCGGGCTTTGACCGGGTTTTTCGGGCCTTGGTTTGACCGGGCTTTGACCGGGATCGGGCCATGCCGGGCCTTGAGTGTGATACCCGGGCCCGTTACATGTCGAAAAAGCCTAGGCTTTGACGACCGGGCCTTGAAGATTTTTTTTTCTTTTTTTTTTTTTCTGTTTTTCTAACTTATAAAACTACAATTATTTTTATAATTCTAATAATAATGATAATATACAATATAAACTAGATTTATTTTATTTTAAACCACTAAAACTAAACTATATAAAACAAATATATTTCAAAAGTTCATGAAATTTACGAAAATGCCACTAAAAATGGGCCGGGCCTTGGACCGGGCCGGGCTTTCAAAACTTCCAAAACTAGGTTGACGAACGTTTTTGCCTCACAAATATCTTAAGATTACTAGCGGTGCAATTTTTTGCATAAACATTTGGTAACATAAAAATTATTAAAAAAGAGCTTTTGATTTAACATGAAACACAATTCTTAAGAAGCTAGAAGTGGCTGGCTTTTTTTAGAGGGCTTTGGTTATTTGATAACAAATTGATAAAACAAGAAAATTTTGGCTTATGTAGAAAATCAATTGTGATTTTGTACTCGGGAAAAAACTAGACACCGACAACTTGCCATGCAAATAAAGTTGCATGATTCATATATGACATATTACATTGACCGAGTTTTTTTCCATAAGTTAAACATTCTCATGTCAACCCACATCTATATATATAGGGGTGGGTTCAAATATTGTGAACCACTTTTCGGTTGTGAACGTGAGGACAACCGAGAGTGCGACACGTGGCGGAACACTAGGCGCCACGTCAGGTCCACGGCGGATGACTAGGCGCGATTCATGGGAGGGCATTGAATTAAAGGGGGGGGGACCACACTCAAAACCGCCTTTATTGACTAGTCTCCGCCACGTGTCGCGCTCTTGGTTGTCTTCACGTTCACAACCAAGAAGTGATTCACATTTGAACTTTCCTCTCAATTTATGGGAGGGCGTTGAATTAAAGGAGGAGACCACACTCAAGGCCGTCACGTGTCGCGCTCTCGGTTGTCCTCATATTCACAATCAAAAAATGGTTCACATTTGAAGACTACGTTTAATCAAAAAAATGGATGGTCAAGACATGGACGATTGATTATATATATATTGATAGCGGTGAGTCCTAAAAATAAGGGGATAAATATTCACCGTTGATTAAATCTCAAATTAAATCTCAGCCCTTTAAAATCAGTATTTTACAGTTACCAAAGTATCCCCTCCCACGATTCCAGCTTCCAGCCCCACTCTCCACTAGGGTGAGCATTAGACCCGGAAAAACCGGCCCGAACGGAACCGAACCGGGACCGGCACCGGAACCGGAACCGGTATTACCTATGCGGTCCGGTTCTCGGTTCCAACAATCGGCCATTTCCGGTTCCGGTTCCAAACCGGGTTCGGTTCCAAATATGCGGGTAAAACCGGGACCGGACCGGATGTTTATGAGACGTTTAATATACTTATTGTAATTTAAAAAAATCTAATCCTAACTACATTATTAAGTCCGACAAAAAACATGCACTTAAAAAAACCCCGGCTATTAAAAAATCCATCAAAAAACCATCGATCATCACAATACTAACTATATAAATAGTTATTATTCTCGTATAAATCTCTCATATATATATATATATATCCATCAAAAAACGGCGATCAAAAACTATTGACCATCACGATACTAACTATATATATAAATAGTTATTGTTCTCATATATATATATATATATATCCATAAAAACGGTAATAAAAAACCATCGACCATCACGATACTAACTATATAAATAGACATTGTTCTCGTATAAAACTCTCAGATATATATATATATATGTTTTATATTTCATTATAGTCGACTAGTTGTATATTTAAATAAGTAAAATAATAATATGAAATAATAAAATATGTTTTTGACCGAAGAAGAAATTATCACACTATATATTTTATTTACACGGTTCCAACCGGGTTTTTGACCGGAAAACCGGGACCAAAACCGGGACCGGAACCGGAACCGATATTACTTATACGGTCCGGTTTTCGGTCCTAAGAATCGGCCGTTTCCGGTTCCGGTCCCAAACCGGGTTCGGGCCGGTTCGGTCCGGTTCGGGCCTAATGCTCACCCCTACTCTCCACGTTGCCATTGTGTCCCAATCGCCCAGTCACCCACGTCCCTCTTCCGGTTGCAAATAAAAACCCTAATTTATGGAATCTCAATCGGAAAATTATGGAATCTACGGTCAAATGCGATCCACAAGCGTAAATCACTCTTTGCCTGAATTTATCGTGAGTTTCTCTTCCCTAAATTGAACAGGGACGAACAGGAAGTGAACGGAATTTGATTGTGGGTTTGGAGTTGTATTTTGGAATTTGATGGGCGAGCAATGAATGTTCAAAATGGCAGAATAATTGTGGGGGTTTTGTGCTGTAGTTGCTATTTCGATTGTTGACCAGATGAAAGGTTCCTTTTCTTATGCCAATTTTGATGTTTTTATTTAAATATATATCAAGAATCTTTATGTTTCTTGAATGTTTTATTTAAGGGTGGACCACATTTAAGTTTGTTCTGCCAAAAAATACCGAGCTGAGATATCGGCTTTAATATCTTGTGAATTGTGACCTCCATGGTAAGCTTGCAGATGCAAGAAAATAGGTGATGATTGTTTCAGGTCAATGACGAATTATATTTGAATAAGTGATTGATAGAATAATGTATTGCAACCCATCCATTTTATAGAAAATAAATACTGTTGTGTTGCATTTTCTTTGATTATGCAGTTTGAACTTTAATGGTATCGATCATCTTTATCGTTTCTTTATTGTTCTTGATGGGTCAATTTATTAGTTTTTTTATTGGTTGTTCATTGGTCTCTTTTGTTTTGACCGTTGATCAGGTTCTCATGCTTGGAGGTCTTTTTCCAGCAGTTTCTAGATTCAAGGTAATCTGTATTTTTTTAATTTTTGTTAAAGTCATGATGATCGATATCATATTTTTTGATTTTTTTATTCAAGATGAAAAACGCGGAGAAGTAATATTTGCTTCATTCTTGTATTTGGAACCTATTCTTGGTAGATTTTTGTTAAAGCCATAAATATGATTGTTGCTACCCACTTTTGGCATATACATTAATTGTGTGATTGGAAGAATCAAATAGTAAGAAGCTTCTGCTTTTTGCTTCTGGTATTTATTTATTTATAGTAAAACAAAGGGATATGAAAATAGTTAGTTGCAACCCATCCTTTCTATTCTTATACATCCAGTGTGTATAATCTTCTGTTAAAAAGATTTCTCCCATCTTATTTGGCTTCAAATTCTTATGTACATAGTTATATAGATTAACAAGCAGCATGATGAAATGAACCAATGTTGGTTTGCAGGATTTTTACCTTAAGTTGGATATGTTACACTCATCATGACTGAAAATCCGTTTATAAAGGTTTGAATTTTTTTCATTTTTAAGTTTGGTATTTTATTTGAAGTGGAGTTTATGATTGATTAACATGCCATTTTTTATGTTCGTGTATGTCGAGGTCATGGTGAAAACGTTGCAAAAACCGGTGATGTTTAAAGCACTTTTTCATGTGGTAAGTTTTAATCTTAAGGATTAATTAATGGTAAGTGTTGATGTTGGTTCAACCTTTCTTTACGGTTACAATATTTTAATTACAGATACATTTGAACCAAAATAGGACTGACATGATAAAACTAAAGTATAATGATGTAGCTTTTTTTTACATACAGGAATGAAAAAAATCCCATATTGGTGTTCCTAAGAGAATTCAGCCAAAGGAGTTTGGCTCTGGAGTCTGGACACTTGGAAGGCTTCGCATAAGGCCTATTGCACACACCACAAGGTAAACAATAGAGTGACATGGCTTTTTATACGACAACTTTGCTTCAAACTGTAACATTAAATAGGACTGGTTGTAGTGTCACATTTCATATGCTTTCAGCATCTTATCTGTTAAGATCTTTGCTACATAACTTGACATGCTAAAAATGTTTACTATATACAAAAGAGGTGGAATAGTGATCGGTGGTTATATGCCACTTTGATGTGATAATGGGTCTCTACCCCTGCTAAATCTTAAATGCATCTATAAGTAGGGGTGGTAATTCTCGACACGACACAAAACATGACACGAACCTGACACAAAGTAAACGGGTTTGGGTTGAGTTTTATGACATGTTAGTCCGCCAAAACGCCAACTCATATATTTTGTGGGTCATGTTCGGGTTGGTATATGGGTTTGTGGGTCAGCCTACCAACCCGTTTATCTTTTTTTAAATATCTTTTATATAGCAAAAACTAATATGGACTTGTATTTTGAGGTTTTAAACTTGATTATATTTGAAGTTTTGAATTTGGTTGAACTTGAAGTTTTAAACTTGGTTGTATTTGTATTAAACCCGCAAACACGTTTTTGACCCGTCAACCATTTATGACCCGCAAACTGTATAGTTAAATTGGTTAGACGGGTCGTGTCCGGGTTAAGCCTTTATGACCCAACTGCATAAATCATTGGAGATGCTAAAAACTAGGGAGTATCCTGATAAGGACTTGACATGCTCCTTCATATGAGGTAAATGTGCTCTTGGTTCACTTTATATCTATTTTCATTGCAACTACTAGATCATGCTGTATGTTCTATCAGTTTTTATGTTTGATTTGCTAGGATGAGAGTTGGGCAACCATCAGAGAGTTTTTATGTTTTAGGGTTGTCACGAGTCATGACAGCAGTCGTGAAGGATAACATTGAGATAAGAAAACTAGAGCGAAGTACACAGGTTGTGTTTTGCAGCAACCACATGTTGTTTCCTTTAATTTGTTCTCATTGAAGTTTGATGCCATGTTGGGTATTCATTTACAAAATTTAAATTGATACCCGATTATGTTACAAATAAAACTTTAGTTATATCTTTAGGGGTGACCATCCCATAGTTAATATCTACTATGAGGTTAAGGTACTCACATATATGAAAAGAAAAGGTTTAAACACTCAAATTCCAATGCCAAAAGATGATTGTTTATTTCCATTTCTTAGAGAAGTAGTATTCATTTCTCTCTAAACATCTCAACTGAGTTGTTGTGAATGTATTTGGAGCACGTGAAACACTTAAGTTCAGACTAGCAACTTTGGTTTGTACATTTTGCTTGGGGTAAAATTATTTAAAAAGCATGGATAATATTGGTGACTATAGTTGTGGTATGCATGCAGGTGAAGAACTATGCATTGAAGGTGTATGTAAGGCCAAGCCCAGGAAAGCAGATGTATTATGTAGATGGTTCCACCCAAAAATTATGTATGTTTTAGAATATATTGTTTCTTGTGAGGCTACATTTTCCATGTAAAGTAAAGAAAATTTTATAACTAAAATTTGATTGGTTGGTTGGTTTTGTTAATTCTTATAGTTGATGTAGAAATGAACGAAACATTTGATGAATTTTATCTCTTTTGACTTGCTGGCAGCTCTTTGATCGTTTGGAGGTTTGTATCGATTTATATATACTGATCTGTATCACTTGATCGAGGTAGTTTTGTTTGTTGGTGACGAAGATAGCGAAGTAATATGATTAAATTTTGTTAGATATTGTATAACCAAGAGAGAAATCAAGCTATAATGGATAACTGGGGGAGGTTCTTTATTGGTTGTTTGCATCATGCTTGGGGGCAAAATGATCTCTTTATTGTCTAACGATTAAGGCATGTACAGGTTTCACTCATTATCCTTTAAATAAAATTTTCATCATTCTTGATATATAATTAATGTTAAAGGTAAAATGAAAGAAATTAGTTTGCTCTCACATGACCCCAAATCTTTACGCATGAATGGCTAAATATGTTACACACCCCCTTCCCACGATCCATCCATCCATCCATCCACGATCCTCCCTCTCCGCTCTCCTTCCCCACGATCCTCCCTCTCCGCTCATATATAAACCCCTAAGAGGCTTCGAACAAACTTAGAGAGGTGCACCGGTTACCATTAAGTATTCATTCTTATATCATTAGTTAAAGTTATGGATATTGCTTAGATTTTGTTTTAATCATTTAATGAATTTTAGTATCATTATAAAAAACGTTTTTATCACTTTAAAAAAAAGTAATATATGCAAATGTCATGCGTAAATGCCCACATGTAGCTTTTTGTGTATAAAGGTTTTGGTTTTTGATGGAAAATAGGAGAAATTATATTTCCTTCTATCTTTCTAACTTACTTATTTGATTATTTGACAATTGTTAAAATTTAGAAATAATAGAAGAAAGAGAATTAGTACATTACACATGTCAAATGAACACGTGAATAGGAGGATGAGTAAGTTAAAAATGTAGGAGAAAATGTAATTTCTCAGAAAATAGTGATACAAGGCTTAACGGTTACTCATTGAAATTTCAGCGTTATGAAAGTTGCAATAATTTTGGCATTTTTAATAAAGTTAATGTAAATGCCCTATTGTTGTCATCACCTGTTACTAACCCCAAATCATATTTTTATCATTTTTACAAGTGTATTTTTGATTTTCAGTAGTGATTTATTGTTGTGACAACCACTTGATTTTAAATAATTGAATAATTGAATCTAAAACTTACCAAAAACTATATTTCATTTATACACAAAAGGTTAAAATAAGAATATCAAAAAACTGAATCTAGATTAAAACATGTCACATACCCGGCCTACGGACGGGTACAGTGCTAGTTAATTGTGTTGGATATTTTAGTGTAATTGGATTAACTAGTTTGACCAATTTCATCATAATAAACATCATTTAGGCTTGGCGGTGCGGAGTGCACACCTACTTGAATTTATTATGATATTAGGGGCGAAGCCCCTAATGAACGGGGGTCCGGGGGCAGCGCCCCCGGTAGCGGGGTCCAAGGGGCGGCAGCCCCTGGCGGGGTCCAAGGGGCAGAGCCCCTGGCTGGGGTCGAGCTGCTATATTGAAAAATACTGAAAAATACTTAGAAAATTTAATTTTGGAAATCGGACCCGAATTGACCCGACCCGGTTTTGACCCGGTTTGAATAACAGAAAACTGCCTTTCGGCAGTTATCTGTTTCCTGTTATGAATTCAATTTGGTCAATTTTCGTCTCTGGTTCACGAAATCGAAAACACACATACATAGAATTCGTAATATTCTCTTAATTGTATCCGATTGAATAATTCGGGAGAACCACCGAATTGATTCGATCTGAAAGTGTTTCACGCCTTTCAGAGATATCCGATTATTCCTATTTTCGTTACTGTCAATTTCCTCACAAATTGTTTATTCAAAATAAATCATAACCACCTTTAGTTTAACCGTTTGATTGTTTAATCACGTGAGTATAAATTTTGTTTACACAGTTTATATCTTTTTATTTTTTAATTGATAATTTTTTTTTAATTTATATATATATATATACATAGGGGTGGGTTCAAATGTGAACCACTTTTTGGTTGTGAACGTGAGGACAACCGAGAGCACGACATGTGGCGGATGACTAGGCGCCATGTCATGTCCACGGCGGATGACTAGGCGCGATTCATGGGAGGGCATTGAATTAAAGGAGGGGACCACACTCTAAGCCGCCACGTGTCGCGCTCTCGGATGTCCTCACGTTCACAACCAAAAAGTGGTTTGTATTTGAACTTTCCTCTATATACATATATACATATATATAATATATCTGTGTGTGGGTGGGGGGCCGGTGCCAACAACATCAATTAAATATCAATTAAACTTACGTGCGTATATATACTTGCTTAGATAACACCATCTTTTAAACATGGCATATTATATATATATATATATAGGAAAGTTTAAATATGAAATATATATATATATATATATATGGTGGCGTGCCAACAAAACTGACATCAAGCTGTTACCGTAAGACCGCGTGAGACCAATACCTAACGTATGAAACTTCACAAAAAAACACCGTGAATGTACATAAAACTCGAATACGCAGACCTAAAAATCACTTTTGATGCAAAAAAATATCGAAAACAAGTTAAAAAACGAAACCTTCACAGCTCAAGTTCTGTGAAGGTTACATATATATAATGCGAACCTTCACAAAAAAAATTGCTGTGAAGGTTTCGTTTTTAACCTTTTTTGGAAAAAAAAATTCAATAGCGTTTTTTAGTATGTTTTAACGATGAATGTTCAATTTTTTACCTTCACAAATGTTTTGATGTGAAGTTTCAAGTAAAATATGTTGGTCTCACCAAAAAGGCTTGGTCTCACCAGAACTTAACCCTGATATGTGTGTGTATATATTGTGGTGCTTACGTAACTCCATCTTCTGAACATGAATATATATAGAGAGAGAAAGATTCAAATGAGAACGATAAGTTTTTAAGAAAACGTGAGGACGATTCTCAACTACTCATTTTTGTCAATAAAAACGGCTTTGACCGGGTCACCCTCCTTTAATCATCTCCACCCTCCATGCATGAATCGCGTCAATCCTCCGTGATCGTGTCCACCGTAACAGAAAATGTGTGGCTAGGAATCGTCCTCACATTTTCTTAAATAGACATCGTTCTCGTATGAACCGACCTCTATATATATATATATATATATATATAGAAGCCAACTGGGGCTAGCCCGGTTGGTAGAAGGGTCACCCTCTTGGAGTAGAAGTCCCGGGTTCAAACTCGGGCAAAGGCGTATTTAATCTAACTAAGGTGTTTACTAACAACTAACCTGGCATTAAAAATATATATATATATATAGAAAGGTGGGTTGCCAACAAAACTCCTCCATCAATTAAATATCAATTAAACTCCTCGAATATATAATATCATATGTGTGCATAATAATGCGGTGCTTACGTACATTAAATCCATCTTTTAAACGTGAAAATATATAGATAATGGGTAGTTCTTAAGGGACATGTTGAGCACAACCCACGATAGGTTGGTAGGTCGTACGAGTAATAAAGGTAGAATGTTATAATTTAATGGATTATTCAAAGTGCGACGTCGTAAGGTTTTCAAATATGCATGTACACATAAGAGAACATAAACGGGTTGATTGGTTGACTTGCAAACCCATATACCAACCAGAACACGACCTGCAAATAAACGGGTTGACGGGTTGGTGGGTCAGAAAACTCAACCCAACACCATTTATCTTCATGTCAGGTTCGTGTTTTATTTCGTGTCGTGTCGAGAATTGTCACCCCATACGTGATTTTGTACATTCACTTTAAGAAAAATGAGTTTTAGAGAAGAAAAGTTTTAGAGAAGGATTTAGAAGCATATCTAAAACTGACTTTTAGAGAAGGAAAATTACATGACAAATGTGAGAAGTGTAACTCTGTAAGTTTTTCTTCCTAAAACCTTTTCCTACCGTTATATATAGGAAAGTTATTGACGAAAGTAAAAGCTTATATAAAACCTCTAGACGAAAGTAAAAGCTTCATATTTAATAATCTTTATTTATTAACATATTTAAAGTAATCAATGATTAAATAAATAAAACAATTATAACATGTTGATAAAATTATATAATAAAATTTTAAATATATATATAACTTGTTGATAAAGTTATATAAAAAAACTATAAATATATATAACATGTTGATAAAATGATAAAAGAAAATTAAGGAAACATATAACATATTGACAAAATTACAAATATAAGGTGATTTATTTAAAGTTTAGACTATAATATATTGAATACATTATTTTTTAATATATTTATTTAAATTTGGTATTATAAAGTATTAACCAATTTTAGTGTTAGAGTTTTTTTTTTTTTACTATAATAGTTAGTAAATTATTATAATATTATTATCTAAAAATAAACTTAAAATGTTAAAAATAGGAAATTGAAGAAAATTTGAGAAAAAATTGTCAAAAAATTGAAAAAAAAAATTAGAGGAGGTGGTGTTTATATTTAATAAAGATTTAGATATATAGTATAGCCAAACGCTTTCGAGTTTTTTATAAGGAACTTTATTTTTATTTCAATAGTTTGGTTTATACTGAGCAAGTTATTGGATGAGTTTGATATTACGCCTTACGACTTTGTTCAAAGAGTAACTGGAGTGATTTCAATTCATTTTTGGAAGTTACGATCCTTTTTCAATGAATTTGACAAAGACCTTTTGAACCATTTTCGTTGCTTGAATATTATGGTACGATCCGTTCTCGGTTGAATGAATTATGTGAGATTTGAGATTTGATTTCCATAGAGATGGAACCATTGATTTAACTACACATCTGTTATTTTTTTTTAAAGTTTGACTTAACACTTGGGCTACGGGTTTGAGATACCTCCATGGTGGCTATTACTAGCAATGACGTTCTCGTAAAGGCTAGGCCAAGTCAAATAGAGGACGTAGGATGCATCCAAGAGTCGAATACCAGAAAATGTCTGGTTACTGGATAGAACCAATTATCGAATAGATCCGAATACCATAATTATACTGATTATCGGGGGATGGGTGGTGTCGTACCCGACACTAACATTCAAAGTCTAATTGGACTGATCATCCAATTAGACATCGTATTATTGCAAAACGCATGTTTTATTGATATTTTTAGTGATTTCAACGTTAATTATGTTACGAATTGTCCACTGCGATTGCTTTGGTTCTAAATTATATTTGAACTTTTATATGGTTTGAAATTGTTTACATGTATTATCCGTCCACTGAGCAAAATTTCTCAGCCAAGGTTTGTTTTGTTTCCTCGACATGTTCAAGTACCACTCAAGGGTTAGGATAAGGGATCGAGATTAAGCAAAATTTATGTGTTATTGTATATCTCTAATATATAAGATTTTGGGAATAATTAGAAGTTAACATCTTGGCTCGTACTTATTTTTAAAGTTTTATTTATTAACATGTATGTTGTTTTCGAAAGAATAGTACAACTTTGAATTATGGTGTTTTAAGTTGTTCCAAGTATCGGGTTGTACACCTCTTGTCTTTGGCTATGTGGAATGGGGGTGTTACAAATATGGCCATTTGTAACACTCTCGTCCCACGTGGCTATGGACGGAAGATGCCACGGTTACGTTTAAATTGCAAACAAGTCAAACCAAGAGCAACTAATAACATTTATCCAAAATACAGATACATAACCACAAACGAAGATAATGGTTATAAAAATATGGTCTTAAAGTACACATGTGTATATGTGTGTGTGTATGTCTACACTAGTTAAACAATGAACAAGAGATAACGTGTTCCAAACAATTACATGTCGTTACGAGATAACACAAATTTAGGGAATGGTTTCGAATAAAAGTCAAACCAAAAAATGAGTCCAATACAAGTCAAGGGTCCGAAGACCAAACTGTATCACGAGGATACATTGTTCCCAAAAGAATGATCAGCCTGTTTAGGCATGATCAGCCTATTTATACATTGTTTACAACAATCCTCTCCATGGATTTAATCATGGCCAAAAATTATGTTCCAATAACGGTTCCTATGATCGATCCATACGCCATCTATTTGACCGATATTCATTCAAGTCCATTCTTAAGGACTATATACAAAATAAGGACGACGTGATCGTTTTAGCCACCATATATATATATATATATATATATATAAGAGAGAGAGAGAGAGAGAGAGAGGAAAGTTCAAATGAAAACTCATTTTTCATTGTGAATGTGAAGACCATTAAAATCGCGCACGTGGAAATATTCATTCTGAATATCATGCATTATTCAGAATGAATAAAGACACCTAAGCTTTATTCACTGATAA
>CM058041.1:83803708-83846259 GCA_030169165.1 Centaurea solstitialis
TATCATTCACTTTGAATAATGCATGATATTCAGAGTGAATATTGTCACGTGGCATGATTTTAGTGGTCCTCACATTCACAATCAAAATTGAGTTTACATTTGAACCTAACCCTATATATCCTCAATATATATATAATATTAGGTTCAAATGAGAAGTAGGGAATTGATTTCCACCACTTATCCGGTCAATAAAGGCGGCTTTGTCCCCGTCACCCTCCTTTAATCGTCTCCACCCTCCATGGATCGCGTCAATCCTCTGTGATCGCGTCCACCGTAACTGGTCAAAACCGCCTTTATTGGCCGAAAGAGTGGTGAAGATCAGTTCTCTACTTCTCATTTTCCAGCACTTCTTGGCCGATATTGGTCAAAACCGCCTTTATTGGCCGAGAGAGAACCATGTCAATATAAGAAAACACGAGGACGATTCTCAGCCACACATTTTTCTACGTACAAAATCATATATGATTCATATAGGAAAATCCACGTAAAAAACATGTACAAAGTCATATATGATTCACAACACAAAATTATATATGACTAATAACGTACATGAACAAAATCAAATATATATATATATGGTGTTCCTGGTGGTGGCGGAGCTGGCTCTTGGCGGTGGAGGAGGTGGCTGGTGGTGGTGGCGGAGCTGGCTGATGGTGGTGGCGGTTGTGGCTGGTGGTGGCGGCGAAGGTGGATGCTGATAATGGCGGAGGTGGCTGGTAGTGGTGGTGATGGAGGCTATTGGTGGTGGTGTGGCAGAGGTGGCTGGTGGTGGTGCTAGTGGTGGCGGAGGTGGCTGCTGGTGCTTGGTGGGAGGGGGTGGCTGCTGGTGGTGGCGGAAAGTGGTGGTGGCGGTGGATATTACCAATACTCCAGTAATATATATTTGAAGAAGGAAAAATGTGTGGCTGAGAATCGTCCTCGCGTTTTCTAAAAAAGTTATCAGTCTCGTTTGAACATCTTTATATATATATATATATATGGGTGTGGGGTCAGGTTCAAATGTGAACCACTTTTTCATTGTGAACATGACGACCACTAAATCATGTCATGTGGAAATCTGACTTGCGCGGCTTAGCTTTATTCAGTCTGCATAAACCCCCTGCGGGTTAACTTTATTCAAGCTTTATTCAGTCTGAATAAAGCTATTATGCAAATTGAATAAAACTAACCCGCGTGCTAAGTTGCTCGCGTCAGAATGCAACTATGCTTTATGCATACTGTATAAAACTTTATTCAGTCTGTATAATAATGGATATATATATATATACACCAGGTGAATAATCAAATGAAAACCCATTTAATTGTGTAAACTTGAGGACCCATCTCATGCCATTAAAAAATTTTGATCAAGGGTTGCTATTAAAAGAAGACCATGATAACATTTATTGTACTTTTAATATAGCCATACCTGATTACAACCCCATGGGGGGGGGGGGGGGGTATTATGGACATATTGTAACCTTCTCTCCACTCCTCCTTTATCTGCACTTCCCCCCATCTTCTACACATTCAGTTCACCAAAGTTTTCTCCACCACCAACAGCCACCATCTCCGGCGCCACCACGTCGTCCGACGCCACCGCCGTCCGGCTCCACCACCGCTGTCCACTTCAACCACCGCACCGCCATCGTCCTCCTTTATCTGCACTTCCAAATCCCATGATCTAACCCCCCATCTTCTACATCTTCTACATTCTCCAGATCTGTTCTTCATCACCGTCGCCACCGACGTCGCCGTTCGACCATCTCCTCCGTCACCGACGACTTCAGATATATTCCTTCCTCGCCGGAACTCCACCGTCATCGACGACGACTTCTAGATCTGATTGCTCTTCATCACCGCCGTCGCGGCTGTTGTGATTCCACCGCTGCCGCCGCCGTTATTGTGGCTCCACCACCGTCGCCGACATCCTCCGTCACCAGATCTCATCATCCACCACCAAATCTGGTAATTATTTTTTTTATCAAAAAACCCCAATTTCTAGGGTTCTTGAGATTTTTTCAAAATTAGGTTAGTTTGATTTAGATTTGGAAATTGTTGCTTTACAAAAGTTGTTTGTAATTTAGATTTGAGCAACATATTTGAGTTTTAACATTTTTTATGAAGATTTTAGAAAATCATTATTGAAAAATTAGAGTTTTTGAAGTTGTATTCTTGATGTTCATCATTTTTGTTCTTGCAGATTCATCATGTGTTCTTGAAGGCCGAAGTGGACAATGATGTGAAGATTCATTAGATGAATTTAAATGTAAATATACATTTGTTTGTATTCATTAGATGAATTTAAATGTAAATGGACAGTTGGTTTGTATTTATTAGGTGAATATAAATGTAAATGGATATTTTGTTTTATATTCATAAGTTGAATTTATGTTTATATTCATAAGATGAATTTATCTGTAAATAGACATTATTTTTGGATTCATAAGATTATGAAATTTCATGTAGTGAATCGAAGATTCATAAGATGAATATGAGTTTCATCTAGTAAATATTCATAAGATGAATATGGAATTTCATATTATGAATCTGATTTCCATATTATGAATTTGAAGTTTCATATTCATAATATGAATATGCTTCATATTCATATTCATAATATGAATTTTCATATTCATAATATGAATCTGAACTTTTTTGTAAAATGACGATCATACCCTTTATACTCATTTTTAAATCAAAGGCTTAGATTGGTCCTCAAGTTTTTACAAATTATTTGGTTTTCTCTTGAAGGCCCCTCTATACACACCATGTTTAAAGATATGGTAGGGTACCAACAAAACTCCTCCATCAATTAAACTCCCCCCGTGTATATATAATACTATAATATGTGTATATTTTATATAACTCCATCTTTTAAACATTGCCGAACCCCACCGACAACCTCCAACCTTAAAATAACATTTGCACTTTTCTTTTTTATACCAACCTTGATAACAATTTACAATTCTAAAAAACAAACACATGATACAAGCGCCACACGTGACTTTCTACCACTTTACAATTCAAAAGTAATAAATTGGTAACTGGAGTAGTGTGTGCACGTACGCCCTATAAATTGAAGTGCCATCTTTGAAGCAATCATCATTCAACAAATCCATAGGCTTATCAATTAAGCACATCACAAGAATTAGAAATGGTTGCAACAAACAACAAAATCACCGAAGAGCTTGCGCGTCCTTTGGCCAACTTCCCTCCTTCTGCATGGGGTGATCTCTTCTTATCGTTCTCTTTTGACAATTCGGTAAGATCGACTTCCCATTAAGCATTATTGTTTATGCATAAATTAATATGTTGCTTAATTAAGTTGGTTTCTTTTGTAGGAATTTGAAGGATATGCCGAAGCCATGGAGGAGCCAAAAGAAGAAGTGAGAAGATTGATCATTGACCCAACAATGGATAAAAATACAAAACTAAGCTTAATTTATTCTGTACACCGCCTTGGGTTGACGAATTTATTCTTGCAAGAGGTTGAAACACAACTTGACATACTTTTTAAAGAGCTGAACTTGCAAGATTATGATAAAGCTAATCTCTACACCATTTCGGTTCACTTTCAAGTTTTCCGACACCATGGCTACAAACTGTCTTGTGGTAAGGTTCCTTCCATTTCAAACTAGATTTGCATGCATGCATATATACATCTCTCTCTTATCTCCATATTCAAATGTACATGGTGCATATAAGTTGAACACATTGTCAACATATGTAGCCTTTTTACAAAAATGTGAACATAATGTAAACAACATTATTAGAAATTTTAGTAAGGTGTTCATAATATAAGGTTCACATTGTGTTCACAAATAGTATGTTTAGATTTAGTTTATGTTCACAATATATTCACAAACGATACCAAATCTTGTAGATTTAGAGCGTGATCATAACGTGTTCAAAAGCTATAGTAATAGTTTTAAGAAAGTGTTTACAATATGTTCACCTTATTTTATATTCAATTATATTTGTACATGTATGTTAAAAAGAAATCAAAGAGAAAATAGGAGAGATAAAGAAAAGATATGGGAGAAAAATTGGAATGAAGAGAGAGAAAATATGTCTTTAATTTATATTAGTTTTGTTTACTCAACTAAATTTTTACTATTTTTATTGGATCTCATCGATTAGTGAGTTCTTAAAGAGGAAAAAGTTCATATACACACACACACATATATATATATATAATCTACACACTCCTAATTAACAAGACATGATTATTAATGTTGTGCAGATGTATTCAACAAATTCAGGGACACGAGCTCGGGTACGTTCAAGGAATACATTACCACTGATGTGAAAGGCATGTTAGGCTTATTTGAATCTTCACAACTAAGATCAAGAGGAGAATCTATTTTGGATGAAGCCTCGACATTCACAGAAGCTCGACTTAAAAGAATGTTGAACAGTCTCGAAGGTAACCTTTCACGACAAGTGAAACAATCGTTGACGAGACCCTTCCATCAAGGGATGCCAATACTAGAGGCAAGGTTGTATTTCTCCAACTACAAAGAAGAATGTTCCATACATGGCTCATCGCTACTGAAACTTGCAACGTTGCACTTCAACTATTTGCAGCTACAACAAAAGGAAGAACTTCGCCTAATCTCAAAGTAAGCTATTAATACACAACAAATACGAGTTTTAGGACGCTTAAAATAGAAATAAAAATGTCCTAGTAGAGTGTTTTATAGGACCAAACAAAAAAACATCCTATCAAAAAATGTTAAAACAAGTTTATAAAATGCTTTTGAGTTTCGTAATAAGTTTTTTAGGGCATTTTCAAAATAAAATGTTGTATTAGCTAATTTCATAAGACGCTTTAAAGAAATGTCCTATAATTTTTTTTAGATGACAACTGTGTTTATATCTATCGATCTTGCTTTCAGGTGGTGGAAGGATATGAGGTTTCAAGAAACCACACCATATATAAGGGATAGAGTACCAGAGATTTACTTGTGGATATTGGGGTTATACTTTGAGCCTCATTACTCTCTAGCACGGATCATAGCCACCAAAATTACATTGTTAATTGTGGTTCTAGATGACACATATGATGCGTATGCCACTATTGAAGAGATTCGACTTCTAACGAATGCCATAAATAGGTAAAGTTTCCTCTTGTGTCTTTGTCAATTAATATTTCAAATACATAGGTTATTTTGCAACTCAGTAAAAGGTTACAACTCATATAACATTCATCTAAATCATTCATTTAAGCTCATTCATTATGATCGATTACTCGATTCATTAATGATTACTGATTTCATGCAATAATCTTACATGGAATACATAGTACTTTCGTTAAATACAAACACTAACATGGAATGCATGTTGTTTCAAGAAAGTCACTTTCATGCGATACTTTCATGAAACAGTATGCATCAATGTTAGTATATGCATTTGATGCAAATATTACTGTAGATTTTGTAGGTAACATTATTGCATGAAATCAATAATCAATCATAATTAATGGGCTAAATGAATGGTTTAAATAAAGATTGCATGGATTGCAAAATAACCGTGACATATATAGTTATATTAAAACTTAACATATTAACCTTCAGGTGGGATATTGGTGCTATGGAGCAACTTCCTGAATATATTAGACCATTCTTCAAAATCCTACTGGATGAATATGCTCATCTTGAGAAACAACTTGCAAAACAAGGAAAGCAAAATGTTGTCATTGCATCAAAACAAGCTGTATGATTTCTTTTTTACTTTAATTCAAATTTCATCTTAATGGATAACTTTTCTAGATCTTCTACTCTAATATTTAATTTACCATGGAATTAATCCAGTTTCAAGACTTAGCTAGAGGGTACCTTGAAGAGGCTGAATGGACAAACAATGGATATGTGGCATCATTTCAAGAGTATATGAAGAATGGCTTTATCACTTCAGCCTATGATCTTATATCAAAATCTGCTTTAATAGGTATGGGTGATGTAGTTACTCAAGATGCCTTGATTTGGTATCAAAGTCAACCCAGGTCTCTACAATCTGCAGCATTTATTGGAAGATTTCAAGATGATGTCATGAGTTATCAGGTAGATTAAATTGGTTAACTATATATACTTACTTTCTCACCATGTGGAACACTTTTAATGATGAATATTCACTATCATAGACTTAAGATTATAGGATCAAACAAAAAAAACGTTTTATCTAAAAATGTTGCAATAAGTTTAAAGAACATTTTTAGGTGTCATGACAAGTTTTTAATAACGTTTTTCAAATAAAGTGTTCTATTAACTATTTTATAAGACATTATTAGAAAATAGTTTCTTTTAAAAGATGGGGTCTTAGGACACTCTAAATAATCCTAAAGAATTAGATAATAAAACACTTTATTTTGAAAATATCCTAAAAATTGTTAAGATGCTCAAAAGCATCCTATAAATTTATTTTTATTAGGATGTTTTTTTGTCTTATAAAACACTCTATTACGACGGTTATTTAGTTTCGGCATCCTATAAACTCAATTTTGTTATAGTGATTTGCTACAACGAGCGAGAATACTAAATTTGGGGTATATTTATATGGCTTAAATATTATGTATTCTAACAATGCCTCTTATTTGTAAATAAAGTTTGAGCGTGAAAGAGGACAATCAGCGACAGGAGTTGATGCATATATCAAGAGCTTCGGTGTTTCAGAAAAAGAAGCTATTTACGAGCTGAAGAAAATTATTGAAAATGCATGGAAGGATATAAACGAGGATTGTCTCAAGCCAACGGAAGTTTCCAGGGATTTACTTGTCCTGAATCTTAATCTTGCACGGATGATAGATGTTGTTTATAGGTACGACGATGCATTCACTTTTCCGGGAAAGAGCCTTAAAGAGTTTATTACTATCTTGTTTGTTGATTCTGTACCATGTAATCATTAAATACTGCATGGTTCTTACTTCATTTGATCATCATCAATAATGCTAATTTCTTTATCATTAATGAATAAAAATACCATATCGTATATTGGTACTTAAATATTGTTCAGCTTCATTATTTTTGTTGATATTCTTGTTTAAGAATATCACCTAGTCTCAAGTATAGATCTGTAACACGCAAAACACCTTCTTCAACGTTGTAAATCCTTAACTTGGCACCACATTCTTTATCATTGTAACCCAACAATTCATCAAGAACCCAACAATTCATCAAGAACCCAACGAGACAAATCAATATTGATCGAGCTAGAACACATTCGTTGACTTTGTGTGTGTGTGTGTGTAAACAGTAACCTACCATCTTAATTCATTTCCATCGAGACCAATTGAGAACCAATGAATTATTTTATTACGTATGTCTTTGTGTGTGTAACACCGTAACAAGTCACTTTCAACCTTTCAACAAAACTCCTCCATCAATTAAATATCAATAAAACTCCTCCATTATAGAGATGAATCCAAAACATGAGTTATCACATCAACTCTTTTACTATCTTATTTGTTTTGATAAGGTTTTCTTCTTCTAGGGTTTCTTCCGCCGCCGCCGTTCTGGGTTCTCCGGCCGCCGCCGTTGGATCGTCGCCGGATTTGGTGGGGAGGGTCGCCTTGACCTTCTCTTTCTTCCTATGGTAGCGGATCAACCGCCTGACCCTCCGGTTACACGCAACCGTGCGCGAAAGATCAACGCATTCAAGGGCACGGAATCGTCGGCCCTTCCCGCTTCGCTGCCGGCCACCACAGCCGCCGTACCGGCGTGTGGTGGCACTCTTGATGACCGCCTTGCTGAGGGCTGCACGTTGGTGCCCCAAACAAACACCATCGCTGCTGCCCTATCGCCGGATCCTCCCTCGACGCCGCTGTCCGCTGCTCCAGCCTCATCGCCGGTGACCACCGCCTTCCCTGCGGTGTCGTTGCCCCCTTTGGTGGCTGCGGCTGAGGCTTCTGCCGCCCCCTCCGGTTGGTTTGCGTCGCGAACGTCTCCGGCTACGGCCGGGTTGTCTTCACCAACTATGGCTACTACCATCACCGTAGCTCAGCCGTCGATCTCACCGACGGGGACTACGGGAGTGATTGGTGATGATGTGGGTCCTTTTCAGCAGTTGCTGAGGGATGTTTCAGGTACTCAGGGATTTCATCAACAATCTTCGATGCGTTCAACGGCTGATGCGGATAATGAACATAATCTGTCGGATGGAAAAGTACCAAATGCTGGTAGCTTTGTGGATTCTGAGGGTAAGGTTTATTTGCATGCTGATGAGACGGATGTTGCTCATAAGCCCGTATCTTTTGCTGACCTTCTGAAGAAAAGTGCTAACCTATTGTGCGGTAAAGGTAAACTCACGTATTATCCTCCGGTAGTAACTGAGCTTGGCACTAGGCGTGCGATTATTCCTGATGATTTGGTCCAAAAGCAAGCCAATGAGTGGGTTCTTACTCTTGCTGGCTACTTTATTGGTAAAAGGCCTGCTTTTCCTTTTGTTCAGTATCATGCTAGACGAATGTGGAAAAAGTATGGCCTTACTGATGTTATTTTAAATGACCAAGGATATTTCTTTTTCAAATTTAATTCTGATCAAGGATTAAACTTTGTTTTTGAAAATGGTCCGTGGTTATTTAATGGCATGCCTATCTTTATTCAGAGATGGCAACCGGGTCTTTGTTTTGATAAGCCTGATCTGCAAACAGTCCCTCTATGGGTTAATATTTATGGCTTACCTTTGGATGTTTGGGATTATGAGATTATTAGTCGGATTGCTAGTGTCGTTGGGGAACCTGTGTCCGTGGATCGTTACACGGATGAAATGTGTGAAACCAAGTCTGGTAGAGCTAATTTTGCCAGAGTTTTGGTTAATGTTTCGGCTGATTATGAGTTACCTTCGTATATTGATGCGATTATCTTGGGTAAACTAAGGAAATTCAAAACTGAGTTTCTTTGGAAACCTAAGAGATGTAGCCACTGCAAAGTGTTCGGTCATGATTTTGAGGGGTGTGTCATAAGGCCTCGAACAACTGATGAGGTGAAAAAGGTAAACCATGTTGTTGGTGAATCCTCTACACCTAAGGATGATGGGTTCAAATTCCCTAAGGAGAGAAAGAAACCCAAGCCGACAGTTGATCCTTTGAAAGTGGGGCCTAAGGTTGCTGTCAAAATCAACCAAAGGTACGTGCCTAAAGTTATTTTACCTACCACTGACCCGCTTGATAAAGGAAAGACAAAGCTTAATATTGATATCCCTTCTCCTAAGGCTCCTATTTATAAGACTGAAAGGACTCCTATGCCAGTTAAAGTTTCCAATCAGTTTACTGTTTTGGAAGAACATCCTAAGTGGACCGCGGATAAAAAGGAAGTAGACTGCTATGTTGAAAAACGAGGGGTGGGACTTGAGCCGGTAATCATTAATTCTTGGTCTCGTCAGAAACTGGACTACTTCATTGATAGGTGGGAAAGAGTTTTCGGGAAGGAGCCTGATGGCAAACTTCGTGGTTTTACACTCCCGGACAGGATTGATGTTGGGGATGATGATGATGACGTTACGTCCGATGATGATGTCTTATCTGACCATGATACTCTCATGAACACTAGACCAAAGAAAGTTTCATGGTCTGACAGGCAGGTGTCTACAAAGATGGAGCAGGACATGCAGTGATGTTCCGTTAGAGAGAGATTTAGTGTTGTCTTTCTTTAGTTTCTTGGGATCGGGTTTTTTCTTTTGTTAGTATCTTTTGATGCTTTTGGTGTGCGGCTTTGTGTCCCTTGGTTGTGGGGTACTTAGTCTGCTTTTTGTATTAGTACTTTTATTTTTATTTTTATAAAATTGCCAGGATCTTTCCTTTCAAAAAAAAAAAAAAAAAAAAAAAAAAAAAAAAATCCAAAACATGAGTTAAAGGCTAATAGAACAATCCCAATAATAGAATTTAGTTTAGACTCTTTTTTTCTTTAATAAAAGAAACTTCAACATTGTTCAATAAAATTAACAAAAAAGTAGGTTGAAATCATCAATTAGCCAACAAGAAGAATCCACTCTCTAGGTAAATTAAACCTTAATGGTTGTTCACAAATTAAGTAATTGACGACAATACCCCATGATATGTCTAAACTTTATATATTGTCTTCCTCATCTTATCTTACTATATTGATTAATCCGTATATTTTTCCTCATTTCCGTTTACTAACTAAGTAATTAACTAAAATCCAAATGTTCACCCAACAGAATACCATTGATTTTTAGTTAAGGGAAAAAACAAATATATGGTATCTCAATAGTCACTTTAATTCGTACAAAACTCAATGGGAGAATATATACGTTCAAATTTACTAAACATATTTGTAAAGAAGTTACGTGATAATGTAAATTGCCTAAAGTATATATATTAGTATAAACTTAATAATCATCTTAAATTCAACAAATTAAAAGATATCAGATAGGGTTTAAATAACCGTAACTTAAATTCAACCCAATACATATGATTTATTACATCTCGACTAGATATCAGGTTATTTCTAGTTGGGTTATCTTATGTTGACTTGATTGGGTTTGTAAGCATCCATACCCAAATTAAAGTATGCATTATGGCAGATGATGTAACATGTAACTTGTGTTATATGCAAGCAATGCATGTCAGTTGTATTCTTAAGATAAAATTAACATCAACTTTTAGTTCATCCTAAGCTACATGAATTTGTAGTCCAAATCTCAGTGAATCAAATTTCGACCTTATCAAGTCGATGCGCGTACCCCTTTACAGATTTTCATTATCATGTTTACGATTTCACATCCAAATGTGTTATATACGTTTTTTCGGTAACTTCGGTTGTGTTTGGCAAACTAGCTAATAAGCTAGCTGGTAACTAACTGATAAGCTACCTGTTGACTAATAATAAGGTAGTAACTGATAAGCTAGCTTATGAATAACCAAAAAGGGTATCTTCGGGTATAATAATTAATAGAGTAAATTACGGATTTGGTCCTCGTGGTTTGATGGTTTTTATGGATTTGGTCCCTAAACTTTAATAATTATGGATTTGGTCCTTGTGGTTTGCAAAAATTCTATTGGATTTGGTTCTTGTGGTTTGCAAATTCTATTGGATTTGGTCCTTATGGTTTGCAAATTCTATTGGATTTGGTCCTTGCCTATTTGCACTACCAGGGACCAAATCCAATAAAATTTGCAAACCACAAGGACCAAATCCGTAATTTACTTTATTATTAATAAAGGTGTAATTGGAAAAAAAACTACAAAAAGCTCTTGAAACGCTACTTCAACTAATGTTTCAAAAAGCTAGCTTATAAGTTAGGTTATGATCCATTCATACATGTGCTAACTTGTTAGCTAGCTTATTTTGCCAAACATAACCTTAAAGATCACTGGCTTAAATCTTCTTTTCAGACACCCTTTTCTAATTAAAAGAATAGTTGGAAGGATTGAGAAGGAATTCAGCCATATCTTGAGGTGAAAGCAATAAGCTTTCACAAGTCACAACGTTGACATGCATTATTAAGCCCATCTGAAAGAGGCTATAAATAGAGCATTTAGAAGACTCTGTTTCCATAACAAACTAACCCAAAAACACAATCAAAATGGCAATTAGCAACAAGAGTTTGATTTGCATGATTTTGGCAACATTTGGTGTTTTGGGTGCAATTTCACAAGTAAAAGGCTATTCAAGCTCTTACTGTGGCGCTTTGTCTCGTTGCCCGCATCAAACCCTCTATTGCCCCTCCGAATGCCCCTCCAGCGAATCCAACGATCCCAAGGCTAAGGTTTGCCGTATCGACTGCTATTCCCCTAAATGCAAGGCCGAATGCAAACGTACGTATATATATATAACATATATATCCTTTTAACCATATAGAGAGGCTCGTTTAGAAACCTCCTTAAATATTTTTAAATGTATCTATAGGGTAGATTCAAATGAAAATTCAAATATATTCGCTCTGAATAATACAAGGTTAGTCAAACCTAATATTATACATTATTAATGGTGAATAATACACATATATTATATGGAGACTGTATAATACTAACATTTAGTATTATTTTGTCTGAATGTTATATTATTCATCTTAAATAATGTATAAATATTTGGTCCGAATAATATTCATGTGACACAGTCTTCGCTGTCCTCATATTCACAATATATTAGATTTGAATTTTCATTTGAACTTTCTAATCATCTATTTCATGAATATTTCCTTTTCGCGTAACCTAATTTAAATTAAGTTGACACGGTTCATAATCTTTTCTTTGATTTTCGTTATTGTAGAACGTAAACCAAACTGCAATAGCCCGGGATCGGCATGCTACGACCCGCGTTTCATTGGGGGAGACGGCATCGTGTTCTATTTCCACGGCAAGGTCAATCAGCACTTCAGTTTAATCTCCGACTCCAACCTCCAAATCAACGGTCGTTTCATCGGCCATCGACCCACAGGCCGGACCCGCGACTTCACCTGGATCCAAGCCCTGGGCCTCCTCTTCAACTCCCACACCTTCTCACTAGAAGCCACCAAATCCGCCACGTGGGACTCCGAAATTGACCACCTCGCAATCACCTACGACGGAGAACGGATCTCGTTGCCGATGGGCGGCCTGTCCACGTGGGAGTCTCGTGAGGACGGGATCAAAGTGGAGAGAACTTCGGGGGTCAACAGCGTGATGGTGACCCTGCCGGGAGTGGTCGAGATCTTGGCGAATGTGGTGCCGGTCACTTCGGAAGACGACAAGATCCACGGGTACAAGGTGCCTTCAGACGATTGCTTTGCGCATTTGGAGGTTCAGTTTAGGTTTTCGGGGCTTTCGGATGAGGTGGAAGGGGTGTTGGGAAGGACGTACCGGCCGGATTTCGAGAATCCCGCGAAGCCAGGTGTCGCGATGGCCGTGGTCGGAGGAGAAGACAAGTACCGGACCACGGATCTGTTGGTGGCGGATTGCGCCACGTGTATGTTCGATTCGAGCAAAGGGGAGCAGAAGAAGATGGTGAAGGAGTATGGAACTTTGGATTGCTCAGCCAAGGGATTGTTCCATGGAAATGGGATTGTTTGCAAGAAGTGAAGAAAAGATGAAATTTAAAAAGAATATATATCGAAATAAAATCAATATAAATGATCAATAAATCGATAGATTGAGATATAATCTGTTAACTGTTAAAATACAGTTGAAATTCCATCTTGTAATTCATTTGTGCTTACTTGTTATACATTTTGTTGCAACATTCTACCAAATATATATTCTTGTGTTATTGAAAAGAATTGGTTTGCATTTCTATCAATCTTTTGGTTATTTTTACATTATGGTAATATTGCATATCTTTCTTTACTAAATTTCTTGTATGGTTATTAGTTTTATACCTTTTGGAAATGTGTAATTTCGATAAGACCTTTAAAAAAACGTTTTATTAGAGTGTTTTATGGGGACCAAGTTTATAGAACCAAACAGAAAATCTCATATCTAAAAGTGTTATAATAAGTTTATAAGACGTTTTTAAACATCGTAACAAGTTTAAAAAATAAAGTGTCGTATTTAAAAATTAAAAATTACTCATAGTATTCAAGATTCTCTGTTTTCGATTATCTAATAAATCACTTAATGAAAGTAGATTATCTTTCCATTCATTTCAAAAATTCCATGATCCCTTCCCGAACAAAACATGAATCTTTCGATTCATTTGGCTCTCACGCTCAATGTAAATTCGCATAGATTATATATATATATATATATATATTTTCTATTCGGGTCCACTAAATATAAAGCAAATACTTAAAGCATTAAAATTTGATACAGTCATTTTATTTTCGAAAAATAATTTGTCAAGACTTTAAAATTAGTCGATTATTGGTGCATTACTAGTTTTTCCATTGGTGACCTACATTATCGGATCAAAGCTGAACATATTAACCTCAAACTAAACAAACAAAAATCTAAAGATTTAACTCAAAATATAAACTAATTAACCTATATAGTTACCTCCATGATAAAATAAACCCTGAAAATATAAAAAATTAACCCCAAATTAGTTAACAAATGATCTTATTAGGACGAGGTATATACCACATAATTCTAAAAAGTTTTTTTGGAAGAGGTATCCCAGATCACATTGGGCCCAGACTAATCATCGGCAATTTTGGGTCGAAGCCCGACTGCTAAAGCATGCAGCCCGGGATCGAAGCCCCCGTACCTCCAGAATGCATCCCCCACGGCTCGAACTCAGGTTCACCACTATGTAGTGTCCAAGCCTTACCATTAGGCTAACACTCATTTGGTCATAATTCTGAAAAGTTGGTGATTGTGTTAATAAAATAACACAATCACATTAGTATAATAAATTAAAATTAACCAAATAAACGAGTAAATATATGTGTTCACATTAAATTTTATTAAAAAGGTTCCATCTTATTATTCATGCTAATAGAAAAAATTCTAGAAGAATCAACAACAAATATTGAGACAAATGGATAGTTACGGAGCGTGCATAATGCATGCATACACGCATAAAACAATGTTATGAAAACTACCTATTTTTAATGTATTTTAGGCTTTTAGCTAATTAATCAACTAATATAAAAAAAAGTATAAAATAAAAAAATAAAGTAAAGTAAAAGGTAAATTAAAGAAAGAAAGTCTTTGAAGGGTCAAACCTATAACTTATTCCAAACCGACCTCCTCAATTCCAACCATATAGTTTTACTTCCTAATTTTCATATGAAACCCTTCAAAGTTTTAATGTTACGGGTTTCACCCCTAAAAGATCTCATGGTTTCTAGGTGTCACCATGGTACAATACCATGTTTTTTTCCCCATATATTATGTAAGATCCACGTTAGTTGGAAAGGAGAATAAAAGTTGTCTTATAAGGATGATCTGATATATTCTCTATCAAACGTGTTTTAAAACCGCGAGTTCATATAAACAAAGCAGACAATATCTGGTATGGCTGGCCTGAGATATTACCTTACAGATGGTATCAGAGCATCAGACTTGGGAACGGACTGGTGTGCCAGCAACGACATTTGGCTCCCAAAAGGAGTGGATTGTAAGATCCCATATTGCCCAGAGTATGAAAATATGTGAAACCCAATTAGATTACCTTTTAAATAAACGCTTGAAAATAAGAGATGCCATCTTATATGTTGTTGAGAAAAATAAAGTGATATGAGACTCTAGTATACAAAGACTTTTTGATACTCATAAGGTCGACGAGTCTTGTTACACTTGGTCACCTCAAGAGATAAAAGACATCAGCAGAATACAACCAAAACTACAAGACCGACCTAACCACCCAACAAATTGGGAAAACACGATAATTTGTAACTTCATTTATATTATTATATTTTTTAGCCGACGTACCAGCTCATATGTAATATATGTCGTTTTTTACACGAGGAGTATTTTGCACCACTCCATTTAGTTGTGGCAAGGCTTTATCCAATTCGTCTCTTCTTCACTACAGGTCGCAATTACCATAACCACAAAAACTCGACATCCTTTTGTATGCCAGCATGGCTAGAATACCCTTTAAATTCGTCCCCTTTAATCATCCATTTATCATTCTTCTTCATTTCCATACCTACAAACTTCTTTGATCATTTGATTTCTAGTTATAATCAGTAAATCAATTCCGTAAAAACATGTTGGAGGGAAAAGCCGTGATCGGAGAGACAGACATGCTTCAGACCATGCAAGAAGATGCGCTTGAGCTCGCAGCTAAAGCACTCGACTTCTTTGATGTCACTGACGCTACTGACATTGCACGAGTTATTAAACAGGTAATTATTAATTATAAATCCCGAATAAATTAATTAATGTTGGTTAATTAATTTATTTGAAATTTAATTAACTAATTTAATTAATTATGCAGGAATTTGATAGGATGTATGGAGGTGGGTGGCAGTGTATTGTTGGGACTGATTTTGGGTCATTTGTGACTCATTGTTCTGGTTCTTTCATCCATTTTTGTGTTGGGAATCTTGCCATTTTGCTGTTTAGAGGATCATCAGTAGTTGGAGAAAATAATAATATTGATGATTAATTATTTTTTTAGGTTTGGAGGAAGAAATATTTGTTTTGAGGAATATTATATGTGTAATCTTCTTTTCTTGTAAGAATTAATTTAAGTTGGATGATTTTGTTGAAAGGTGAAATGAAGAAGGATATGGTGTTTAGAATCTTGATATGATTGGTTCACTGGAAATGTGGATTTTTAATTGTTTGTGGAAATCATTCATGAACCACACATCAACTTATCCACATTTTGTTTTTCCTTAGATATATACATTTTGGTTTATGTAGTGATCACTATATAAGAAATGAAAAGTTATAGAATTAAGTATGATATAAGGGTTGGGTATACGTGAAAAGAAAAGTTATGTTGAAAAAGGTAAAAAGGGATCTAGTTTTATTATTGGATCAATCTTAATTGAAGAGAAAGGTGAGATCAATAACCTACTAAAAAGCAATTCATGAGTAGGCATGAAATTAAAAGTGCAATTCTCTTTATTTTATTGGCAATGCTCTTTGTTCTTTTAATTTTACAAACTAACTATGTTGTATATATAGAGAGACAAAAAATAAACTTCGGTGGAAACTTGTTTTACATTGTAAACCAAGACAAATGAGAACTTGAATGTGTTCTCATTTGATCTAATTCATGATAATAGTGAAAAGAAGTTTTCCACTCTATTCATGATGAATAATATACAAAACCATTAATGACGAATATCATATGAATGTATATGACATATGTCGCACTCTATTTTGACCCTGCTTCATTTGGGTTTGCAGATGAACTCACTCCTATATATATATATATATATATATATAGAGAGAGAGAGAGAGAGAGAGAGAATCAAATTCATACAAGAATAGTAATCAAATAAGAGAATACAAAGATAGTTGAATTTCATGTGATTGATCCTACACATATGATTCATGCAATTCTGCTCCGTTCTTCGTTATTCTTTCTGCACAATGGGTGTGGCTTGTATCGGGTTTTTCCTTTCATGTGCAGTTACGAGTGTTTTGTTTTTTTGTTCTGTTAGACGCTCGATATACTGGGCTTTTTGGTTGTTTAATAAAGGTATATTTTTGTAGTTAAAAAATCATACAATTCTGACTGTGATATGAGGTTGTAGGCCAAGTCGCCTGCTCATTCTTGCATTGACCTTGTTTCGTAATCGCATGCAAAATTATGCAAATGTGAGTGACACCTTTTTTTAGTCTTACTTGACTTATATTTGACATCTTACACTCTCCTTTTTTGAAAAAAAAAATATGCAAGTAAAAAACAAAGGCGAGACATGATTAAGAGTCAAATTCGATATGTTTGATCTTTTAAAGAAACAAAGAAGTAACTTTTACTTTAATTTGTTGTTGGAATACGAATTATCAATCAATACGTTATGAATTTTAATTGATTCCAACCAGAATAATTTAGAACTTTTTGAAACATAAGATGAACCGATCAAGATATTACAAGACAAAAACTTAAATATTAATTAATAATCTACACTATTTTGATATTATAACCTTTAATATGAATTTGTTTTAACGGTCATCACTCACCACTACTAGTAATAGCCGTCACAACCACCAACAGCCACCTTCACCTCTCTTCTTACACCATAACCACCAACCATATTACCACCATCTGCAACCTCCACCTTCTTTTCTACCACCTTCACCCACTGAACACCACCAATACTACTATAGGCCACCTCCACCTCCACCTCTACCTGTACCTCCACCATAACTATCATCATATGTGAGATCTTAAACTTACGGGATGTTTGGTTAAATGTATTAAACAATAGTCAATGAGAATGAAAGAAAAAAGTAAACTGGTTAATTTTATATAGTAATATGGTATAATATATTTCTTTATAAGTTCCCGGATTTTATATAGTCATTTTTTTCATGCCCAAACCAAACAGTCTTTTAAAATTTATCAAGATGCAATTGTTTATCCATAAAAAATATATATATTAAACGTTATAACTTTTGTACATGTCCAACCCCGAATGTGACTGTGAGATCAAAAGCCTTTGAAGTCAACTTATGAATTTAGCTGGGCTGAGCTGGGCTTAATCTTTAGCCCAATTAATTCAAAATTTGTGGATTCATTCTTAATATCAATTAGCCCAATAAACATTCCTAATTTCCTAAACAAACGCGATTTATATAATATCAATTTTAAGTTTAAATGGTTTAGTATACAGTTTTATAAAACTTAAATCTCTAAAACCAATAATATATATATATAAGTGTTACAAGTTGATAAACTTTTTGAAACATTCTAACAAATATTTTAGACCAATTCTAAAATAAAATACCCTATTAGTTTTTTTATATTATATTATTTGAAAAAATATATTATAAAAATATAGAGGGACGTTCATTTAAAACCTAAAAAAAAAAAAAAAAAAACTTAGAAAAAGATCCTCATAACCTCTATCTAGACCGTATGTACTTGTGCATAAAACGTATTTTGTAATATGCACATGTATATAAAACGTATGTATTTGTGCCCAGATGGACGACTACGAGGATGTTCCACAATTTTTGCTTTTTTGAGGTTTTCCCTTAAGCCTAAACCCCCAAAATTCATAAAACATTTCATATTTCAAAAACAACTAAAAAACACTAGTTAAACACCTTACAAATTTATCATAAAATCTTATATATCACATAAAGTTAATTGCTCTCACTTAATTAAAATATTTAGACATTTTTAAGGGTAAAAAACTGCATTTATTACAAGTGTAGCATCAATAGCAGATAAATGGATAGGATTACAATGATATTTGGAAATCTTTCTAAGCCTTCTCATTGGTCCTTCCCAAATTTTCAATATCAGCCATACACGTGTCCCCCCTCCACCCCTACACATACCCCCTTCAACCTTCTCCATCATCTCCAACCACACCTTCATCTAACCAACAAAACACACACACACACACACACACAAATGGCTGCAACCGCTGCTAGCTCCACCACCGTGGTTAGAGCCACCCCATTCTTGGGTCAAGCCAGATCAAACCTCAACCCCCTAAGAGATGTTGTCTCCATCCCAAATGCCAAGTTCACCATGGTATAAATCTCAATCCAATTTAATCATTATATATTTACGGTCTAGTTAATCGGAAAACCGAAAAAAATTCGAAAAACCAAGAAATACGTTGGTAACCGTTTATCTGGACAATGCATATGCACATGTGCATACATGCATTTTGTAAATAATTTGTTCGGTATGTTATATGTGCATAAAAAACAAAAAAGAACTTCAATAGGTTATCGTAGTGTTCTCCGGTTTCTTAGTTTTTTGGGGGGTTTTTTCCTAGCTAATTAAACCCCCTCTCTCTCTCTGTATATATAGATAGAAATTGGATTCACTAAAAACTCTTGTTTGTTTTTTATTGGTTTTACAGTCGAATGATTTGTGGTATGGACCGGATCGTGTTAAGTACTTGGGTCCCTTTTCAGCTCAGACCCCATCTTACTTGACCGGCGAGTTTCCCGGTGATTATGGTTGGGACACCGCTGGTTTGTCCGCTGATCCCGAGGCTTTTGCTAAGAACAGGGCTCTTGAGGTAACCAAACTGCCTTTTCTAATTGTTCATTATAACAAAATCGGTTTTATAAGATGTCAAAATTGTGTAAATGTTCTAATAGATGTTTTCCAAAAGTAAACATTTATGTGTTTGATATAAAGGTGTTACAATAAGAGGTTTTTTACGGTAACTTTTAAGATAAATTACGTTGTTAATTTTTTTTTATAATAAAGTTATTAATATATTTTTTTATAGTATCTTGTTTTTATAAGATATAAAGTTTCATATAAAAAAGAACTAATATACAAGGTTTGATTTATAATTTTCGTGTAAAAAGTTGTTTAAAACCCCCCAAAACAACCCATCAAATTACTTCAACATTTTCAATTATGTAGCATACATTATTTGATCTTATAAATTCAAGTCGAATAAAGCATTCGATAATTCCTATTATCTTGTTGTGGTTGTATGCTACTCGATATCAACTACAAGCTAACAATTACCTTACCCAATCATATTTAGGTCATCCATGGACGATGGGCCATGCTTGGTGCATTCGGGTGCATCACCCCTGAGGTCCTTGAAAAGTGGGTCAAAGTGGACTTCAAGGAGCCAGTTTGGTTCAAGGCTGGAGCCCAGATCTTCTCTGAAGGCGGTCTGGACTACCTAGGCAACCCAAACCTAGTTCATGCTCAGAGCATTCTAGCCGTGCTCGGATTCCAAGTGATCTTGATGGGACTCGTTGAGGGTTTCAGAATTAACGGTCTTGATGGGGTTGGAGAGGGTAACAATTTGTACCCGGGTGGGCAATATTTCGACCCATTGGGATTGGCTGATGACCCAGTAACATTTGCTGAGTTAAAGGTGAAGGAAATAAAGAATGGTAGATTGGCAATGTTCTCAATGTTTGGATTCTTTGTGCAAGCGATAGTTACCGGAAAAGGTCCATTGGAGAACCTACTGGACCATTTGGACAACCCTGTGGCTAACAATGCATGGGTCTATGCTACCAAGTTTGTGCCTGGCTCATAAGCCTTCAAAAACCTTCCTTGTAATTGAGAGTTTGGTGAGATTGTGAGAATGTGTAGATTATTAATATAATTTAATTTTATATGGAAGTTTAATATGGTATTTATAATGTGATTTAGAGTAACTTTTTTTAATGGCACGCTAACACACACGTGCTCGGGGTATCCGAGCTCCTACTAAAGGGTGCCATCCGATTAATCCTCGTCGATTGTAGCCTAGCCCGATTAAGGGTACCATTATGTGGCAAACCACTTATCTGAATATTGCCTAATGTTCACCACGGGTTCGAACTCGGATAGTTAGAGATATCATCCAATGACCCTCCTAATGATGTTACCTTTACCATTACGCTAGACAATCTAATTTTTAACAGGGTTCTTTTGGTACGTGAGATAAAATAATTTTTTTTGTTTATATAGAAACTAACCCAATTAGTATTTTATTCAATCAAGATTCAATTGATAGACTTAAAGTCAAGTCGCTAAACATAAGTTGCAATAATAGAATTTGTAACAATTTGGAACTAAAGGTGGAAACATCTTTTGTTTTAAAACGTATATAGGGTTTGAGTGGCGAAATTAACAAGATTAAATTACAAATTTTGTCATGTGGTTTGAAGTTGATTAAGAACAGGGTCCTTGAACACCCAACTTAATGGATAGGATTTTTGTGGTTTCATCTTTTTACATTGCCACCACCATGACACTATTTTCGTCATCACAATTGCCGGCCCCACCTTATACACTCCGCCAATACTAGCAAGCCACTATGGTCGTCATCTTAGTCACCATCCTTACTCTGTCCCACCTACACTCCACCTATCAAGCTATCACGTTGTCAACACCATCGTGTTAATACACTTGTTATTAGGGGTGAGCATTGGAACCGGGTACCCGCTTTTGGAACCGGAACCGCTATGGAACCGCCGGTTCCGGAACCGGAACCGATGTGAGTGGTTCCGGTTCCGGTTCCTAAAATACGGAACCGGTCGGGACCGGTTCCGGTTCCGGTTCTCATTTTTGTGGAACCGCTAACCGCCAGGTACCCGCCGGAACCGGTTAGGCTATATATATGTATATATTTATATAATAATAAAGGTAATTTTATATATATGATTATTATGTTTAATAGACTAAATTTAAAATTATTATTTTACCTTTTACATTACGCATAAACTTACGACCACTTTTTCACTCGACTTATTTGTTTCTTTTTTCGATATTTTCATATCGTATTTAACATTTCAAGATGTGTTTTTTGTTATTTTCATTTTCAAAAATTGTCGTAATTATTTATATAGTTTTTATCGCATAAGTTTTCATCGGTTTACTATTTATTTTGTTACGTTGTGACTATGTAATAACTAATAATTTCTTTTTTATAACATAAAATATTAAAAAAAAACATTTAAAAAATTAGACACCGGGTACCCGGTTTCGGAACCGGAACCGGCGGTTCCGGGACCGGTTCCCAAATATGAAGAACCGGTGCAACCGGTTCCGGTTCCTTCATTCTAGGAACCGCCGGTTCCGGTTCCGGTTCCGGTTCCATGAATTTAGGCCGGGTACCCGGTTTTGCTCACCCCTACTTGTTATCACAAACCACCATCTTAACTACCACCAACTAATATTTGTCATTGTGTTGCATTTTTAAATTAAGTTCAAAACTATATTAACTAACCAAACATGCATATTGTAATTCTATTTTAAGAGATTTCATTCCAATTTTTTCCAATTAAAAGCTTTTGAATCAAATTTCATTCCAATTTTCATGAAGACAAATTCTTGAATGGCTATTATTTCCACGGAATACTATTCTATAACCAAAAGACTTAATAAAAATGAATGGCCGAAATAAACTTGATAATTGTCAAATCCTATCCATTTACACAAATTTATTAAATGGAACTTATAGAGAAATAAGAACAATTATCACTCATTTATGAGCTAAAAGACGACTGTAACCTTAAACGAGGTAAGAAAGTCAAACCTCGTAGTATGACTTTGATAACCGCCTTTCAAATTTTCCACACAATCCTCAACCTCTGGAGCCGCAAAATGCCTGCAACTGACCGTTGCCTTTTTCATCCACATATATTCTGGCTTTTATGCGGTCAATTTATCTTTCTTCAAATTTAAATAGTTCATAGATATATAAATGCGTATATAGAAAAAGATTTAATTAAAAACGCTAACTATTTATGAGAATGTAAAAAAGTTCGTTTACATATGTGACATGTAATTTTATACTAACAGATAAAAGTTGGATGTGGACTATTTTGGACACAATTTAAAATCGCGGGCAAAATCTCGTGAATCGTATATGATTTTGTACGTGAATCATATATGACTCACATATAATTCAAGCGGCTTTGCCGGCGACTTTTATAAGTCATGTCCAAACTCCTATGCATCTCAATTTTTACGTTAGTGTAAAACACGTGTAATTTTATACATGAACAAAGTTTCTTGCGTTTTTGTAAATAGTTAACATTCTCATTTGAACTTTTTTTTCTTATATAAAGGGTTAGGTTCACGTGAGACCAACATGTTTTTTTAGACGAAGTTTTGACACTTGAAACTTTAAAACAAATTATGTGAAAGTAAAAAAAAAAACTCCGAACTTTCATAGCAAAAACACTGTAAATGTTACTTTCACAGCATTATGCTATGAAGTTTCAAGTGTAAAAACTTGATCTCACTGGTCTCACAAAAACATGTTGTCTCATGTGAACTAGAAGTGATCATTTGCAGGGTTGGCTTGGGCCTAGGCCGAGTCTAAGGTAATTTTTTTGTCCAGTGGGCTTAATGAAAAAAACCCAATTTCGTTTTTGTAGAATTATGGACTTGCCCACGAGCTAGCTAGCGGGATTACTTTTGTATATTTGAAAAACAAGAGTAATATAAAGTTGCAAGTTACATAAATCAATTAAACTATGTACGTGCTTCCGAGCATAAAAATAATATGTTTTAGCTGCAGTGAACCTTACCAGGATTAGTCGAGACAAAGCCTTAGATACCCTTAAAGAAAAACTATTAACTGTATGCAAATTTGAATCAACTATAAAAATATAACGAGCCGAGTGGAGTTGCCCGATTTTCTTCATTGCTTAAACCAGTTCATTTTTCGACAATAATTATTCAAACCAATGTTTTAAAAACCTGGTTTTTAGTTGAATCGGTGCGATGACCGGTTCACGGTTCGACTTGTTCAACTACTGGTTCAACCGGTTCCAAGCATTTTTATGTTTTTTCTTTTTCCATTTCTTTCATTCATAGATTTATAAAACCAACAATTTGATATCTACAAGTTAAAACACATTAAAAATATACATTACAATAAGTTTACATTAATCAAAAAACATATAAAAAAAAAACAATAATAACACGTTCTACACGTAATATTTTTTTTTAAACCATGTCAACGAGTTTTTACCGGTTTGATCCACCGGCTCAACCACTAAATCGGCTGGTTCAATCTGGTTCTTAAAACGCCATAAAACAGGTCACAATTGACCCGGTCATTTCACCGGTCCGATTCAACCAGTTCGATTGAGCCGGTTCAACCGGTTTTTAAAACATTGTTTCAAACCCGTTTATCTAACAGACTTAGTGGACCATATCTAAACCACCTATGAACATCTCTATTCGCTAACGTGAACCCAAATTCATGACTATAATTTCAGAGTAAAATTACACAAATTTTATGTATCTAAATATACAATGGTAAACATAATTAACATATTACCCCTATAACAAAATCCTACATGTCTACGATCATATAAAAACAAACATAGACCAAAACAAAAAACAAAACTACTGATTCGCCAATAAAACGATTTAAACAGACACAATACGTACGTACGGCGGTTATACGATTTTCAATGGGCCCCACGATTAATCATCTCCATGTACTGATTCAATGATTCTTGTCTCTGAAGTCTCATATCCTCATTAAACTTCTTTATGAACGCTTCCACTCGCCGGTTCAGCTCCTCCTGGCCCAACGACGGTTCTTTTTTCAGCCGGCCTGAACCGCCGGACCGGCTCAGCTTTGACTGCGGAGGCGGCGGTTTCCTGCTGCTGCTTCCTCCGCCGACCAAGGAGACGTCGAAAGTGTCGGATTTTGTCATCCTTTCGGGATGATGATTATCATCGGAGGAGTTATGACGGCTTTGACCGTGTGTCTCCCACGTGTCGGATTTACGGAGGTGTCGGGTTAGTGGGACTGACCGGCCTTCGGTTATTGTCTTCCACGTGGTTTCCAGCGTGTCTTGCCGCTTTGGCTTTGCGACTCCCAAAGTTCTTCCACCTGAAAAAGGTTAAACCGGTTTAGTTAATTTACTTGTCGGTTGAGTTTGATGATTTCTATGTATCTTTTAATGGTGTATTTTACTATTTTTAGTTTTTAGTGTTTATCTTTTTAAAGTTAGGGAAAGGAATCGGTTTTTCAACTTTCAAGATTAAGCTTTGTATGTTTTATTTGTCGTATTTATCAATATAGAAACCCACCGATATATACACGGGTGCAAAGATTTTTTTGTGTAAGAAGCTGAGTTTGAGGTAGGTGTGTTCTCGGTATGGGGGGTAACGAAATTTTTGAGTACCACATGTACGGGGCAGTTACTTAATTTACTATCTAAAACCAAACCATGCAGGACGGGTATCCGTACTGAACTGAATCGAAAAAGAGCGGGTACTAAACAAGCATGAAGCCCGAGTGGGGAAGCCAATTTGCCCAAACTGTCCGAAGCCCGCTAGAGCCCATCGAGCCAAACTGTTCGAGCCCACCAGGGCACTACGCAGGGCGTAACAAGTGGATCGGAAGTCATGATCACTTTTAATCTTCTGTGTTATATTTTTTTTATATTATGTTTTAAAAGGGAACTGATTTCATTTATTCTCAATGCATGATCTTACTTGGATAATTTCATTTTAAGATGCAGTCATTTCTCGTTCAATTGATAACTACATTTTTTACATTAACATCAACTTTTCAAGAGAACCCAACAAATATGAAGTTGTTGTATCTAATGGAAACCAATGCCAAACACTTAATTGGTAAGTATTTACCGAATAAATTATCTTACTAGATGTATATGACAAATATTTAAGAATATCTCCAACAAATTATCTATGATTTTCCTTAAACTGAAAACAAAAAGTCAAACTCTTTAAATAAAATTATATTTCAGTGTTTTCTATTGTATTTTATTTTAAAAATTATATAATTAAAATAGTATATAACTTTATCATTTCATTGTATTTTATTTTTAAAAAAAATTATATAAAATAATAATAGTTTCATGTTATCAACGAAAATTAATAAAATAAATTATTTATTTTTATCTTCAATTAAGTTTTAAAGAACTCTCTAAACTTAAAACCTTTTTTTTCTTTATTTTAAAAACTATTATAAAGAAACTGTTGGCAACACATAGAGGACAAAACTTTTATTTTCTCTATTTCAAATGATATGATATAGAAATTGTTCGAGATGCAAATAAATTATTTTATATGCAAATCTTACAGCAAGTATAACACATTTTTAGACTTTAGTTTTTTTCGAAGATTCTAAAATAAAATACTGTATTAAATTTTTCCTAATATAACATTATGCTTATATGACACTTTTCAGTTACATCTTACTAAAATAGCTAAATTACGCTTTTCTTTAAAACATTTTAAAAGAACATGTTACTAACGTTCAAAAAATTCATTTAACTTAATATCACAATTTTAGATGAAAACCTATTATTTTTTGTCCTACAAAGTTAAGTTCCTATAAGCACGATATGACATTTAAACACTTTTTTTTTTTTGATAAGGTTCGTCTAGGTTTGCTCATACTACATCCTTGGCAATTGTTACCGAGAGCTAAAGCATGCTCCCCTGGAATTAATACTCTGTGGCCCCTAGTTGCTCACCCCCGGATTCGAACTTGGGTGTGTTTTTCCCCAACACCAAGCCTTAACCAGTAGGCTGCCCCATTGGGGTTGACATTTAAACACTTTAGTAGTGATATAAACTTAATTATCTTATACTGAAAGAGTGATTATTAATTTGTTTACCTTCGGGGCTGGCTTTGCTAGGTTTCCGGTGGCCGAACCTAGCAGACGCCGGTGGTTTCTCCACCGGAAACGACAGATCAACTCGACTTTTTTCCAAAGGTGTCCAAGAAGACTTCGAGATTACATATTTATCCGTCATCTTCTTCGTGATTTCTTCGTAAGCTTCCATCGCTACCTTCATATCCTCGTCCCTCAAATCCCCTTCCGAAACTTCACCAAATTTCCGATCATCAATAGTACCACCGCCGACGACCTCCTTCATGCCATCAAACGGTTCAACTTCCGGATGACGATAAAACTGCGGTACCACTTCAACTTGAACCGGAGCAACGACCTTGACTGCCGCTGCAGGCTCAAACGGCAAATCAGTGGCGAATCTAGAACAGAAAACCACGTGGTTTCATAATTAAGTTAAGCCAACACAAATAATAACATTTAAGATTTTAATATAAAATATAAAATCTCTCTTTTAAGACTTTTAATTTTTTTCTAAGCTAATTAAGTCCTCTAAACTTTTTAAGATAGGTCCTTGGAAAAAAGTATTTATATAACTTCTAAAAAGAATTTAAAAATTAGGTAGGTTATAGGGCCTACCTGGGCTCTACATAGATTTGCCTTTGTGGCGAATCCTCAAGTTTGGAGGAGTGCATCCGTGAAGAAGCGACGATGGTGATGATTATACAGTTGATTACAACGTAAAGATAGGGCGGTTTTAGCCACGATACGAGGGACATCCATACGGTTCGGAAGTCCGGGATTGAAGTGTTATTCATAATGAATGGTGTCATGAGGTTGATCATGACGGCGGTGGACAAGACGGTGGCGGAAAGTACAGCGAGCTTGAGAGAAGGACCCATGACCATTTTCGGACTCCGGTGGTGGTTTACGGTGGTGGTGGGTGGTGGTGGTGGTGGTGGAGTGAAGAGGTGATTTTATGTGGATATTAATAATAGTAGAAGGAAAGAAGGAAGGAAGGAAGGTTTAGATCTATGTAATTAATGAAGGGATGGTGCAATATGGGGGTGCTTGCTATTTAACTACAACTAGTATGGGTCCCACTTTAGATATCGTTCACACTTAACGTTTTTTCTTTTTGTGATTGTGGGATTTGGTAATGAACGGTGTCGTTTTGGGTGTGTGAGATACGGGAGGATAAGATAAGTGATGGCGGGTTGATAACATTTTTTTTTCACGAGAGTTATTGTCGAAAATTGAAATGTTGGTTTAAAATTTTTAGATAAAGTTATTCGAATTGTAAAGGGTTTTAGTTTTTATTTTGCTGATAAGATAGTTGATAGCTGATAAGTTGATTATTTAACTAAACTAGCTTATGGATACAAATCATGTGTAGTTCAGTTGGTCTTTCCAAGGGCGGTAACTAAATTAGCTTTAGAATATTTTTATTCGATTACTGGTAATTTTTTAATTTTTGTTAAGAGGATGTAAGTAATCAATTTTTGAAAGTTTGATGGTTTATTTATTTAAAAAAAAATTCAAGGATTTTAATCATTCGAAATGAAAAGGTTTAATGGTTTTATTATTCAAAAGAATAGTTCAGTGATTTAATCATTCAAAATGCGAAAGTTTAATGATTTTTTCATTCAAAAAAATAATTCAGGGATTTATATAATTATTCAAAACTGGATAGTTCGTTGGGATTTTTTGAACTTTCCTTATTTATTATGAGTGATTTTTGATTGTTCATCTTAATTATGCTAATTTTGGTTTTTTCAACTTTGATTCATTAACAATGAATTATACATGAAATTAATCTATTTTAACATGCATAAAGATATAAATTATTCTCTCTAGGTTTGTGTCAACATGTTCTGGAAATTTAGATAGTATTTAATTACTATTTCATGCACTTTTCTTGGAAGAAAAATGTCGTGAATTATAAATCATTTATTTTTCAATCACATACACTTGGATACTATGAACGTCGATGGCACTCATATATTTAATTTGAATCATTTATTAGAATATCTTTTTAATAATTTAAGTTGAATACTTATAAAGTTATAAATAAAAAAACAAGATTCTGATGGGAAGGTTGGGCTGTCGCATTTATCACAAATATCTCTCGCACTTCTTTAAGATATATTTTATTAATATAAGAAAAAAATTATAAGGAAAATAATAAAATGAAAAACCTAAGAAATGATCTAGATCTTTTGATCTTTTACTTGTTGTATTTTATTAATGTTGATTTTTTATTTGAATTGATCAAATGATGGAGATTTCTTCTCCTTTTGAATCCATCCCCGCACACATATACAGACGGGGAGAGAGAGGGAGGAAGGGAGAGAGCTACCCTAATAACACAGGCAAAAGAAATGAAAATGGATAAATAACAAGTGATTTTGCACTGAAATCACAAATCAATGTGAATACAGAATACGACCAATCCAAAAGTGTGAGGGGAAACTTCGTTCACAACCTAGATCGCAGTCATGCACTACTAGAAAACTAGGTATTAGCGATGGATGTTAGGGACATAAAAACTGGGTTTACCGTCAATTTCTCGTTAATCACTCACTAATTAGTTAGGGATTCCCGGATTAGGGAGAAAACCGTTTGTTGTCAATCTCTCGCTAATTAGCGAGGGACACGTGTGATTTTACACGTGAGGTTAGTGTAAAATTGCAATTCATTTTATTTTTCTTGTGTTCTTTATTTGTTTGTTGTTCTCATTTGAACATATCATGATCACTCTCTTTCTCTATATACACACACACATTCACACACACACACACACACACACACACACACACACACACACACACATATATATATATATATATAATATGTGGATGTTAATCCATGCGTTGGTTTCTCGAGTTCCTTATTGTATTTCTAACCTACACATAACATATGCACATTAGGGGTCCGCTCTATTGCGAAAGGTTCATCGGATTATTATGCTAGTTGGTACCTCTGAGAACCTATATTTGTATTCATTTAATATTTTTTTGTTGGTCGTGATTATACAAACTCAGCATCTTAGAGAATCAGAATAGTCGACAATAATAATTAGAATATTGTATTTTGTCTTTGTGTGAGTAGGCATATTATAACTAATTAATTTCTTTTGTTGCTTGAAATAAGTTTAAGAAAAAGAGAGTATATTAAGTAAGTAGATAACGTGGAAGGTAGCGCCATTATATTAAATTTGGTAATTAATTAATTCAATCTGGATGATTAAGTAGAAAATTAATAGATTAGTATTCAATATGTTTCCATTATGCGTGTCGAATTTATCAATCTCTCTACTCTTATTTTCGAACTCTAGGACTGGTTTGGGTCGATGGTTCAACAAGTCCTAAACATACATATATGAAGTTCAATGTTAACTTGACATCGATGTTTTCAAATGATGATATCCGATTTTCTATAGATCGGTTGTATATAAGTGTGGTATAGTGAAATATAAAATTTTATTGTAAACTAAAAATGAAAAACTAATATGAGTTCATGTTTTACAAAGAAAACCTCCAAAGTTTTGTTTGAACATAAATAGCTAAAGTATGATAAGGTGTTCTGATTTTTCATACCATTTTCTTAGGAAAACAAGCCTCCAAAACAATATGATATTATGTAAAAATTATTATAATCACATACGAATGTTTGAGACCTTTCTAATTACAACCACATTCCCTAAAAACTTAATTGAAGTTTCTTCACTTCTATAACAAGTAACAAGAAAGAAAATATAGGCTGATATTTAAGGGCAAAGGGAATACCCATCCCTTCACCCCTCCATCCCAGCTAGTGTTGGCCAAATTTCGGGTTCGGGCCGGTTCGGGCCGGGTTTGACCAAAACCCGGTTTGCTACAGTGTTGGTCCCGGGTTTGGTCAAACCCGGGTTGAGTCGGGCCCGGGTTCCGACCGGGCTCGGACCAGTTTCCGGCCGGGTTTGGACCGGTTTCCGGGTTTCGGGTTCAACCCGGGTTCGGCCCGGGTTCCAGACCGGTTTCCGGGTTTCGGGTTCAACCCGGGTTCGGCCCGGGTTCCGGACCGGTTTCCGGCCCGCGGGCTGAGACCCGGGTTTGACCGGGGTTCGGGTCGGGTTGGTCAACGGGTTGGGTTTGGGCTAGCCCATCGGTTCGGCTCGGTTCGGTTTCGTTTGGCCATCACTAATCCCAGCAGCTTATCATCTTTTCTCTCTCTACCCTAGTCCTTCTGAAACCCTGGAATACTCATCATTCTACCTCTCACCTCATTAATTATCTAAAAAAAAGGTAGAGAGAGAGAGAGAAGTAATTTCCACGGAGGGAGGAAGACACGGGCAGGGTGGGAAATTTGCAAACTAGCGGCGAGAGGGGTAGTGTTCTCCAACGGCAAAATGCCAAAAATCACTTTCCCTGCTTGACGGGTCACTCATTTTCTTCACCCTAAGATGCATATAACTGGGACATTTCGAAATCGAAATCTGACTTTTTCATAAGCATGTACATCTTGTTGTTTTTTACCTATACGACGCAAATAATTACAATTCTCCAACTCATTATTAATTTATTTTTATAGGTTTATAATTGTAATACCATTAGAATTTACAAGTTTTCTTTTAAGTCTAATTCAAGTGTTTTAAGAAGTATAGAGTGAATTTATGAGGTTCAAGTCTATGTTTATTTATTTAAATCAATATAAAATTTTGACATATTTTATAACAAAATTCACAACATATAGCAAAATCAAACCCATAATACAAATTACACGGTTGTCGGTTTGTGACATGGCACGTGCTTTCTTCCAAGAGGCACATGTGAATTTTGCATATTTCACGCCTATTATTTCTCTCAATATTATATATTTATACCTACACCTTTACAACTTTGATTGTAAATATACTTAACATGTTGATTTTGACTTTAAAGGGTTACATAGTGGACGTAAGGACCATTAAAATTGTGTCACGTGACAATCTTACGATTATGTCATCGAGGTTTTCCTAGTCAAGGTAAGGTTTTGAGTTATCCATTTAAGTGCGGAAATTCCATTGGATTCTAGTGGAGAAATGTATAAATTAGCTCTTAAGCTTTAGTTAGTATGAATATGATGCACTCTGGTGTGCGCATACAGAGTGAATAAAGCTTATGCACAATCACTCTAAATCTCATGCCTAGGCTTTATTCAGTCTGGATAATACATGAATATCCAGACTAAATATTGTCAGGTGACACGATACTAGTGATTATCACGTAAAGATGAGTTCATATTTAAACCTGACCCTATATATCAAATAAAAATTCAGATTGATGAAAAAAACTAGACCTTGGCTTCTTTGTTTTCCTCTTGAAATGGAAAATATGTGTGATTGAAGGCACACATCACATAAGAAGGGTTTGAGTTTCTATAAGAATAATAATTGTAGTGACATTAGAAGTTTATAATAAATCTTTGATGTAATTTTCTTTTGGATAAAAATGGATTTCTAAGCAATAGCAGAGCCCTAGTGGGGGATTAGTTGATCCCCCAAACGCTCTTTTATTAGACTTTAATTGTAATATATAATCTACAAGTTTGGTTGCCCAAGTTGGTTTGATACTATTTATATGGTTGGGGATATCTAGGTTTGAATCTATGGGTGAACAACATTTAATACTTGTGTTTTTATTATTATACCATTTTATTATTTACATGTGTTACATTAAAATTTAATTCAATATTTTATTAATATCAATGTAGAAAGTTTAAAAATATATAAATTAAGGTTTTTCATAACATTACTTTTTGGATCATTGATTTTTATGATGTTATCTTCCATCAAAAGAGTTATGAAATCTATTTTTCGTATATAATGTTTATTGCTGTTATTTATGTTAGATATAAATTAACAAAAATAATAATTAAAATTGATGATAAAAATATGTTTTGAGCTTTAACTAAAACTATAATATAAAAATGTTATCCTCCTAATATTTCACATGCAAAAATAACAACATTCATGTTTTATTATTTAATATAGACAGTCATCATATCTCAAATTCCTTCAGAAAGTCTTACAAGACTTACAACAATCAACATAACTTGCATATCTCATATTAATGTTTTGTTATTGTCATCATGACAAAAACTTTAACAAGTTCATGCATGTGAAAGTGATTTAATGTATGTAAAACTTTGTGAAAATGGTTAAAAATGAAAATAACAATAGATGGATGTAGTTAAAGGTAGATGAATATAGTTGAAGGTAGTAAGTTAAATAAGAACAAGAAAAAGCCAACTCATTGAAAGGTCGGAAAAAGTTCTCGCAATTTTCACCATAACTATTAGGGGCGTTTGGTTCGCAAAATTAAATTTTATGGAATTGAAATCCATGGAAGGAATTTAACTTTGAAGGAATTGAAATGAAATTCCACCTCACATTTGGTTGGTAGGAATTTAATTCCTTCACTTAGGCCAATAAACGATGAATTCCTTAAATTATGGAATTCAAAAGATTTCATCAAGTTCACTCCACAAACCAAACATCACTAAAGAATTTGATTAAAAAAAATTTCTATTTCCAATTCCATCAAATAACTTTAAATTCTACGAACCAAACAACATGTTATTCTCATAAGATTCAAAGAAACACACAACATTATTGACCTCCACATAGACCTTGTGAAGATAAACTAGTGCTAAAAGCAAAAACAATCTTAGGTTTTAATAACTCTCAAAATAAAAAAGAACTTTCTCGTGTACGTGTGATTCTTGATGTCTAAAAAACAATTTGTCGGTTAACTTGAAGCTATAATTTATTTATCCTCATGATGTAAGATTTTGAAAATTGATAAGAAACATCATAAAATCAATTATATCGTAACAAAATTAGGAATCAGTTAACAGATATCATCCATGTGTTACATAGAAAAAAATCTATCAAAGTGAGTCATGATTGAGCTACCATCAAAAGTCAAAGCAAAGGTACGTGTGTTAGTTATCATGAAATTTTACAAATCTGGTTTGAAAACGTAAGATTCACAGCACATCATTTGGAGATTAGTTTAAGCACATTGTTTAATATGATGATTTCATGCAACCAGAATAAGTCAAAATACAAATAACAAAAGAAGAAGGGTAACATATCCCCCATGGGCTTGTAGCTCAACAAACTGAAACAATCAATCATCACTTTTGGTTATATGAAAGAGAGGTAAGGTATATTATATAATAAACAATCAAACCTTCACTTCTGATTCCTAAGGCTATCGGTAGCGCCTTAGGGGTCGGCATGCTCAGCCTACGGGCTGGAGTCTTCTTTTTCTTTAATTGAAATATATATGTATTGGGTATTCGGTTTGGTAGGTTGTGGCACTTGACAGAGTAGGCTCGGTGGGTTTATTGCGGGTTTGTGGATAAAGCTGATGGGGCGCTGATATGGCAGAGTGGGCTTGTGGGTTCGGTGGGCTGCGCTACCGATAGCCTAATGTTTGTCACTTTCAACAGATATCTTCTTTATATGTTTGTCACTTTCAACAGATATCTTCTTTAAACTTTAAAAACTTAGTTCTGTTCCCTCATGTTTGTTATTTTATAACGCTTTTGGTCAATTATCTAACCACAGTTGACTTTTTCCAATCAAATGAGAGGCATTTTAATCATCTGTTTTTAAGGGGAAGGGCAGGTTAGGGAATACAACACCAGGCCCCGGTTTTCGACATGTTAGCGATCCGTGGTCCTCGACCCGTTGCCAAATTTTACGGGAAATCCACAACCCCTAACAGGGCGGATGATCTGAGTTCTCCAACAGGACAGGGTAAATCACCATAGCTTCATAGCTTATTAGCTAGTTTTTAATAAACATAACTAATTTATCAAGTAGCTTATCCCCTAACAACTACCTTACTAGCTAGTTTGCCAAACATAACCAAATTAATTCCTGTGCATATAGCCAAATCCATTCAAGTGCATAGTCTTTTCATTTAACAAATTATTCACATATAAACATAAAAGACTAAGGGGCCGTTTACCAGGTATTGTTTACGATGCTGTTTTGATGGACTAGAATCTTAACTGGTAAGCAAGTACGTTTTAACTATTACTGGTAAGCGCAAGTGAGAGTTTTAACTATTACTGGTAAGCGCTTACCTCAGGTAAACGGTGCATTGGAAGATTTAAAACCAGAAATAACGAGGGAAAGAAACACACGAGTTTAGACAAAATAGACCATCCTTGGTGGTAATGTAGGAGTAAAATAGATGAAAGGAAATTAAAGCTGAAAATTTGCATCCTCTACAGATAGTTTACAATCCCCGATAAAAAGGAAGAATAGTTTTTTTGATTCTTTGTGAAATACTGTTTTATGGTACACTATAACTATTGCATGAAAATGATCATGGTTTTGAGAACATGCCTTGAGTTAAGGAGGAGAAATCATAGTCTTTGGCAGATTTGGAAGTGGGTGCAGATGGTAACGGAGAAGCGGCTTGTGGTTTAGCTGCTCCGGATGGCCCCATGTTGTTAAAAGACGAATTTTGTCCCATAAATCCGGGTATTGATGCCGCAGGAAGTGTGGTGCCGTTGGTACTGGGATTTACGCCCATGCCATAAATGCTATAAGAAAAAATATGCTAATCAGTGTCTAGATTTCAACCAGATGAATAAAAATAAATTAAAAGATATGATGTGTAAAAGCGTTCGCCATTTTTGCCACTCAGGAACATGAGAAGCAAAATGCACTCCTATCTGTTAGTACCCTTTTCTCACACATGAAGATCAAGGAATGTTTTTTACATTTTGAATGAATGATGTGACCTGATTTTAATGGAAATATGTGTGCATATAGCAATCATTGTCCTTAATATATGCCAGTCTTTGTCATGATTTCAGTAAATATACAGATCAAGGCTATGTTTGGAAAGCTAGCAGATAAGCTAGTTGTTGGCTTATAAGGTAAGCCTATAAACTAGTGTCATCTTAATACAAACTAGCCAATAATGTAAAATGACCTAATGACATGTTGAAAATTTTATTAGAGAGATATTAGGGGAATAAGTGGAAAGAAAAGGTGGAAAAAGACTTTGGAGTCTATTTAAACACACTTTTGAAGTAGCATTTTAAAAAGCTAATTTACAACTACGCAAAAGAGACTGTTTCAATAAGCTCAGAAAGAAGCTAGCTTACAATCACCAAACCTGGCGAAAAGCTCGCTACCAATTTCCAAACTCTTTCCCAAATCTTATAATTACCTGAAGCATTTGGCTCCATTTAGTTGGCAGGGTTGGGAATTGAATCTTATTCCAATCCTCTGTTTGGTTTGAAGGAAAGTTTGGATTTGAAATTATGGGATTTCACAGCCAACGGATTTGGGAATCCCTTGGATATGGTTGCCCTTTCAAATCCAGATCCCACAGATTGGAATGTCTAACATAATTCCAAATCCCTCCAAACCTACCAAATCCCAAAAACCAAATGGCCCCTTAGGGCTTTTTGCTTTTAAATGCCAGTTAATACATATAGACGAAAAGAAACGCAAGATATAATTATACCTGGATGTCGGAGCCTGAAATGAATTCCCAGCTGGATTTGCTGCTCCCATGTTTCCCATCTAGTTCAAGCATGTCAAAGTATATGAATGAGCTCTTTTCTTCAACTATTACTTTTATGTAATTAATAGAGAATACTCAGAAATAAACAGCAATATGAGTCAAGCAACCATAAACCCAAAACACTGAAAATGAGTTTCATACCTGCTGCAAATATTTCTCCAATTCATCTTTTCCGGGAGCTGGCGCTTGCATTCCAGGGAATTGATAGCCAACATTTGCCCAGTTTTGATTGGGCAAATTTGTACCACCAGATACCTGCTGTTGTTGCCCGTTCCCAGCAAACTTCGGCAAACCACCTGATTTAGCAGCAGCAGCCATAAGTAGGTACTGCTGTTGAGCTAGCATAGCAAGTTGCTGCTGATGAAGAGCATATGGTGATGTGTTATTACCCTGTTAGCATACAAAGGGATTCGACAATCAGTTCCGATCCATGATTGGTTATCAAAGAAAAAAACATATGCATTAAATGAAAAAATAAACATTAATGCTTTCAGTTTTTGTGTTTCGTACGCAAATTGGACTGGACGGGTGAGAGGGAGGGAGGTAGGCGGTGAAAGAATTGTAGAAGGTTTTACGGTTTCAATTTGACATGGGTAGTTTAGTAATTTACCAATCTTGTCCTATCTCATGATGTTTGTTCCACCTATTTTGGTAGGAAAGAAAAAAAAATGCATTTGTCCCACTCAGATCTTGTCCTGTCCCACTTTAATGTTGTGTCAATTGGACAACAAGTTTTTTGTACTGGCCTGTCCCGTGTACCAAACCCACCCTTACATGCATGATTAGATCATATAGAATAAACAGGCAGACTAGATCCTGTTGATGATAAATAGTGAAAACACACAAGCTTATTGGGGCCGAGCTGTCCAAGGTATTAGCAAGAAAAACATGCTCAAGTTATTCATTCTATAAACTATACCTTCTCAAAAAGGCTCATAATATCATTTTTAACGTCCTTCTGAGGCTTTTCTGATGCATTAGGTTGTGAGAGAGGAGGTGAATCTTTGAATAGATCTTCTAATCCAGAAGCAGGCTTGGCCTTGTTATCAACAGCTTTTGGAAGGTCTGTTTGGCCAGTGCTTGATACTTCTACAGCAGCTGCAAATACAATACAAGGAAAGGTTAGTGTAGTTCATCTCAACATGATAGCCATCCGCAAGCCAAAATTCTGAAAAGAGAGTGTTAAAGAATACCCTCTAGACCCAAAACAAATGTCCACATTTCTATTTTAGATTCCCAAAGTAAGTGCCTACTTTTCAATTCTACCTTATATATAAGATGGAGAAATTCATTATTTCCTCCATTATCAAGAGCATAATTGTCATTTAGTTAATATAAAGGTGTAATAATTACACATTTCTAAAACTGTGTCTTTTCATTGTGGACATTTATTTTGGGATGGAGCCCGGAGGGAGTAATAAAGTGGAACCATCCTCCCCATCACCCAACTGACCACATAATAATCTCACAATCCCAGATCAAGCTACATTTCCTTTTTAGTTAGCTCGTCCCACATGATTTGTGTTTTTCCCTTCAATAGATATGTTATCATGCCACGGTTCTTAATCTACCACACATATGCTACAAGTAAAAAAAGTAAGAGCATCCACAATGGAGGTTCTTTCTAAGGTTCTTCATGGGGTTTTTACAAGAACTTCCATTGTGAGACAAAGGTTCTTGCCTAGTCACAGGTTTTTATTCAGGTGCTTGAACAAGAACCCAAGTTCTTGTGATAGTTTCCCTTTCTGTTATATAATAATTTACACAAATAAAAGTAATATTATAAAGGGTTAAGTACATGAGAGCGTATCGAACTTGTCAAGTTTTATCATTGTATGTAATTAACTTTAAAACTTACCGATTAATGTACCGAACTTGCTAAAATTGCCATTGTATGTATCCAATGACAAGTTGGATACACTTTTGTGACCAGTTGGATACACTAAATGATATGTTTTTGATAAAGTTGGATACATACAATGGCATTTTTAGCAAGTTCGGTACATTAATCGGTAAGTTTTAAAGTTGAGTACATACAATGATAAAACGTGACAAGTTCGATACACTCCCATGTACTTAACCCTATTATAAATAAGAGAAGGGAAGTGAGGTTTTTATAAGAACCTCCATTGTAGAGTTTTAAGGAGGTTCTTGGTTTGTTGAAATGGCAATGACGTGGTAAGAAAAAATATGGTAAGTGAGGTTTTTGGAGGTTCCACCACTATGGATGCTCTAAGGTACCAGCAATTGATAGTTATTGGCAAATCTATTTAAATTATATGGATTGGATTCTGGTGAGAAGTGGAGTTATCATGAGAAGGGTAAGCAGGGATCTCCACCCTTGAATGCACATTAGAATGAGATGCACCGTATCAATTCCTTGTCAAGCACAATTCACGGGATAGGTTTGAGATTAAAAGTGATCAATGGTCCAAATCCCTTCTTACCCTTCTCACATGATCCTTCGCCTAAGTTATATGAGGTCCAGAACAGTAATGTGGTGGTCATTTCCAACAAGGACAGTTAACATGGAAAAAGGGAGCCATAATAATGAGAACAGAGAGCTACTAGTCTACTACTACTCATGAGAGCTTGTTTAAGTACATCTAAGGAAACAGAAGACATACATTGGAATCCTGCCCATAGATTATCATCCGTAGAAGCTGCTTCTGGAGCTTTCTCAGTAGGACCATCATCCATTGAAAGCATGTCAAAGAGATCAGTTGCAAAATCAACTTTAGGAGGAGTTTCAGCCACCTCCTTTGCCAATTCAGCAGAAGGAACTGCTGGCTCAGCTTTCAGTATCACCTGTTGAGTCGAAATATATTAACAGACTTGTTTAATATAGAAGGAATAGCAAACACATAATGATCCCAACATATTAATTAACTTGCCTAATGTAGAAGAGATGAAAAAACATACATGGATCCCATAGGATTGATCGTACAGGAAACCTTTTAGTTCATTCAGTGGATGCAAACCAACCACACCAAGCACAGTTCATATAGCAAAAAGAAATGTAAAAATCCACTGATATCATAGAAACATGTTGTAAACATCATACTTTAAATAAGAAATTGTGAAATTACCTATTGAAGGTTCTATGGACATTTAAGACAGTATTAACAGTTTCCTACATACATATATCTTAAAGCTAAACCTTTCCCTTTTAAATAAACGCAAAAATAAATGTTTTCTTTTAATTCACACCCATAGGCTTTTTAACCATCAAACCAAACAGAGGTGGCAGCTTTGAGTAATCTTAGGGCCTTTTACCAAACACTTACCGGGTTAACGCTTAACGGCAAGAGACGAGAGTCACCACTTTCCCTTACCTAATGGGGTAACATTTCCACCATCAAAAATGGATTGTTGGTAAGTGTTTATAACCCAGTAAATGTTTAAGAAGTAAGTGTCATCACCCTCACTTACCGGGTAAGATTCTCAGTCCTTGTTATGTTCACCCGGTGAGGTAATTGAACCGGTAAGCGCTTACCAAGGTAAGTGTTTAGTAAACGGCCCCTTAACTTGTTCCAGATTATGTGGATACCTCCCACCCCCAGTCCCCCACCATCTCAATATGATGATATAACATATGATCAGATACGTACGAGGTTTGCACATTACATCATGTGGAATGCTACTTGAAAGCCAACAAATAACTCAAAGAAATGAGCTTTCGGTCATGTCTTTGTGGTCAATTTATTGCCAAGAATTACATTATTTCCTAGGCCTTCAATCTAAGTTCAACAAGCACCGATCTATATATTATTTAGAACGAAACCCTATCACATGTAAGCAGATATAGTTCATAACTCAGCTAACCACAGATAAGCTCTTGCCTTTTAACATTATTTGCCTGCATGCCATACCCCCTCCCCTCCCTCCCCAATGCAAGTTATGTGACAAGCAATGCTATTTAGATAGATCAGTAAGCTGGGCAGTAGTTAAAACTTAAACAATAACAAGTTAACAACTTGACATACAGGTTCAGGTCCTTTTGGAGGCACACGAAGATTAATTCTTGCAGCAGGGGTGCTGCTCTTTGTAGTATGTGCTTGATAGCTCTTCTTTTCACCAGCAGGACTCTCAGAGTAGCTGGTGCCTCCAGTTTTCTCAACAGGTCTCTGCCACTGTACAGCCTTTTCTTCTTGCACCGCAGGAGGTGAAATTGGTCTTCCATCTTTAGCAACCCATCTCTTGTCTTCATACCTATAAACATAAGAGTACAGACGATGAAGAGAATGAAAAAAAAAGAAGCATCATATTACATCAAGGGCAAAGGTTCTTTTTAAGTACTAAAAGGTACATACTTTGCCCGAATGAAATTTTCGATGCCAACTCTATCATAATTTGGTGGCAGCTCTGCTTCCCAATAACTATTTGACTTCTCATTTCCCATAGCTGAGCAAAAAAGAGAACATGAATCCATAAAACGAATTTTTACCTTCTTCTACTTATTTAGTTTTAAATCTTCATCAAACATATTCATTAACTCAAGAAACAGGAGGAACATCGGTCTTACACTGGATGAATGCAACCTGCTCGGGAAGCCATGTGTCCAGTGTAGCTGATCTCACCTGGGACCAAGAAATAATGAAAGAAGAAACTCTTGTTTCTGTTAACAGGTAACATACTTAAAAGGAAGAGAGAACACAAAGGCCTAATATTAGTAACATATGGATGAGGTTCAGAAGGTGAGCAAATTAGCTAACTCAACATAAGAATGAAATGAACTACTTGCAATGCAATATACATGGTGATATCATAGACTCTTATTGGTGAAATGAGAGAATAATTTTGTTTGTAAAGGCCACTCTATGTGATGAACTAGGAAATGATAAATGTACACAATTGGAGTGCAATAATCAACCTGCAACACTTACAGTCATAATCTGGTATCTAAGTACACTCACTACAACTCTTGATTGTAGCTAACGTATATTACCACTAAAACATAAAAAAAAAATCTGCTGGCCTAAACACATGCAGACAGTGACCACTTTGACTTAAAGTTCAAGTCCTGGTAGATGCGTATTAGTCTACTACAGCAATATGAAACTATTTCGTTGTACCCTATAAAAATTTCAACACTTACGTGGCACATATAAATGCCTCATAGCCTACCTAAGCGGAACGCTAAACCCCCATTCGGTAGTCATCACTCTTGAATGCTCTACTCTTTGTAATGAGACTGAGAATGTGAATCGAGATGTGAACTGTGAAGTCTATGTATATCTGAAGATGAGCCATACACACAGGTAGTATATTTTTACCAATTTATTTCTCGTATGCCTCAATACTAAGAATGCAGACCAAGCAAACTCAGCATTGTCTATTTGGGGTAGCAAAGGCTTGTGATATGGTATGGGACTATGGTCTATGGGTATATGATATGTTTAATTGGTAGTATGCAGTTGATGAGAATAGTCTCATTCAATATGTTATTTACATAGTCGGGTTCATGACATGCTATAATTCAATGCAATCTAGTCTTCTATGCACACAATTAAGTTTCATCTTTGACTTTATTTGAATTGTGACAGATAGATGTACCTAGTAAGAGAATAGGAATAAAAAATTAAGCCTGTGGGATCTCTTTGACCCTTGGCATGGATATCTAACTATCTTAAATTTAGTTGCATTTTTAAAACAAACTGGAAAACATTTTTGTGAACACGATATTTATTCTATCAACTGTCCATTACAAATGGAATGTGCTTCTTCACCCTCTGGTCCATCCCCCTCCCCCCCCCCCCCCCCCCCCCCTCCCACTTTCCCAATGTTCCACTATCCTCCCTCATGCCTTCACGTTCTCGAGGACAAATAAAAAGATGAAGAGAGATGATGGAAACTATAATGGCAATACCAGACTTCAAGAAAATCGCCCGATGAAGTACATCGTTCAATTTCAAGTACAAATGATGCAACACCCCACATTTCTCTTAGATTGGTCCATAAATGGTCAAAAACCCCAGCTCTCCGTGCCTGTTCTGATCCATACCATTTGCTTATCAAAGTCCCCTTCCAAGCCCAATTAGCATACAAGCATAACAACAAACTAAACAAACCTAATGAGTCCCAAGCGGAGTTCGCTCTGGGGAGGGCAAAATGAACTCTTGAAATAATCGACACTTTCTTTATAGCCACATCTACATATGAAAGTTTTGCACTAATTAAGTTATTACCTTTGATATGTGCACGCCAAGACTTCTGTGGATTCCAGAACATTGCATGCATATAAAGATGCCTAGATTCACACTAGCCCATCGAGGACCTCTGCCATGGAAAGATAAGGATTAGCAGTTGATGTATGGAAATAACTAAATCGCAGTCCACCATAATGAATGTCATAAATGCAGCACATACTTGGTTTTGCAATCAGCACAGTTGCCCTATTCTCTGGATGTTTAAGAAGTACCTTCTAG